>JAJMEZ010000003.1:0-592537 GCA_030574455.1 Priceomyces fermenticarens | reverse complement strand
AAAAGGAAGGCCATGGAGGGTAGGCTTTAAAAAACGGATAAAAAAAAAAAAAAAAAAAAAAAACCGTTGAAAAAGACCAAGCGCAAACTACACTCTACTACACACTCAGAGAATGCCGAAAGTGACGACATGGGTGGCAGCATCCGTGACCGTAATATCAACGGTAACTGTAATCAGAAGATTACTCAAGTCTTCGAAGGTAACGGGAAGGAAATGCAACTTGACAATGCTTCTGCCAGCCTCGAAAGGCACAGAACTGTTAATAGGAAATACACCAATGATGGAAATTCGGCTGTTGTCTAAGTTGACTGGTTGTAAGATTTATGCTAAACTTGAGTTAAACAATCCTGGTGGAAGTGCTAAGGACAGAGTAGCTTTAGCAATTATCAGAGAAAGCGAAAAGAAAGGGCTCCTAAGACCGCACCAAGGTGACATAATTTTCGAAGGTACATCAGGTTCTACTGGGATATCACTTGCAACTCTAGCTAACGCGTTTGGATACACGGCACGTATTTATGCTCCAGATGATACTTCATTAGAGAAAGTCACCTTATTGAAATCATTGGGCGCAGATTTGCGCTTAGTGAAACCAGCTTCTATTGTTGATCCAGATCAATACACAAATATCGCTAGGCGGGAGGCAGAAGCAATAAACCAGAATGAAGATGACAAGCGTAGAGCAGTCTTTGCTGATCAATTCGAAAATGATTATAATTGGAGAATTCACCATGCTACCACCGGTCCTGAAATTTGGGAACAGGCAGAGCACAGTCTTGATTTCTTCATAACTGGGTCTGGGACTGGTGGAACAATCACGGGAGTCTCGAAGTTTTTGAAAGAAAAACATGAAGATATCAAAGTAATCTTGGCGGATCCTCAAGGATCTGGCTTGGCTAATAGAGTTAATTATGGAGTTATGTATGACTCCGTGGAAAAAGAAGGTACTCGTCGACGCCATCAAGTTGATACAACTGTAGAGGGTATTGGACTTAACAGATTGACGTGGAATTTCAAGCAAGGTGAAGGTAATTTTGACAAAGCGATCAGGGTGACGGATGAACAAGCTGCTAAGATGGCGAGATTTTTGTGTATTAACGATGGCGTATTTTGGGGACCTTCTTCAGCAGTTAACTGTGTTGCGGCTTTGAAGACGGCTCTTGAACATGGCCCTGGCAAAAAGATCGTGTTAGTTGCTTGTGATTCAGGTGAAAGACATTTGTCTAAATTTTGGAATTCTGCTTTAGCTGTTTCCAATGGCATTACGATTGATGATATTATTTAAATTACATATACATAAGCATCTATATTTAACAAAATGTACGCATAACGTACCTTTCATTAGAAAATATTAATTATTACATCCTTATTTAGATATCCCCTTTACTAGTTTCTTCTTAGCCTCACGATATAATTTTATAGTGCTTAGAGTAGCAGCGCTGATACCCATCCATATCTGCAACGTCTCGAATGGTAATGGGATGTGAAATAATGGATAAAATGTGAAGATGAAATCCGCGAAAGACTTATAAACTTCCAAACGGGTATTCTGTTTCCTGAACTGTATATCCTTTAAAAGTTTAAAATCCTCTCCTTCTGAAGTAGGATACTCAAGATAAGGAGATGTGCCACCATTTAAAAGCTGACGTGATAATGCACGAGCTTTATTTTTGACTTGGATTTGAATTTTCAAGTCCATTTCTTGTTGTCCTAACTCCTGCAACCGGTCATAAAGAATGTAAAGGGCTGTAACTGTCTGATAAAACCAGGAAACAATCTCGTGTCTATCAGCTAGTGATCTTATTCTATGATCTGTTACCAAACCAAGCTTTGACAATAATATAGTTTCATCACTTATTCCATAATACAAAGATAACGCTTCTGCCGTATTCGAAGAGTTCAAAAGCGCCTTGAAATTAATTGAGTTGTTTTCATCTAAACTTTCGTGAACTTTCTTCGACAACGTCCTTATTCTAAATGG
The DNA here is from genome assembly GCA_030574455.1 of Priceomyces fermenticarens. Lineage (NCBI taxonomy): Eukaryota > Fungi > Ascomycota > Pichiomycetes > Serinales > Debaryomycetaceae > Priceomyces > Priceomyces fermenticarens. The sequence continues at coordinate 590,559 of JAJMEZ010000003.1, read as the reverse complement.
AGTTTTACCAAATCTCGAAAATTGCCTGTAAATACTTATGCCTGCTGCAACACCATTGAACCTTTTGAAAAAAGTAGAACAAAATAAGATTGATACCGTTCTAAAAAAGTTCGAAGGTTGTTGTATGAAGCTCTTCAAAAGAGCAAGCTGTTTTGACCTGTCATTATACTTATGGTTAATGCTATTGATATTTATTTTTTCGTCGCTTAAATATGTCTCAGCACGTTGGGTATGATGTAAAAGAAGTCTCAACACGTATTGGCATATCTTGCCTAATTTGTCTTTCCCAGTCATATCATTCATAAGCTCCCAGATGACATCCCAAAATGATACGTGTGGCCTCTTCAGTTTTTCTTTAAGCTGATGGGATTCAATTGAACGTTTGATCTTTCCATCACTATCAAATCGTTGTCTAAGTTCACTTTCTGGAGTAATATAGGCAGCAGTACCCTTGCTTCTCAGGGGCGTCTCTACCCTTCTATCTGATGGGTTTAAGCCACCAAAAGCTTCACCATCTATATGAATCATTTCGTCAGTGTCTTTTGATGAAATTAGCTCTGAACTTTCTGCCCACTCAGACTTGTAAGTATGTATGCCAGAGATATTATCGGCCTGTTTATACAGAGATTTAGGTTCAGCGTTAAAAACGTTAAATTGCCTGGACGACTTTTTACCTTTATCAAAAAAAGGACTTGACTGTAGAAGATAGGTTCCTGATTCAATATCAGCCATCTCAGATTCTATACAGCAGTCGTTAAGAAAAAAAAAGTTGTTGTTACAATTTTGAGTTCTCACGACGAATTTGTTGATCGTTAGAATTGTAACGTGTTTAAAGCTTTTGAGGGGGGGTTACTTTGAAAAACACTTAAAATTGTTGACAAGGAGATACTAAAGGCGCTACAGGTATATTACTTTAACATTATTGTAAGAAATACGTGCGTTAAATAGTTGCTGACACTGTCTAAGTGACTTACTTTACTCCATTTTCGTAATCAGATACCTCTTTGATTGTTGCACAAAACAATTTATGTAACGATTGACGCATTAAAATGTTATGAATGTAACATAATATGATATTTTTATTATTTCTTATTGGCATTACCATTCTGCATGATGATTTCGCTGTCGGGCCCCATGATGAAAGCTCCAACACTACCGAGATATCCTTCATGTCTTAGGAAGTATGATTGCATGTCGCCCTTTGACCAGAAATTAACGGCATAGCTTAATGTGTGAATTGTTTGTTTATGCCCTGAAATATAACTGCCTCCGAAATAGATTCTTTTGAGACCGAACCTAAGAGCTTGCAAGTATGCGATCTGTCCAATATTATTTGATACCAGATACAAAAGTGATCTTGCCATATCTTCTTGCCTAAACTGAGCAAGCTTTTCAGCTGGTGTCAACTTCTCCTTTTTGTTATTAAACCTTAATCGTTTGAAAACTTTAGCGAAAGATGAGGCTATATGATTCGATTTTAAACCAATTTTGTTATAATTGGTACCGTATATATCTCCCACTAATAAGTCAATATTTTCATTATTACCGCTTTGGGCCATCTCTAGCATTTTGTTATAGTCATTTGCATCTGTTAAAAGCGAAAGTAGACCCCACAACGTTCCACCTCCTAGGGAAGAACCTCCGATTCTTTCAAAGCCACCTGGACCTGGTTTTACCACTTTTAACATTGATACACCGCTACCAATATTGACCAAGAGATATGGATATATATTATTATCTGCTTTTGTTTTTTCAAATCTAGTGTCATTGAACTTCAAATCAAATGTGAAAGTCTCGTCTGGAATTTTAGTTATCAACCAATCTAAACCTCTAATCAAGCATTCCATCTCATCTTTTGCAATTATTTTCATTGGTAAGCCATTCTTCTTGAAGCTGGTCTTCATTAATGAGTAGAACTTTTGAGCACCGCCACCAGTGGCCATTATGTACGTGATTGGAGGATGCTCTTTTTTATGAGTCGATTTCTGTGTAAGTTTGATCATAAAATCCAAGACTTCATTGGCGAAGTTACCTGTTTGGAAATCCCTAAAATGAAGTCTTCCTCCCCCTGATTCGGCTTTCCTCTTGGTGAAGTATACTAGTTTGGTCAATGTGCCACCAATATCTACTGAAAAATGTATGACCTCTGAGTTATGTTTGGGCAAATTGATGTTTTTCGAATAATCAAAGTCGTCCGTGGTTATCAAATCACCTTTATCATCTTCCATTAAACATGATTTCGCATTACTACTTTCCAGATATGACACCAGACTCGTGTTCGTACCATCGTCGTCCACTTCTGACTCTGACGATGCTTCTGGGGAAGGGCTTGAAGATGACGTCTGATGTTCCCTTAGTATATCACCATTGGCGATGTAAGCACCAGAACAATCAATCTTAATAGTTCCCGGATCAACATGCTCTAAATCTATCCGCCTTATCTGAGCTAAGCTGCTCTCCATACTCATGGAAATATTATTTATGCTTTTTGCGTTCTTGTGGAGAAAACTAAAGACTCGAAACTCTTCCAATAATTTAATCGTCACTAACTTGGACCTTTATTGATGATCTTTAAGATACCATAAACTATAGCTAACACAATGTTTCAAACTTCTACGTTTACTGTATTATAAGAGGTATTTTTTAAACGACAATTTAGAGCTATATGCAACCTCTCTTACGGCCTTTGAAAAAAAAAATGTTGTTGGGGACGTCAGGTGAGATACATACAGGATCGCTCTGTCAGCCTATTTTAGTTGGCGAAGACGCGATCTTTGGGGGATCGCAGAATCTTGAACGTCTAAATAGGAGTATAAATTTCAACAGTTGGGTGGACTTACACGACCTTTTAAGATGGATCAAATTGTTGCAATCTTGATGACTAAACACACATCGCTATTGTTTAATGTACTTAAGATCTATGCTCTCTTCTTCGAAGTACTCTGTAGGAATGATACCAGATTATGCAAAAATCGTAGATATGGATCTAAATTTGAAGTCTCCGGTTTCCAGGTGATCGGCCACAAAGAAAAAAAAATATGCAAAATATTAAATGATATTAAGGTTCTCCGTAAAAGATAGTCTTGGGCCAATAGTACTCAATTTAGAATGAGTACATCTATAAGACCTTTAACACTTGAAAATGTCCTTACGCCACAACGTTATGACCTCAAGTTAACCATTGATCACTCGAAACCCAATTTCCAAGGTGAGGTCACCATTGATTTAAAGAAGCAAAAAACTTTAGGAGGCCAAGAGCTAAACCTAAATGAATTGAAACTTCATTCACATAAGATTATTATTACTAAGGCTAAATTAAGCTCTCAGAACAGGGAAAATGAATTGAAAGTAGCGTATGACAGGCAAAATCAAGAAGTCATTCTTTCTAGTAACGAACCTCTTACTTTTGAGGAATCGAAATTAACTTTGAAGTATATGGGTCAAATAAATAAAATCAAAACATTTCAAGACCGTACTAGTGGGTTATTTAAGACCAATTACTTAGATAATGTTTCTGGCAGATCTGATAATCATGTGCTAGCAACTCATACCCAGCCGTATTCCGCTAGGCTGATTTTTCCCTTAGTAGATGAATTGTATTCCAAAGTTCCAATCAAACTTTCAATAGAGACCAAGAGCTCTTTTAAAGTTATCTCTAATACTCCTTTGAGTGCAGAGCCAAAAGTGGTTCCCTTCACTGATAGAGCTGTTTTCGAATTCAAGGAAACACCTCCAATTGCTGCTTCCGTTTTCGGATTCGTTATCGGAGACTTGGAGTTTTCAGAAAACAATGATCTAGAAATACCTTTAAGAGTTTATACACCCATTGGAGAATTGAGCTCTGTGGTGTCAAGTTTAACTCTAATGAAAGAATATCTTCCCGTCATGGAAAAACTTTTTGCAACCAAGTATCCCTTGGAGAAGCTAGACTTAGTTGCGTTGCCTTTTTTGAGTGACGGTGCTATGGAAAATTGGGGAATGATAACTGTTATTTCATCTCAAATACTTATTGACGAGAAAGATAGGGAACCGCAGACTACAAAAGATTTGAAACAACTTATTGCCCATGAATTAGTTCATCAATGGGTAGGAAATTTGATTACGTTTGACGATTGGAGTTCCTTGTGGTTTAACGAAGCTTTTGCAACTTTCTTGGGTAATTACGTTGTCTCATTGGGGGAAAAGAGCTCTTCAGACGACTACGAAATTGAATGCGTGGATGAAACTGAGAGATCTATGGAAAGAGATATTTACGATGATGAAGGAAATCCATATGTTATGCCTATCTCAGAGTACGTCTCTCAAGTAGATACATCCCTATCTACTAGTACATTTTCTTTATTCGATGCTGACGCCTATCAAAAGGGGCTTATCTTATTGAGATCTTTAGCCAAAATTATGCAGAATGATGATAACGGAGATAAACCATACCAGGGAAAGTACTCGCACCTTTTGTTGGGATTTCAGAAACTTTTGGAGCGCTTTAAGTATCAAACACTTAAGACGCTTGATGTCTGGCTGCTTTTGGACTCCTTAACATCTTTCGACTTGAAAGGATTCATATTTCTGTATCTTAAACTGCCAAGCTTTCCCAATTTAACAATAAAATATGATGAAAATGGATTGCATGTTGAGATGTTAGATATTTGTGATGACTCGCATAAAAATCTCATTCCGTTATTTCTCAAGACCAAAGACAATCTGGGCAATGTAAAGACAAGTAACCATTTGATTGAGGAAGAACTGCTCCATATTGAAATACCATTAGAGAAACTAGTCACTATCAACTATGAGAAACTGGGATATTTTCGTGTAACTTTATCGAGCGAGGTCGCGTATCAAATTGCGGATCTGATCAGATGCAATGAGCTATCGGCTGCTGATACCATTTCTTTGCTCCATGATCTGTTCAAACTTCAAACTTCTTCTGATCCCGCGGTTCAGAAGGCAAATCTTATAACGTTTTTCTCGATTATTCTGGCCTTTGTTCACGAAAAATGGCAAATAAACTTTCGAGTGTTAAAAGTAGCTCTAGTTTATTTGGAATCTCTTAGTTTTACTTTATTCCATTACAGCAAAGCGGAGTCTTACCATAAGTGGTTGGCCAGATATATTCAAAAACTTTTTGGAAAAGTAGGCGATTGGGATCATTTAATCAATTTGAAAATCGATTATGATAGAAATGAGCTATTTTCGAGGAATTTCATTCTTCAGTTAAGTTATAACAAAGAAGAAACAATAGCTTTGGCAAAGAAATTGCTCAAAAACTTTGTTAACCCTAAAGTTAACAGTTTCATGCCATTGGAATTGTTACCCTGCGTCTTCAACTCCTATATCTATGGGGCTAGCCAAAAAGAGTATAAAAAAGTATTAGAGCTAGTGAGGAACTCAGATACATCTATTTTGAAGAGAACAAATGCCAAAGCACATGATATTCAAACGATCGCTCTTTCATCTTTGGCTTTTACTGATAAACCTGAATTATTGCTGAAGACCTTGAATTTTGTTACTAATAACATTGATGCTAACGCAATAGTTCTTGCTCTCGCCGGATTTCAATACAAGTGTGCTAAGTCACAAATATTGATTTTATTCGACTGGTTCAAATTGCATTACGATTCTTGGGCACTCAAATCTTTGAAAAAGGGATCAGACTTAGGAAAGCAAATTAAGGCGGCCTTACAAGATATAACCCCAATGGTATTCTCTTTGATGCTGAACGACAAAGACCTTTACGGACTCAAGAAAGAATTCATCAATAAAAGACTTCAAACACTTCCTAAACACGGATTACAGGAATTATTAGAAGGATATCAGCAAAGTGTAAGCTTTAAAAGGAGTATTGGTAATATTTATAGTAGTTTAGATGATGCTATACTTAATAGCTTTCTCAGTTGAGAAAATACTTGTATATAGACTTTAGTATGTATATAATCATCGAAGATCTTTTTAGATATCCTTTGGAGAGACGCCTGTACTCTCTTTTTCTTCATGATCTAACTCAGGATCCTCTTGGAACTGCCAAAGCTGTGCATACAAAGTACTAGAGTCGTTGATTAACGATTGGTGTGTACCTTCTTCCTTGACAACCCCTTTGTCGAGAACAATAATCTTATCTGCATCCGCAATTGTTCTTAACCTATGCGCAATAGAAATGTTGGTATTATTTACTTCCTTGAAAGCAGTCTTGACAGTTCTTAAGAGAGAATGTTCTGTATGAGTATCTAATGCTGACGTAGCTTCGTCAAAGAAAGTTATAGGCGCCTTCTTTAAAAGCAACCTTGCAATAGCTACTCTTTGTTTTTCCCCTCCTGAAATCATCATTCCTCTCTCTCCAACAACAGTTTTTAAGCCCTCAGGTAAGTCATTTATAAGTGAATCTAGATTCACTTGCTTAATGACATTATCGACCTCCTGGTCAGTAGCTTGAAGATTACCATATCGAATATTTTCAAGGATTGAGTCATTGAATAAAGGAGTATCCTGAGGAACAACACCAATAGCCTGTCTCAACGATTCCAAAGTTACCTTGGATATATCTTGGCCATCAATAAGTATTCTTCCCAGGTTGGCATCATAGAATCTGAAGATAAGTCTCAATATGGTAGATTTACCGCTTCCTGAAGGACCAACAATCGCAACCTTCTTTCCAGCTGGAATAGTGAATGAGACATTTTTAAGAATCGGTCTATCAGGATGATACCCAAAAGATACATTTTCAAACCTTATTTCACCCGGCAAACTCAGGCTGTTTAATTTTAATTTTTTAGCATCTGGGGCATCTTTGATAGCAATTGGGTGGGCCTGTAATTGAAAAAGATTTTCCATGTCTAATAATGATTGCTTGAGCTCTCTGTAAACAGAACCTAAAAAGTTTAAAGGCATTGATAACTGGAAGACAAGCTGATTTATAAGAACCAAATCTCCAACGCTTAAACCTTGCAGAGCTACGCCTTGGCATCCCATGTACATCATCAAAGTTAAAGCACTTGTAAATATGAAATTCTGTCCACTGTTTAAGAACGCTAAAGATGTAGCAACTCGGATTGATGCGTCTTGATATTTAGTCAATGCTGAATCATATTTAGATGCTTGGAATGTTTCACCATTGAAATATTTGACCGCCTCATAATTTATCAAAGAATCAAGAGCAATAGTTGCTGCTTCATTATCAGCATTGTTGGCTCTTCTTCTAAACTTTGTCCTCCATGCTGTAGTTTTAATCGTGAAAAAAGAGTATGCAAGCATCGTAGTTAAAGTAACGGCGGCATACGAAAGTCCGAAATTATAAATAAGCACACCAGATACCACAGAAATTTCGAAAGTGATGGGAATGATATGGAATACCATTGCACTCAACACATAACTTATACCTTTCGTACCTCTCTCTATAGCTCTCGTTAGCCCTCCCGTCTGCTTTGTTAAATGGAATTGATAATCCATGGCTAGTAAATGTTTAAATGTGCCAGAGGCAACTCTTTTAATTGCACTTTGGGCGACCGATGCAAAAATAGCATTTCTTAACTCTCCAAAGAGGACTGCGCCGAATCTCGCAGCACCGTAAGCTAAAATCATGGAACCAATAACTGTTCCAACAGTTCCAAGTTCATTAGCCCAATCTAAGTTCATACCATCTATTATGTCTCTGAAAAAGAAGGGAACTTCAACATTGAGAAGCTTTGATCCCACCAACAAAGATAAGGCTAAAATAACTCTTACTTTAAATGAAGGTTTGTCCTTCGGCCAGATAGTCAGGAAAAGTGATTTCAAAATGCTGATATCATTAGTGGTAATCTCTTTACCAAATAAAAGCCTTGATGAATCTTTCTTTCCCTGTAGCTGTGAAACACAAGTTGTCTTGAATCCTCTATCAATTCCAGGAACAGTTTTGAAGTTAGTTCCACTTCCGAGCAACAAGCCAGATCTCATGTACAGTTGCCTGGGAAGTAAACGCAAACCTGTGCTCCTAAATGAGGCCTGTAGAGGGCTCCCTAGAATAATTTTTTGAGAGACGTGCTTCCCTATCATTATTAAAGAAACTATCCTAACAAGATCAATTTACATTCTGTTGGTCACCAGACGTTTTATATCTTTTTAATCAGGGAATTGTGAATCCGTTATATACCGGATGTAAATGCTCTCGGAATATACTAACAGGTTATCTGCGAGTTTTTGAGATAGCATTCACCTTGAAGAGCGTGTTGGGCTTAATTCACGAAGGGCTTTCAAACTAGAATGATTGCCTTTAAGAGAAACAAAGGAAGCATACCATATGGAACCCAGTAAATTTTAAGGCGATTGGAAATGAAGCCACATCTCTATGATTTAATATTATATACGTCACCATTTAGTAACATCTCTTCACTATAACCTGGTATTCAATTATACAATACGGTTCGTTGTCAGCTTAAACATAACCGTTACCATTATTTCCCTTTGTCCGGTATAACTGTTCGGTGTACTTTCTGAGGCTTTGGTATAAGGAGTGTATATACTATTTTGCAGCATTGGTATTTGTTACCCGGCATTTATCATCACCCTTGTTTTTTTTCATAAAATCACCTGAGACCCATGTGAGAGAAAACTCGTGAAAGTCATTCTTCAATTTGTTTAGGCCTCAGTTTGTTATTTGGATATAAAAACAGTTATCGATTTTGCAATCATTAGGCAGCTAACAATTAAAATTACAACGTCGATACTATACTAATTAATATATTCTAGAGGAACTAAATATACCTTATAAGTTAATTTCTACTAGGGTGTTTGTTTATTTTCTTAATTATTCAAAGAAATTAGGATAGAATTGAGACTCGTGATCTAAGACTTTGAGAATGTCTAAAAGAGAAGCAGAAGAAGTAGGTTTACAAAGTGACAAGAAGACCAAAACAAGTGAGAAGAAGGATGACATTGCCATTGATTCCGAACTTCTTGGTCAACAGCTGTCGTACAGTGGACAACAGAGTGACCAAAGTAATGCTGCAACTGCTGCTGCTGCAGTGGCTGCGGCTGCTGCGTCTTCGAATGAACCTGCCAGTGCTGCTGCTGCTTTGAATTCACAACAACACCAACATCAACAACAACAATTGCAGCAGCATTTGGCGTATCAAAATGCGTTCAGACAGCAACAAGCTGTATCTGGACAGCAGAGTCCCCTGGCTCAATCACCTCTGACTACGCAACTGAGCCCTAGCCTATCTCATATGCAACCAACGGGTATTCCAAAGACTCCAGGTATTGGTAAGCCTCAACATGGTACCGATGAATGGCACAAGCAAAGACGCGAGAATCACAAAGAAGTTGAGAGAAGAAGACGTGAGTCTATCAACCAAGGTATCAAAGAATTGGCGGGTTTAATTCCTACCACTGATACAAATAAGGCTCAAATATTACAGAGGGGTGTTGAATATATTAAAAGATTGAAAGAAAATGAAAGCAATAATATTGAAAAATGGACCTTGGAGAAGTTGCTTACAGAACAAGCTGTTTCTGAATTGAGTGCTTCAAATGAGAAATTAAAACAAGAGTTAGAAAAGGCCTATAGAGAAATTGAACAATGGAAGAGGGTTGCAAAGGATTTGGAGAAAAAGTGAAAACTGTCTCTGTTACTTGGCAATCCAGATTATGTGTTCATTATGTATTTTAGTCTTAATTCGTTGCTTAATGTGTGAATGTGTTGTATAATATTAGCAATAAATGTTCTTTGAAGTCATACATCTGAGAAATGCTTCTCAGAATTAACCTCGGTAGCCACATCATATACGTCAACGACATGTTTCTCCAGTTTTGGTCGTGATGTGTTATCGTGGTGCATTCTATCATCACTCTCCATTTTAAGATTATTAAGAGCAATCTTATGTGCCTTTCTGGCTGGAAGCCCGGTATGAAATAAATTTTCCATGTTCTCCAATGGTATTCCCTTAGTCTCAGGGAGCAAGAAAAATACAAAGGGAATTGATATGAAAGCTAAACCAGCGAAGAAGAAGTAAATACCATAGTGCATTTTGTCTATCATCTGTTGAGCAAGCCTTGACATAATGAATATTGGTACCCAGCTAACAGCTGCGTTCACTGCTTGAACAAATGATCTTATCTTTTGTTCAAAAACTTCACTTCCAATCACAAATGGACCACCAGACCACGCTAATATGAACGAGGCGATCCAAATGTACATCATTCCTATGGCTGCCTTGCCTCCAGGGCCTGCATCAACACCAGGTTTCGTAGGATCGTTTACCTTGATATATGCTCCGATATACCAGAAGCAGATGGAACATATAGTGGAAGAGATCATTAATGATAACCTTCTCCCAACGACGTCTACAATTAAAATGTAGATGAATGTACACACGAATTTAACAACACCGAACATTCCCGTCGAAAATAATGTAGCATTCGTACCTTTTACTCCCAAACTCGCAAAGATTTTTTGGGGAGTAATAGTTAATCGACTGAATACCCAAAAAATTTTGGAAAAGAAACAAGGAGCATGTTAAACACAAACGTTGAAGAATCCTTCTATTTTTAAAAAATACTTCGATGAAAGGGTCCCACAAACCTAGGCCAATGTTTTTCCTTTGCTCTTCTATGGAATCTTTGACTTGCTCTATCTCATATGTGATGTACTCATGACTTCTGGGCAAATTTCTAAACCAAGTGAGATTTTCGATTGCTTTTTCTTCTTTATTTGCTATAAACAACCATCTAGGTGATTCCCTCATAATGATACTACCAAGTAAAAATAATCCACTGGGTATTAGCTGAATAGCAAACGGTATAAACCACTGTTTTTTAGAAATAGGGATATGCGAATCAATTCCATAATTGATCCAAAAGCCAACCAAATCACCTATTCTCCATCATATTTCGTACAATGCAATAATTCTTCCACGGATTGCTGGAGGAGATATTTCACTAAGATAGACTGGAGTCAAGTTTGTTGATGCACCAACAGCCAAGCCAGCAAGAACTCTACCTGCATAAATTGGGCCGAGTCCATTCTTATGTGAAGCTGCCAACATGATTGCAGATCCAACAGTGATTAATGCAGCCGCGATTATCAATGGTATTCTTCTTCCAAGATAGTAACTAAATGGATACGAAAAGAGAGCACCAAAGAAGCATCCGGCATGGAAAACAGAAATCACATTCGAAATTATGCTCTGTGAGTGTGGAGAGTCATCCAAATTAAATTCATTCAAAAAAGAGGTTAAGGAAACTGTACCCCCAATGAAACCACCATCATAGCCTATGATTATAGCAGCTGATGACGCTATCAAAGCTGTTGTGTAAACTCTGTAATTGTAAACTTCTGGTGGGGTTTCTCTATCTTCTGCTTTCTCAAATAAATGCTTTATTTTCATCTTCGTAATGTAGGGACGAACAACAGAAATTTTTATGACTATCACAGAATTTTTGAGCACAAATCCTTTATTTCGATGTTTCAAAAGAAGGGCATCTGATACATTTATAGTGAGTGTTGAAGCAAAGATTTTGGAGCAAATCACCCTCAAAGAATTTAACCTATCACACCTCAAAGCAAAAGTAGCTCCTTTAATCTAATTGAGTGTAAATTTCACGAAATTTCTTGCCCCGCCTCCACTTTTCACGGGACTGCACCCTTTTTCTGTGGGGGCTCAGACTTTTTTGTGGAGATTTTTTTACTTGGACAGCCTACAAGCGATATCTAATGCATAAAGCACCTATAGTAAACATGGATATAAACTTTTATCCCACATCAAGAGGTCACCTAAGACCCACCAGAAGTGTGGGGATATTACTCAGTTCATGTTTATTTTATAGAGATACTATAAATTTTACCCACCCGAAAATAAGTGTCGACATTATTGCGTCTTAATTGATGAAGCCTAGAATGTCCACTTCAAACGGGGCGGCTCGCAATAGTTACTGTCTGGATTTTCGAAAGGGGAATCCGTTTGTATCGAAAGACTTCCTTTTCGATTTTTTTCTTATTCCAGTAGCGCTTGAACTGAAAATACAAGTGGCAGTTAGATTACTATGAATCATTATTTAAGCAAGGGCATAACGTACTAGGTGAATATGCTTTCTCGTAGATTAAGGAGCCTGATGTTTAAGTACATCAAAGGCTTCAATGGGACTCAGCACTCGATGAATCACCTTCGTCCTTAAGTTGTACACCGGCAATGGCGTGACTACGCATATAACATGATTTTTCATATTAATCAACTATTGCATCACTATAAGTTGAATTGACAAAGTTGTGCTCTACTTTCGACAAAATAACATTAACTGGTGTCAATGCGAAATAGACTATATTATTGAGAAAGTTAAGCATCTTAGTATGTAATGCAGTAATAAAAAAAAAAGAAGCAAAAAAACGCAATTTCATTTACGCATTTAGATAAACCGATGGAACGAAAAAAATTGAGGACAAGGTAAAGACTTTTTTAGCAGAGAATCTTTACTACCAATAGTAGTTCGAAGGGGCTAGTAAACTTAGCAAAGATTAGGTTTCGTTATTAACTTGTGGTCTTATGATCTTGTCACTTGCGTTCGCATTCGCATACCAATCATGCTATTCGGGCATGAAATTTGCAATCTAAAAGTAGGGCGTGTGGCGTAGTTGGTAGCGCGTCTGCCTTGCAAGCAGAAGGTCACTGGTTCGAATCCTGTCTCGTCCATTTTTTCTACTCTGTACAACTAGACATAGCGAATTTCTCGATATTAAAGTTGTAAGCTGTTTAATTAACTAATATTTTCAGAAAGCAGAGATGTGAAAAAGATGCGCAAACCCGGAATCGAACCGGGGGCCCAACGATGGCAACGTTGGATTTTATCATTAAACCATTTGCGCAATAAGATGCTCCGAGACGGGGAATTGAACCCCGGTCTACCATGCGACAAACGGTAATTCTAGCCACTAAACTATCTCGGACCTTTTTAGTGTTTACTTTTTCGAAACTGACTTGAGCAAGTCTTCTGAGTAACCAATAAACAAATTTTGTTATTCCCTAACCATGAGGCTGCTAGCATCTTTGTTGGAAGACGTAATGTAAATCCTTTGGTGTTCGTTAACGTTTTAATAAATTCCTTATATCTACCTTCGTAAGACCGTTGCGAAATTAAAAATGCAAATCTCTTTTTTTTGCAATTTGTGAAAAATACGCTAAAAATGATTTGAACAGGAGTGTTTAATAACGCATTCAACAATCAATTGCCTGCAAATATTCAATTTTAACAAATTGAAAACTTTTAGCACTTTTAAGGTAATTATTATTTAATATAGAATATATATAACCATATAGACATAAGTATTTGAGCAAAAATATGCCCATATCTGATATTCAGAAACCAAATTCACCAAGCCTTTCCTCCAAGGAAGATATTATTTGGTTGAGTTCGTCCCTGTTTTCGTTTAAGGAATTGAGATCATGAAACTTCCTAGACTTAATATAGTCTTGGATGGTCAGTTCAATGATAAATTTTTGTTCCTTCATTACCATAAGTTCCTCTCTTAACTCTCTGATATCTTTCTTAGTTAGCGTAGACACTTTTTCAATGGGTCTGCTCAACTCTTTGAGCGAATCTTCTTCCTGCTTCTTCAATATCTGGCTTTGATCACGGTAAAACCTGAGACTTTCTTGAAAAAATAGTAATGCACTCCTATTTATATTAAATATCAAGATCTCATAACGATTAAAATCATCTTTGACTTTCAATTGGTCATTTTTTCTGTCGAAAAATTTCTTACCGAATTCTGAACTTTCATGCTCAAAATCCTTTAGATGATCTGTTAACTTAGCTCTTAGTTTATTTGAATTCTCAATGTCCCCATTATTTATCAGAAGTTTGTACTTCTGAAATAGTTGAAGAATATGATGCTTTAATGTGAATAAAGCTCTAGAAGAGTTGATTATCTCAAGTTCTTGAGGATCAGAGACATTATCATTGTCATATTTCCAATCATGAAGTAATGCATTTTTGCAGTCCACGCAGCATCTAAAATTTTTTTTATCGTCATCCAATAGCTTACCGTAGTTCAATTTAACTGAAGGAGAGAAATTCAACTTGGTAACCTTTCCTAAGATCTTATTGAGGGGAACAACTATAGAGCAGCTTTTTCTTTCTCCGTAAGGGTCATCGCAGACGATACGACCACATAACCTGCAGTGATGCTTCCTTATTATCAATGAGAATTTAACAAAGCAAATTGTACAATGGCTAATATCACGATCATTTTGCCACCCTGTCTGTTCTTTCAATATAGGTAAGGAATTATTCGTCGAAGGAACAAGCATGTTTATCCACGATTCTCTTCTTAAACTGACTTCTTGTTCCACAATCATGTTGACTAATTTTATAAATCTCCGCTGGACTTTATCCCTAGAGAGAACTCTGATCTCTGAGAACCCGAGGCGCAAGCTCTCCAATTGTTTAGTTTTGTTTATTATCATCGGACTTTTGGTCGTTGAGTATGTAGTACAACGATTATTTAATTCTTTAAAATGTGATATCTGCTGGTTCGAGTTTTCATGTTTCCTCGTTTTATGTCTCTCATCTTTACTCTGGTTTACTATCGTCGTCTTGCCCAGATTTGAATTTTTGGATAGGTATGCGTCATCATCGTTCTTATCATTTGATATCATGTCTTCAATTCGTAGTTCTCTCTGAGGAACTTTATTCTTTGGGGGTTCCTTGCCCACAAATGCTGAAATATGAGATCTGTCTGGAGAAACATTATCAACATTCGAGGACTTACTTTTAGAACCAAGAGTCCTCACCATAGCTCTTCTAGTTTCCCTTAAAATAAGTACGTTTCAGAAAGGCATTATTGTAGAAGTAGTCTGATCGTGGATACGCAGCATATTCTACAACGATATCTGATGTCGATCACATGATATCTCGGAAGTAAAAGGTTTCAGCAAGATTAGTCTTTCAATTAAAGAATGGGTTTCTATGAGCATAATTGTATCAATGCTTTATGGTTCAGCCAATTAGAAGTCATTTGCATGTTGCTGTTCATTGACAATATAATACTAGATGAAATATAAATGCATTATATAATGGTCACATAATCTCTGGCGCCCGACGTCAACAGCTTCAGGGACTTAATGATGGAAAATTATATAACTGAAGTAAAAGAAGGCCGGGCTTTAAATAATATTCCAAAATATCTAAGATTCACTATTAGTCAAGTTTTTGGATTAATGATTCTAAGGCCTTACCAAAGTCCAAGTTAGGATCTTCCCAATTGACGGTTCCGGTGGTTTTTACACCAGTCTTTTCAGCGTTGAGTTTAGCATATTCCTTTTTAGCTTGTGCGATCAACTTTTCTTGGAACCTCCACTCCTCAGCAGCTTGTCTTTGTTTCTGAGCTGCCTCCAAGTTGTATCTGTGAACTGCTCCATAGAGGACACCTGCTCCTAATAAGGAGTATCTCAATACATTGAAGTTCGTTGACATCCTTCGTCGGTTGTACACTACTATATATAGAGCTATCGACAGTAAGTAGTACTTAATAAACCGTCGGCACTAAAGTTGATTTTTTTGATTTTTTTGATTTTTTCATTGGACGAAAAAACCACAATCAATATGCAGTACACATATGAATCCATGGTGCGTTTACCACGATCACCAGGCATAATACCTCGCACTTTTCCACAGAGTTTTTTGTAGCGATGATAAGAATACGGACATTAATCTTATGCATATCTGTAGGGATAATGTCGATACTTTTTTCATGTACATATAGGCGAGGCCCTACCTTTAGTGGCAACGTTGTTAAGAGATGCCTTTCCAAGAGAGATTTCAGCTTTTCCTCTGCGTGGTCCAGTACTGCTGAAGGTGCTAAGTTCAGCAGCTCTATTCCTGGAAATATTGACTCAGCCGTAAACCAATTTCCCAATTATTTCGTGGCTGTTGCATATCAAGCAAAAGATAGAGAGGACACTAATGTATTCAAAAGGACAGGAGATACCCCTGCAAAGCAGTCACTTACAGGGGAAGATAATTTATTCGTTTCTAAGCAGTCATCCGAAGGTTATATTGCCATGGGGGTTGCAGATGGTGTGGGTGGCTGGTCTGAAGCTGGTTACGATTCATCAGCGATATCAAGGGAGTTATGCAGCTCTTTGAAATCAAATTTTGAATCCGACCAAGATAAAGACAGAGTCTCACCGAGGCAATTGTTAGATAAAGCATTCAAAGATATCTTGGAGTCCCCCAAAGTTGAGATTGGAGGTACCACTGCATGTTTCGGTATCTTGGGTAACAATAAATTAAGAGTAGCCAACTTGGGAGACTCTTGGTGTGGCATATTTAGAAATTTCGAATTGGTAGGAGAAACAAAGTTCCAAACCCATAACTTTAACACACCATATCAATTGGCCAAAATTCCACAGGAAATAATTAATCAAGCTGAGCGTCAAGGTAGACGCTATATCATTGATTCACCCCTGAGTGCAGATGAGTATGTTTGGGATGTTCAAAAAGATGACATTATTATGTTCGCAACTGACGGTGTTACGGACAATGTTATTGCGGATGATATCGGCTTGTTCTTGAAAGATCAAATTGAAGGTCAAGGTATTAATGATTTAAACAGCATATCCAACAAGTTAATGAAGGAAACAGTAAAGGTATCTAAGGATCAAAACTTTCCCAGCGCATTTGCTCAAGAATTATCCCGTTTAACTGGACAGCGTTATCTCGGGGGAAAAGAGGATGATATAACTATAGTATTAGTGAAGGTTCTCCAGTAAGTCATATGATTAGATTAGATTTAATGATTTGTATAATACTAATACACTTATATGCAGAGTGTCGTTGAGAGCTCAGCGCTCCATGTTTAAAACCATATTCGTTATTCTTTCCTTGTTCTGTCTCTGGTCGGCTCTCTCCTTTGAAATGTTGGCAGCGAACTTATTATCCAGTGGTAACATAACAGATTTCGAATGATGCTTCTTTCCATCTTTAGAAAGCAAACTGAAAACCATCCGTCCCAGATGCTCCTTGTTGTCAATATTTGAGAACTTGGCGGGAGATGGAATGTAAAGCTTCCCTTGATTATATGTGGATGGCTTGCTTTCTTCATATGCTTCCGATAAAATTTTGCTGAACTCTTTGTCCAACTCATCTGAGAACTTTTGGTCTTCTTTAGATAATTTGATATTTGATTCGTAACGATCACCAAGGCTTTCATCTTCGCTTTCGTCAGAGATCACTTCGTCTGATTCCGAATCATCCGAGCCCGAGGACGATGTGTGTGAACCATCAGATTCCATGTTCGAATCATTCTGACTCTTTTCATTAGATACGTAGATATTATAGTCTTCATGATCCTTATTTGCACCTATATTGCCGACTTCGACATTAGTAGGTTTTATACTTTCGATGACATCGGAATTATCTTCATCGTTTTCATCGTCCCCATCTCCATCGTCATAATCGTCTTCATGGTCGTCATTATCCTCTTCCTCCTCATCATCTTCCTCCTCATCATCTTCCTCCTCTTCTTCAGGCGCGCATACGCCATCATAAGATGGCCTATCGATCATATTTCCTGCCGAATCTTTATTTGTTGATCCATTTCCCGCCATTTTGACTCTGAGGGAAATTTCCAGCAAGTATTGGACTGCCTCTTTTAAATTAGTAGCTATTGGGAACTTAACAATTTTTCTTTTGGAAGATAACGTTTTATCAACAAGTAATTTAACATCTACAGGCAAGGGATGCAGCTTATAAAAAAGATAAAGCTGAAAATAAGCCATGAATACCTCGAGCTTCGAAGCTTGTTCTCTACTGAAAGACATCGTCCCGATAGAATGCAAAAAAACACACGAAAGTATGATCCTAAAGTAATCATCAGGAGGGTCGCTTTCAGAGAACTCGTTGGGCAAAGGAAAACCACTCACATACCCTGTGCCTAAGATTTTGTAAAGTAACTTTAAGATAAATACTACGTCAACAATCCCAAGCTCGAACAAATCAGAAATATAATTAGCAGAAGCCACCAATGGTCTGCTCAAATTGTTACTTTTACTCTCAAGCCCGTCAATGATTTTCTCAACGATGGAATCAATCACTAAGGTTTTTGTTTCCTGACGTCTCCCTTGTAACAATTTTGCTAAGTACTTAACATTACCATGTGAGAAATCTTCCGGACGCAGAAATAATTCTATCAAAATACTTTGGAGACCCTCCTCTATTTGGATCGTATCGAGAGCAGCAGCCGCTCTCTCATAAGTTGATTGGTCTGACCCAAATCTGATAAGTTTAATGAGGAAAATTTCTTTCTTCAGATATATTGTCCTTTTAGTCTGTAACTTCTCTGCTGCGGGTAAAGCCGGATCCAAAACAAGTAAAGTATTCTTCAATGCAAACTTTTCGTCAACTGTCAAACTTTCACTGCTAAGTTTACTTTTCAATAAGTCAACCATTTCAACCATCATTGCTCTATAAGCTGGTTCATGAAGTAAAAATTTACCAACATTATCATAAAATAGACCTAAAACTTCAATTCTTCCGGGGTAGCTAAGTTCCAAAGTCAATTTTCTGAGTTTGTGAAAGATGACATGCGAAGGGATCAAATTAAATTTGATCATTTCGAAGAAAAGGGTTAAATATCTATAATTCATTACTTTTCCCAGAAGGAAATAACGAAATTCTTTGTTAGAGTGCTCGGATAATTCATCTATAAGATCCTTCACTAATCTCTCATTAATTTTCAAAAACCTTGCATAGAACTTTGAGTTGTTAGGTTTTGATTTATCAGAAAATAGTTTAAACAACCTATTGTTTGATGCTTTGTTATTCAATTTCAATCTCACAAATTCTTTAGATGCGTTGTCCAACTCATCTATTGTAGCAACTTTCTCGAGACTTTCAAAGAAAGCATTAAGTATATCAGCCGATGCTTCATCGGCTAGATCTTCAATATCTTCTTCACGAGCCAGAATATCCGGTAGCTTCGTGTAGAAATCCCTTTCTTTTTGTGAACTCCATACATCTGTATCGCTCGGGTATACATCTGCGATTTCAGTTTCTTCAGTTTCAATTGGGGAAATAGAAGGCATTGGAATATTTAACCTGGAAGATAAATATTCGCAACCACTTTTGATTTTCTCAAATAAAGTATTGACCTTGTTAAAGGCAGCAAGAGCTTCCTCGGATACCTTTCCCATTTTTACTGAACTTCTCTCCTTTCTATCTCTAGACAACCTCAACCGATTATCTAATGTTTTTAAGAAATCAAAGTATTTGAGTGCTAACTTATAAATAATATACAGCAAAATGCTCCTAGTTTCTTCGTCAAGTAAATCGTTATCCTCAAAGATCAAATGCCCAAACCGTTTCAAGAATATAGTCAGGAAATTCAAAGAGATTCCAGATGTAAAATGCTGATCGAGTAAGTCTTTCAAAAGCAAGCATACTAAGGGCTTATCTTGATATCTTTCAAACTTTTTGCTATTCTGGATTGAAAGAGAGGGAAAGTCTGCATCAGTGATAGTTCTAAATAATCCAATCAAGTGAAATTCTGTCATGACTCTTAACAAATTAGTTTGCTTTGTTACCCATGCTTGCGACCCTTTTTCAATGTCACCTCCCAAATTTTTTTGGTCAGTTAATAAGTCTATTAAATGTGATAGTAAAAGAGGGAAAAATGAGTCTGAAAACCTCTGATGGAGGTAGCTCACCACTTCCATTGAAGCCGCGATATCAATTTTACTAACCTTAGTGAGACCTTCAGCAACTGATGCCACTAACTCGCTCATATACTTCTCTAACGTTAAAGAGCGAATGTCCCCTATCAAACTTTCTACCAGAGCTTCATTTATTGATGTCCGTACTTTTTTGATAAATGTGGTATTTTTCTTTAAAGATGAGTCCAATTTGGGCTTGACAACATCGAGAACTTCTCCATTAGAGGCCCTCAAGTTCTTTTCCCTTAGTACCCTTCGCCTTTTATCCAAGTCGCTTGACATTGCAAGATGAGTAGGCTTTAATTCACTTTTTTATTTTTCGCAATTATAGTTCATGAAGTTCACAAAAAAAACAAATGCCATCTCATTTCTTCCCAAGCAGACACCATTTTACTATATTCAAAACTATGTACATTGACTAGATATAGCTCATATTTACATTTGGAATCATCAATTCAAGGGCCTGTCGTTGCGGATTTTATCAAACACTCTTCCCCTACCAAGGCCATAAGTATCCCTAACTTTATTTACAGATCTGTCAAAGTTCTGTCTCCAAACATGCGCTCCTATTGGTAACAAATCATTCTCTTTTGCAAAAAACCTTAAATTAAAGTGCTGCCTCATGATGTCACCGCTGATTTCAAGTTTTCCGTTTTGTCTAAATACCCACAAGCAAGCTCTCTGAGTTGGAGAGTTTTTTTCAGGGAGTATAGGTTGGTAATCTTTAAATATAAACTCTCTACCTTGTTCCAATATCTTTCTCATAGTGATGGTATTGTCCACGTTGTCCAAAGGAACATTAGCAAGTCCGTATTGAAGTGTGGTACTGAAGGAATTGGTTTCAAGATCAGGTGTATCAGGGTTCACAAGGACTACACTGTATAAGTTCTTGCCATCAACTCTTTCAAACTCTTGAATTTGAATCTCTGGAGGCTGAGAGACCGCAAAGCTAGGCAAAAAGGTGCCTGGAGAAATCCAACCTGCAAACGGCTTCTCAGCATGAGGAAATCTTACCTTGACATCTACCACGGGATTAAAAGTCGGAAGTGTATCGGGCAAAACATGTAGTTGCTCTAATCTTTGCATCGTTACCATTAGGTCATACGATTGCCAACGTTCCTTCAAAATTTCCCTATAAACTGGATGGCTTCTGTCAACATTGGAGTAGTCAAACTGGCCATTGTATATAACAGCAGGGTTTGTGGACTCTGCAGTAACCAAAAGTCTGTCTATCTCATCTCTAATTTCCTTTCTATCTTTTTCACTGTTAACTTTTTGAAGCTTTTCATTCAAAATTTGTATGTCTTTGTATTTTTTCTCACTCTCACTTTCCAAAGCTTTATGAGCTAAAGCAAATGTTTCATCAATTAATTCAGGCGAGTGATATACTTTTTCCCTTTGCTTTCCTCTCAAAGAGGCCGGCCCTTTTTGCTCATCTATACGCTCGAACAAGTCGTGATTGATCAAGTCGTTTACTTTCAAGCCTTGGGATCGTTGTGAAAAATCATTCCATATCCCAGGGCGTTTAGTGCTGAGGCCGAAATACCTTGAAACAGACTTCAAAGAATTTCTTGAAGGGAATAGCAAACCCATTATGAACAAACCCTAGTCTACAACAACTACAAGCTTAAAACTTCTCACCATTTTCAATCGCACTTAAGAAAAAAACGTTTACAATGTTACCAATGTTACCTCACACGTACTCACATTTACGCATCCTCAGAATATTTCTTTATATACACAACAGTACTCGAGATCTTAGATTGGATAAGATACAGCCTATACTAGAAATCCTTCATCCACAATAAGCAATGTTCAACATGCTAATAAAAAAAAATAAAACTATTGAGATATATGTGAAGGAACTAATGGTAATTTGTCAGTTTTCATAAATTGATCTTCGTTTTCAACGTTCATTACTGGGAAAAGGCCAGGTGCTATGGGGTTTGATTGTGGAGTCACTGCGGCTTTCTCAATACAACAGTGACAAAGATTTAAAGTATCATCTTGATCTCCGGTATTTTTATCTTCAAAACCATTAGCATCATCGTATTTTACTTTAGAGTCTATCTTAATTATATGGTCCCTTGGTTTGAAATCTGGGGGCCAAGTAGTTTGTAACTGATTATCCATAAAATTTCTCTCCCCACGATTATCAAAAAGATCTACTTCCAAGCCACGTTCAGCATTAGTTTGTTTCCCTCCATACCTGGCAGTATTGAGTCCCAAAGGTAAATTTAAATCTCCCCAATTCTCTTCTTCCCAAGAAGATTTATTTGAATTATCTGAGGAATCTATTTCAATTATATTATCATTGAACTCTTTAGACTCTATCAGTGTTAAAAAGTCCAGGTACAGACCAGACCTGCAATCCATCGCTCACAGTAGCCTGTGGCTTATGTATCTAGTATGTTTTACTTTAAACTTAAGATCGCCAGCGATCCCAAATATCTAGTTGTATTCTTTCTCTTGTGAGCCAGAAATTAGGCTTAATTAAAAATTCATTTAACAATAGTCTAGATAAGTTACATACAGGAAAATTAATTCAAACCATGACTCAGTCGAACGGCATTCGTAGAGCCTCACGTATGAAAGAAAGGGATAAAAACTTAGCACACTATGAAAACCCGATTACTATTGCTACTATTTATCAGAATTAAAGATCTTATTGTTAAAAACTGCTGCAGGTGGCGTTGGAACGTTTTCTTGAGCTGAACTGGGGTTAGGCTGACCAGATCCCGGTGCGGTCAACAGGTGCGAATTTGGGGGACTAAGCTCAATTACTCTACTTTGCAAGGCTAACGTATAGTCTCTTAATTGAAGATTTTCATTTCTCAATTCTTCAATTGTTTGTTTTAGTTGATTCACTTCTGTTGCTTGTTGTTCGAGGTCTCTGATATATTTTTCCTTCCTTTGCCGGAATGCCCTTTGCGCACTTCTATTTTGCGCTGCTCTTTTTGTCGTAGAAACAGGTCTGTTTAACCTGGCAACTTGTTGCTTTTTCGATTCAGAAGCACTGGAAGTTGGTGACATTCCACCCACGCCAGCAGCAGCAGCAGCAACCATTTGTTGATGCAGATGGTCCAGTGCTTGTTGTGCTGCTTGTTGCTGTGCTCTCTGAAGTTCAGCGGCCGCTTGAGCAGCCCGCACATGATCGTCATGCTGTTGATGGGGTTGATGATGAACTTGTGTAATTCCATGCCCATGTGTAGCACGGTTCAGTGTCTGGTGTGTTGAATGATCATGTTGTGCATTAGCGACTGCAGCAGCAGTAACATCGTCGACAGTGGGGAAGTCCAGATCCTGATGTTGTGCAAAAGTAGGATCTATTTGACCCTCTGAAGGGTCACCTGATGTTTCTTCTTTATCATTAGTCCATGGACCAAAGTTAGCATTCATGACTTCACACGAATCACTGAAAGATGCTGCTAAAAGATAACTGATCTGAGATCTTATGTAATTTATGTAAGTTCTGACAAAGCGTGCTTTGAATGTTGTGGATTACCTGAGCAATGAGTTTCAGCGTTCAAAAAGGAGTGTCGCGCACGACTATATTCTATTTATTGGTCATGTGATAATAAACCAGTGACTTGAGAAGACTTGAACAGAAACACTTAACACCAAATGTAAAAACAGCCTTATTCCTCTTCCACATCACCTTGACTCGCACTACAAGAAATCTGAGTTCAGGTGATGCAAAAAGTGAGTTCTTTTTTAAAGACCAACTCCGCCTGGTTTTCCACAATTTTCTATCCATGTTATACCATTAGATCAAGGGATTATTGACTTTTTGTTTCTTAATTATTTGAGTCACACGATATTTTTAGAGTGATCTAAAATGCTCTGTTGTGGGGCGTATCTAATCATTTTGTTAAGAAAGATCTTAACGCCAGTAGATATTTTGCAGTCTTTTCTGGAAGATTATTATTCACTATATACAGAACTATTAATTACATAAGAAACAGAAAGGATATCATTGGCCCGGATTCACCGTATAGTTTAAAACAACCATAAATATAGTCAATGGGGTAAAATATTTCTGACTATCTCAGAATCTATCACATCTCTGATTCTTATTGTTATCAGAGACTTGTCATAAGTAGATATTGTAAATCTTCATGACTTCAGGCGGCAAAACTCTTCTTGTATATTTCGGTTTCCGCACACATCGAAAAATACAGTGGGATCCAATTAAATAAGCTCGCTCAAAAACTCTGACTACAACAACGTTTAGTTTTGAGTGAAGGACTTTGTAATTAAAAGTCATAATCTAGAAAATAAATATGATTGCATCAACTCTTCGTTCAGCATTACGTACCAGGATTCCAGTGAATAGGATCCCAAATGTTGCTGTAAACTCCAAGATTGCAGTCTCAAGTTTTTCTGTTCCTCAAGTCAGATTTTATTCAGCACACCATGAAGAGACATTTGAAGAATTCACAGCAAGGTAAGTCCATATATGGAACACAAAAAGAGATAAGTATTGATATGGATTAAGATTATGCCTTACTCCTTCATGCATTTATCGTTGGACATGGTACTAACATGAACTTCTAGATATGAAAAAGAGTTTGACGAAGCCTATGACTTGTTTGAGGTACAAAGAGTTTTAAACAACTGCTTCTCTTACGATTTAGTTCCAGCTCCAGCACTTATCGAGAAGGCCTTATTGGCTTGCAGAAGGGTTAACGACTACCCAACGGCTGTGAGAACTTTCGAAGCATTGAAACATAAAGTCGAAAACAACGAACAGTATGAGGCTTACCTTGAAGAATTGAAAGACATCAGACAAGAATTGGGTGTCGATTTGAAAGAAGACTTGTATGCGAATGAAGCATAGATTTAGAAATCATTAACGAATAGCCTCTCTTTAGAATCTACTCACTTAATAATGAGATATGCTTATAGTGTGCTGATGTGAGCTCTGATTGATGATGTCCATTTTGTTACTTTACATATTTGCTCAAGTATAGTTACGGAACAATATGCGACTCATATTTCTTTACTTTTTCAAATAGACCAGTTTTCATTCAATTTAAACGTAGGATCAGGATCTAGTTTCTCAGTTTTTTCGAAGGGTACGAATATGCGACCTTATAATACATGTAAAGTGATGAACTAGCGAAAGCTAACTAGGTCACATGACAATATCTTTTTCACAGAGAAAGATATAACTCAAGCTAAACTAACAAACGTTATAGGCGTTCAAATAATAAACTTAAAATGGGTGCTTACGTACCTCCAAATTCTAGTAGTGACGGAAATAAGGGTGATGGAAAGGGAGCGAGTAACAATTCCGGAGGAGGGCCATCTATTGTGATTCCCAACCCAGCATCGTTTATACCATCAAACCCAAGCATTGGCCTTAAATTATGGGGGCCACTTGTACCTGCATCAGACAATGTAACAGCATTATCATTATTGACAGCACTTCAAGTAGGAATAGGGATTTTCGGTTTTCATAAGGCACGGTCATTACGTAGATCAAACCTTGAACTTATGCATATTCCCAACACTTGGAAGAAAAGAGTAGCCAAGTATGCATTTATCGCAGGAGGGTCTTACTTGATCTTCCTCGGAGGCCTAGAGATTTCAAGGTTGTCTTTACCATATGATCCCTGGTATGAAGAAGCTAAGTACTATCGAAGACTAGCAGTGAAAAATGGAGATCAACCTAGTTGGTGGTTTGGTGCCTTCAATTATTATAAGCCGATGAATTTCAAGGCTTGGAGTAGCAAAGTTGAGGCATGGATTAAAAATGCATCTAATATAACAAGCTATAATGAAATCGAAACAAGTGGTGGTGCTTTTGCTAAGGGTGGCTCACAGCAAAATTCTGTATTGACCAGTCTTGCAGAAAAGCGTAGATATTCAGACATTCACAAAACGATCCATGAGACAAATCTCAACCGTTTCCGCGAGTTACTATCCTCAGAGCTAAAGGACATCAATGAATTGAATAAAGCTGAGCGAATTGATAAATTTTTAGAAAATGACAGCGACACTAACCTCAATGGTAGCTACACCAAACCACATATACAATTAGGCGATCATAAAATTGATACGGATGATGAATTTGAAATGGTCTGGCTCAATTTCGAACCTTGGGATGAGCTTAAAGTAGAGACGGACTATGATATTAAATTCATCCCCAGATGCAGATGGCCCAGTAACGATGAAGTAGAAGGGGAAACTGAGAACGAAGGGGTGAAAGTCACCGATACAAAAATGAAAGGTGATACTGAGAATAATGGGGATGCCGACCATGCTTATCTAAATAGCTCTATAGAATAATGATTGCATGCTAATCTATCGTAACTTTATTAAATTTGGAGAAACATAGTTCTCATGTATTATCTATTAGCTCCTCTGCCCATTTCAATCTTTTTGTTGAGCCTTGATCATCGTTCAATAGTGGCTTTTCGAATTTCATTAAATGCTGTTTCCAAACCAAAACTGCAGGATCTTGATCTGGCTCCACCCATTCGAAACCATCCCCTCCGCTCATCCAATATGCCTGAAGCTTCAAATCTTCTAAATTCTCTTTCCGCTCTAATAGCCTTATTTTTTTCCCATCTCTAGTGAATCCGGGTTGGAGAGTAGGGGTTTCTGATTGTGTTTCATCCTGGAGAGTGATTTCTTCAATTATATCTGGAGAAGCATCAGCACCAGAAGCAACACCGCCTCTCATTTCAGCATCTGCCTCTATTATTTTTCTACAAAACATCATTTCATCAGAGTGTTTAAACCAATGAGTATAGAAGGTCCCCTTTTGCCAAGTCAAATAGTCACCTCCAGCAGTCACAGCTTCACGTCCAAACTTAACTAAAGACACAAAGAAACTAGAGTTCAATAGGTAAGTTATTACCATAGCATTAATGGAGCTCAAATGTTTCCACAGGCCAGAAAGAAGTCCATAATCAATAGCGCTGTTTATCCCAAATTTTGATAAAACAAACAAACTAGCTGTACTCAAAAGAACTTTTGTTCCCCCAGACTTTAAAATGTTATATCTCATATTGACGAAGTTTGGATGATCAACTGTCATGTCAGTTATTTTGAGTGCATTCTGAAACTTTGCATCATATAAACTTTTCCTCAACGCAATAATAGCAATCAGGGTGTCGATATAATCTTTCGGATTCTTAATATAAAAAGCCTTGATAATTTCAAGATTTGTGTCGCTTGGAAAATCTAGTAAAAATATCTTTCTCAAGAGGTCTTTACTAAAGTTAACATCCTCTAAAGTAAGGATTTCTTTAATGGTATCTTGTATCATTTGCACAGTGGTACCCGAAAACTTTTCACCCTCATTATGGATCTTCATAAAAGCCAAATAAGACTTCATAGCCTCCAAGATAGAAGTATCGCTGATATCATGAAGTTCTTTTTTCACCTTACTTGTAAGTTCAGACAACGAACAGGCTCGTAAATATTGATTGGCTTCAGTAGGGCCACCAGCAATATATGTCCTCAAGGCCGTCTTTTTGTAATAGTTACCCCCTCCACCGTAGTACCCTTTACACCTATGCCATACGGACTGTCTGATACCAAGTTTAAGCATTATGTTTGTGAGAAGATTTCTAAACTTCAAGCACAATATTGCACGCTATTGTATTACTTAGAAGAGCAGGCTCAGGGAGCATATAAAAAGCCACTTGCTCGATAACTCGATAACCGATTGGTTTCCTACTTATAATAGAATTCAAGGAATACTCAAAATTGCAATCAATATATTTTAAGAAGATCAGCGTGCGAGTCAAGTGATGCTCAAATATTTGATCTCACTTGAATGACAGAAACAAACTACAGATCACACACCAACCGCAGAGATGTCCAACATAAAAAGAATTTCATGGTATATGTATTTAAAAAGAAGCTAAACATGAAAGGCAATCATATCAAGGAGTTAAAAAGCGTCATAATTAGTTATCTTTAATCATAAGACAATGGATACAACAATAGGCACCGCCACAGCAAGTGATAACAATACTTTATTTGCAAGAACTCCAGAAGCCTCAGAACTTGATGAGCTACTAGAAGAACCACCTGATGACAGAGACAGACTCGAGCTCAGTCCCCTTTGACCGTTACTACCACTACTACCACTATTACCAGTTTGACTTGAGCCACCATCCAGTGTTGACGATGGTGCTCTTCTGGTTGTAACAAAAGATACACCTTCAGTTGCTGGATCAGCAGAACCATAAGATGTTGTAGAGGCCTCTGTTGCTGGCTGAGCTGGATTAGGTGCACCTGGGTTTATAGCTGGGCCAGCAGGGTTTGTCGTGGTTGTAGAAGAAGAAGATGCGTCTGTCTCAGTGTCGGCCGGGACACCAGCAGGAGTTGTAGTCTTAGTATTACCTGTAGTAGTTTTTCCAGTAGTGGTTCCAGTGGTTGCAGTGGCTGCAGTATCAGTGGCCGTAGTATCGGTGGCAGTATCTGCTGCTCCCGCAGGCTTTGTGGTCTTCGTATTAGTTCCAGTAGTTGCGGTTCCGGTTGTAGTACCAGTAGTTGCGGTTCCGGTTGTAGTACCAGTAGTTGCAGTATCAGTAGTTGCAGTACCAGTAGTAGTTTTATCAGCAGCAGGGGCAGCAGCAGGGGCAGCACCTGCCCCTAAAACAGACCTTGTTAACACGGTAAGGGTAAACAAGTAATAGAATTCCTTCATCTTTCACGAAATTGTATTCCTTCTGTAGCCTTTTCTAGAGCACACTTGGTTGCAAAAATTTACCTAGACCTCTATGTGTAAGCGAGCGATGGTATAGTCCTTGTCTCTATCTCCAACAAAGCTGTGTGAAATGCAGATAATGATTTTAGTTTCGAGTAAGAGACATATTTTCGTCAAAGCCTCGTTGCCTACATGCAAACTCTCTGGACATACCCGTTTTTGTGTTTTAAGGGTCGCGACACATGTTATCGCCACACACCATCCTTTCTAAGAAACATGGAATCAGCCAGCTAGCTAGAAGAAATCAATTGCAAGTAGGTGCTTAGACTGGCCTATGGTTATCAAGTTGTACAACACTCTTACAATGTGAGACAATATCAGGCAGTATGTACCCGTTTTGCTGAATGCGACATAAATTTCGCGATTCTTCGTCAACGCTCAGCTACAAAGCAACTGACGAACCATCTTAAGTCATGGACTATGCAAGTTAAGTAGAACATGCAAGCATGATCGCAACTAGGGTAAACATAAGCCTCCTCAGATAGGAAAGAACATGATGCATTATAAACGGTACAAATACTATACATGAAGTGATTAATATGCCCGTAAACGAGAAGTAAAACCGTTTATGTGAAGAAGTAAATCATATGTGCAATAATACGACGATCGAAATGCAACATCGCCACATAGCATTAATCACTTTCTCTTTTTCCGTCTCTTTTCCATTTTCGGTGCACAATCAGGACAATACCATATTTCATCATCGTTTGGAGGCGATGTAATACCAACACAGCTCCAGTGAAACCACTCAAATTTACAATCGTCATTATCACATCCTATCATTTCCCCGAAAGATACACGCTGACAGAAGCAATATAGGTTATTATCAGCATCTTCCCCATTGCCAGGTTGAGGGCCCTCGCTTGAAGAACCATTCCTGGTTAACCCTATTTCATCATCATCCAAGTCCTCTATTTTAAATCTCTTCATTGGTCGCATACTTCCCGATTTCATCATATGCTTTCTCTTTTGACTCTTTCTAAATGAACCTCCATTCTCCGAACTTGAAACAGATATACCATGATGTCGAGGTGTTGGAGTTGCCGAGGCACTTTCGGAATAATCATTAACTGCATTAGATTCTGATGTCATGGTGGCCGTCGATTCTAAGACATTTTCGACAGGAGGTAAAAGATCGTCGGCCTCTAACTTGGCTATATCAGCTTCAAAATTATGCAAATGTTTAGTTATTAAAAATAAGGCCGTGTTAGACATAAGAATTTTTTCCTTCTGTATTTTCAAAACTGATTCGAAATCTTCCTCAATTTTGCCACTCAATGCCTGTTCTTTGGGATTTTTAGCAAGAGTCCCATTGGACCTTATGAATTTTTGAATTTGAGCATCTTTGCTTTGATATTTTCTCCTTATCTCCGCTAACTGGCTATCTTTACTTTTAAGTTCTTCTAATAGGTGCCTAATTTCTAATGGCAAATTGGATAAGTCCAGAGTGTATTTATCAAGAACCGTGGTTGTATCCATTACAGCACGTTAAACCCCTAATTCTTGTTCGCCATTATGATTATTAAAAATTTCTAGCGTAGATTAAATGTTTGGTTGTGTCTATACACACCATAATCAACGGTTAGAATGAAAAGAGTTCACAATACTGAAAAATGCATAAATCCATATAGATTTAATTTAGATAGCAACAAATGTCAGAAGGTATAGGTCTAGAAATCAGCAAATTGAAATTAAATGATGACTCCCTATCAAAAAAGATAGAGGCTCTCCTCAAACACCATAATTTGAAAGCTGAGGGCAGTATAAAACTGAAATTGATACAGTTATCAGAAGATACGTCTGCTTCTAAAGATCTTTATAACATTCTTTCAGAAAGTGGTTCTATTATTGATAGCTTGCAGAAGTTAAATGACAATCAGGGTCTAATTATTCTGAATATAATTTCTGGGCAAAGGGATTTGCTCCCTAAGATACTAAGTGACTTTAGATCAAAGATAAGGAGTTCGGGGACGAACTACTCAAAAATGAAATTTGGTGTTTCTGTTTTTCTAAGGTTGGTTTCACGATTTGATATCAAATTTTCAGAACAGATGTCGCTGTTTTTGAGTCTAATTAATCCTATTTATGAGGTATCTTACCCAGAGGATTATAAAAGTGTCTCAGTTAGTGCTTTCATGATAATCTTAAGGAGCCTTGATACCAATAGACTCGCAACCCTTGAAAGTATCGATGATTATTTTGAAACTATTTTATCAGATCAGTCATTATCATATGCTGATTTTATGAATTACGTCAAGATAGCGGATATGCTTTTCCCAATTGACCCTCAATTCATGTCAGATATATATATGAAGGATGTGTCAAGGAATCAGCTTTTAAAGTTCACAAAGATTTCATCAAACGATGAACTCAAGTCACCTAATAAGCTGACTGCAATAAGGGAGACCTTAAACTTGGTAAGTAGTTCATGTGTTTTTGAAGCTTGCCGTCTGTACAATGCAGAGAAGTATCTTGACTTGTTAGTAAATGGTAGTCATTTAGACACAAACATTGAAATTAAACTTCTATCAACATTAGTCATCTCGAAACTATGGAGTTTCATCTACAAAAACAAAAAGTCTGGTTTAAGATTGGAAGAGCTTGTCGATATAGCTGAAGAGGGTCTAGCTCATTTTGACGATAATCCAATGGCAGGCGAGTCAGCCATAGAATCGTTGGCATATTTAACCTTGAGTAGCAAGGGAAAACACGTGGTCAGGCAAAGCACGAGAATTATCTCTTTAATCTGTGATTTACTTAGCTCGAGCGACCAACAAAAACGTTTGAAGCAGTCTTTAAGTTATGGAATTTTTGTTTTACTTAACAACTTGACATCTTTTCCTGATTTAGCGAGTAATAAAGAGAAGAGAACGATTGATTACTTGAAAAAAAAATCACAGCCATCGGCCGTAGATGAGTTACCTGAAGATACAGAAGAAGCAAGAGATGAAGTGTTGAAATTCGGTAAGTCTCTCTTGATTTCCAACAAGATCGTCGAAAAATTTTCAAAATTCAAGGCTTTTGGTTTCAATGATGAGCAAAAATCTTCTAAATTCTTAACTCTCTTTGTTACTTTGATAAGCAATATATCGTGGAGCCAGGAAAAAGCTGTCAGACAAGAATTGGTCAAACAAGGTGCTGTAAACATACTTTTGGGGTTTTTAATTAATAATAGTAAGGTGATTTCTAATTTTCAGACAAGACCAGAAAAAAGCGAGCCCCAGCTAATTGAGGCAAGATTAAACGCAATTAGGGGTTTAGCGAGAGTAACGATCTCAGTTAATCCTGTACTAGTTTTTAAGAAATACGATATCAAAACATCTGTCCCATTTCTCGTTGAACTTTTAGGACCAGATATTTCGAGGTATACACCTGGAATCGAGAATAATCAAGCTGACTCTTATTTATATGACAGTGTTACCAACTTAGACAAATACGAATCTATTCTTTCTTTAACTAATATGGCCGCCATAGATTCTTCTGAGCTTAGAAGGGCAATCATAAAAAAGACATTTGATTCACATTTGAATAATTTCATTTTGGAGACTTCAGTGCCTCAAATTCAGAACGCAACTTGGGAGTTGATTACCAATTTAATCATGGAGCCTTCGATGCTTGAAAAGTTCTTCGATATGAGCGAAAAAAGTACATCAAGGTTACGGTTACTAATTAATTTATTAAATTCACCAGATTTACAGCTACAGACAACTATCGCTGGATTGCTTGCAAATGCCACATCTGAGTACGAGTTGATTCCAAGAGTATTAGTCGACTATGTTCAATTTCGTAACAAATTGACAGATATACTTACCCAAGTTTTGAAGAGTCAAAAAAATGATTTGGACTTAATGTTAAGAATAAGCTATATACTACTTTACATGTTATTTGCAGCAAAAGAATCAGACGAAGACAAATTGAAATACTTTCAACAGCATAATGACTTGAAATTGGCGTTAAGAGACGTGATTTCTAAAATCAGTAATAATGAATTGGTCGATATTCTTTCAGAATGCCTTACCTTGATTGCATGATAAAACGTTTTATAGAAAATGAAGTAATGAGAATTCAAAAATGTATCAATCTTTGAGCCAATGTATCAGAATTGTCGACTGATGCAATGGATTGTTTAACCTTATTCGAAGACTTGTCATTCTCTAACTTTACCATGATAGCCTTATGAAGATTTGTGATATAATCCGCATAACTTGGCCAGTTAACTGAGACAATATCACCACGTAAACTATCCTCAACAAGATTTTCCTGTAAAATACCAGAGCTATCAATATCTTGTCTAATAATACGTATAGAATCAAGACCAATAAGTTCAGTTCCCACGATGTATTTATGCAAATAATTGATCAAGTTTCTAGCTTGTAGAGATATGAGGGTATCTAATTTCGGCAAGCTGTCCATCATGGGATCGATTTCTTCAACTGATTCAAATTCGTCACCGAAAAGATCTTTTACCAACAAAATGTTGGCATGAGGATGAATTATGAAGTATACGGTGAAGCCATCACATAAAATGTAGGCACCGTAATCCATTTCTTTAGTTGACAAATCTTTGAATCTTGGCAACTTTAGAAAAGTTGATGAATCATGATATAAGGCCTCATCTTCTGCAAGGCTATGTAATTCAATCATTGCTGGACACAAACTGTAAGTTACTTTTTCTATGGGGGAATTTAGCAACTGGTAAATATCGACTAATCTTGAGTCCGATGATACTGTTGAGCTTCTGATTGCTCTTGATTTAATAAATGCTAACAAATAGAGTGGCAAATGCCTGAGCTTTTCAGGGAATAATAGCTGGTTGGAGAGCGATCTTTGCTGATTATGATTAAACTCACTCATCGCTCTATACTGAGTGAATATATCAACCAACTTTTCGTTGATAGATTCTCTTAACTCGATCATGGGTTGTTTACCAATGAAAGAGAGCGAGTCTCGAATGATAGTAGTGACTATAGAGTCCTCATCCACAAGGTTGAATACGTCCTCAAGTCTCTCTGCAACGGCAAGAACTAAATTGATTACCCTAACCTTTCTGACACCACTTTGACTAGTGTATAAAACAGCAGCTTGGAAATGGCAATCATATTTGGTATTAAGTTTACCATCATAATTGAGGAGAACAGTTATTGAATTATCTTCACCCACAACAGGAATACTAGGGTCGTTAGACCCACCGACAATAGACAAATTATTAACAGGATATGCGCCAAAATATTGGGTTACTTGCAATCCAGTTGAACAACGTAACTTTAATTGGGTCTGATAAGCCTTTACTTTGTCGACAGAGTTCACTATCAGACTAACAAAGCTTCTACTATCTCTTTGTGTTTCAAATGACTGCCAGCGACGACTGATACCACCAGATATAGCACATAACCAGCCTATATTGGATAAGTCAACAGAAGTAGGACAAACTACCATACAATCGAGCCCAACATTGTTTGTCACAAAGTCTTTGGCTAAAAGTTTGTAATATTCATTATCGGGGAGGAGAGAACCCCTTTCTATTTCAGGATTACCTGCCCTTCCAACAGCCTTATGATCCTTAAAAATCAATCGACCTGGTCCCCAGGAAGGAAGAGCTGACAAAACCGAGGTGATTTTCCCCCCTCCGACGCTTGCAAGAGCCAACATTGCAGCTCGACAAGCAGCTGCATAACCTGGTTCTGCATCAAGTACCAAACCATCGTGAAAGGTCATTTGCTCTAAATAGTTTAAGGTATCTTCTATTACCAATTTGCTTTCCTCTGGATCAGCGAAGAGTCCCTCACTAAATGGTACGAATGGATCTTCCAAGTCTGGAGATATTGTTACTTGAACACTTTCGATAGATGGAGACAAGTTGAAATAATGTACACGCTTATCGAACATCATAATAGCGAATTTTTTACCTATATTATTCTCAAGAACTTCAGTATACTCACCATGATTATAGAGAGTCGCTCTTATCGCATCTGCCATAATAACTGGAAGATTCTGTTTAACGCTTCGTTCACTAATATCTATCAAAAAAATATGGTGAAGTGGAGACGGAGTAACTTCGGCTCCCCCAAAGTTGTATTCCTTAGGAAGAACTATATCGTAAACTCCCTTAGAAAGTTCGGGCCTACTGAGTTTATCAACTCGATAACCTTGTGAATCTAAGTAAGATTGGTACTCAGGAGGAACAGTATTTCTGGGAAACTGACAGATGTTGCAAGTGAATGTTAACATATTGGTGAACTGAGCTAATGGATTTATGTAAGCACGGCATCGACGACATCTAGGAGGACCAACTTCCATTATCTCAGAGGAATTACCCAAATGTGACATATCAACTTCAGGTACTGGCTCTTCGGATTCATCTAAAGGAGCGAAAGGTCTTATTGTCACTGAAATGGGTAATTTTGTCGCCTTTCTTAGCGACTCGCTCTCAGGCACGAAATACATGGACGATCTAATGAACTTAGGAGAAGCTGTGCCCTGATCCAATGTTAAATAACGAGTTCCTGAAGCTGGTGGAGCTGCATTTTCAAAAGTAAGAAAAGCAGGAGTATTTGATGGCTCTCCACTTGTAGCAAAGTATTTGAGTTGTTCATGGTATCTATATTCCAGTAATTTGATGTCACCACTATCTTGAAATTTACCCATATTGGATTTGTTACCTATTTCCACAGACGAGCTATTAACTTGGGAAACTTCATCCTCAAAGTAACTTGGGTTTGCGTTTGGAGTAGCAGTCGGAGTTGGGGTTTGTGAAGGAAAGGTCAGCCCTACATCTTGATGAAATTTTCTTGCTGCTCTCTTTGGCTTGGATCTTCCAATGGACATACCTTGCATCTCACTATTTAGAGAGTCGAACAGCATCTGCATACCATTGATGGGACCATTATTGGGTACCATCACGTCTCTACCTTATCTGTTAAGAGTCAAGCGCCAGCTAGGTTACTAGAAATGACTGCTCTGGTTTGTTTTCACCTATTGACCGATGTTGGAATAAGTGTGCACATAAAAGTTGTAGTACCTCACAATAACATTTTTCCTTTGTTCAGTACAATTTTATGTTCCCCATAACTGGTTGAGGTTACACTTTAATTTTTAAATCAAGAGTGATTCACGTAGTTTATTGTGTGCCACCCAAGTGGGCAAAAGGGAATTTTAAATATTATTTGATAGACAGAGAAAGCTTTACCTTTTATGAATTTGCAAGGTAAATAATCGCACTAGACAAGCACTTTCAAGCAAGGAATTTTACGGTCAGTTAGCCCTCCACCAAGTGACTTCATTGGGATGTCCTTCATAAAATGAATGCTGGAGATTTTGCAAGTAACCAATTTCAAGACTACCTAAAGCAATGCAGCGTTTATATGCTACCCAATGGCTTCCTTAATTTTACTAAATTGGGACAAGAAGTAAAGCCTGACTCTTGGTCTGGAATGATCAATTTCATAACGGCATACTATATAACAAATTGCTCAACTTCAGTGCTTGAATCGCTCTCCTCATCATCTCATTTAGTAGAGAGCGGGCAATCTAAATGGGACAACGAATTTACGAATCCGTTTTACAGCTCGAGTGATGGAGGTCAAGTTTTTATAGCGCTGCTATATTCTACCAGTGGAGCTTGCACTTCTGCATGGATGCTACTATTGCTTCTTTATTTGTCGCCGACCCACAGAAAGAAACCGTTATTAGCGCAAGGGACTACAATTTTGTACTGTGTAACGTTCACCGTTTTGCTTTATAGACTCACAAAGGTTTCACAGGATGAGTACATGGCAGGTGGACTTGATGTGGTATTGTTGACTGATAAAATGTATCGTACGGATTCAACGAAGTCCCTTTTTTTTATATCTCACTTTTTGACCCATATATCATGGCTAGAGATAGTTTTGACGATAGCTCCTTCTAACTTACGATTCTTGTCTGGCATATTTGGGGCAATACTAATCATTGCAGACCTTATACTAAATGCAATCATGAAATGGAAATATCGATACACATATAACCAGGAGGTGCTCTCTCAGACCTCAGGGTATGGAAGTGTGAGAATAGCTGGTGTATCTATGCAACTAGCCATAGATATTTGGTTCCTCGCAAGTCTTCTATACTATACCACTATTACTAAAAACCCGAAGAAGACCAGTTTTTCAAGACGATTATTACCTTTAGCGATCTTCAATCTTGTTTTAGCAACTGCTCATATCGTCATATTTTTTCTTTATGTCACTTATTTAAGACATAAGTGGGCTACAATGAAATGGATAGAGGTAATTCCGAGCTTAGTTGAACTTTTGCTATGCACCACGGTATGGGAATGGATATATGATGTCCATTTCTTAGAAAAAAGGTCAGAAATGATCGGAGTGCTTGGAAGAAAGGTTAATATCGATGATTTATTGACGACTCAATTTGAAAGAGGATTTGATCCACCACCAGGCTCCTCTGGAAGAACTATGTGGCTTAAAAATATATGGGGTTTTCTTCTGGGTACAAGTAAAATACGAACACATACTCATGAAATAATAGATGACAACCACAGTCAAGAAGTGACTACCATCAGTTCCCAAGATAAGACAAACGAAGAGGTGGTTAATTCTTTCAATAATGTATCTTCCAATACTCTACAGCGATCATCGGAAAGCAGAACTCAATATTTCTCTCAGAGAATTCCACATGATTCCAGTGTGACGGTTCAAGGAGATAACGATGTCCAGGGCCGTAACAGCAGTGGTGGACTACACAGGATTCCATCGCGTGGGGCCAATATGGGTTATACATCTGATGGTAATAGCGAAGGTGAAAGTGCGGATGCTGTTTACGATTATCATTTTGATGACGGACTTTCTGACGACGGTACAGATGGGGTTCCCACAGATTATTATTTTAATGAAAGGTACCAACAACTGCAACAACAGATACAACAGCTGGAGATGGGATTACTGGATCATGATAACGAAGATCTACCTTCGTTCACTCCTCTACCGGGATTCTCATACGATGACTATTGGCGTGACGAAAAACAATATGCAGGAAGTTCCAGAAATTTCTGGAATATATGAGCTGGAGATAATGCTTATACCTAATGAGACATCTATTTTGTAGGGATATAAAAGTAACAACATTCAACTCACTCTTCTCTGACGTAGGAAGTGTCATCTTACTGAAATCAATCGAATATGCTTAGACTTGGTGTCAAAGATGTTAATGAAGTGAGAGTATTACGGCAATCAGCCAAAGGATTAAATGGGAACTTACGAATGTTAAGTGGAGTAACCCAGACACGTTTAATACCTTCTAACAACATTGATTGTAAATTAATGAAGAGTATAGGTACCAACGGAATGTTTCCGAGGGGGTCACTTAGTTCTGTTCATCGTTTTCTGGCAAGAGGCTTTCATAGTGGGCTGATGAATATGATGCAGATGCAAATGAATAAAGATCAGGACAATAGACCAGCATTGGAACGTTTCGGAACAAATCTATCTCAGTTGGCTAAGGATGGTAAGTTGGATCCTGTTATCGGTAGAGATGATGAAATTCGCCGGACAATTCAAATACTTTCTAGGAGAACGAAGAACAACCCTGTACTTATCGGTAATGCAGGAACAGGTAAGACAGCCGTAATGGAAGGTTTAGCTCAACGTATTTTAAAAGGAGAGGTACCAGAATCAATGAAAGATAAAGAAATTATAACTTTAGATTTAGCCGGTATAATATCTGGTGCTAAATTTCGTGGTGATTTTGAAGGTAAATTAAAGGAGATTTTGAAGGAAGTTGAGGAAAAAGATGGCAAAGTCATATTATTTGTCGATGAGCTCCACTTGTTGATGGGATTAGGTAAGGCAGAAGGTTCTATCGACGCTTCAAATCTTCTAAAACCAGCATTGGCAAGAGGTAAACTCTCATTATGTGGTGCTACTACGATTGAGGAATATCGGAAATATGTCGAAAAGGATGCTGCATTGGCTAGAAGATTCTCTCCCGTGCAGATCAATGAACCCTCTATTCAAGATACAATTTCTATATTGAGAGGGTTAAGAGAGCGTTATGAAGTGCACCATGGTGTTCGTATTACTGATGGTGCATTAGTGACAGCGGCTGTTTATTCCAACCGTTATATAACCGACCGCTTTTTGCCAGATAAGGCCATAGATTTGGTTGATGAAGCGAGCTCAACTCTTCGTTTGCAGCATGAGTCGAAGCCTGATGCAATTGCTCACTTGGACCGTCAAATTATGACTATTCAAATCGAACTTGAGTCTTTGAGGAAGGAGGACGATCAATTGTCAATTGATAGAAAGAATAAATTGGAGGAAGAGTTAAAGGACAAAGATGCCGAATTGAAAGAATTGACAAGACAATGGGAGGAAGAAAGAGAACTGATCGATGTGATCAAGAATGCCAAATCAGAGTTAGAACAAGCCAGATTTGACTTGGAGCAATCTCAAAGAGTAGGTGACTATGGTAAAGCATCGGAAATTCAGTATGCTATAATTCCTAACTTGGAGAGAAGGTTGAAAGAGACGACTGAAGACCAAAAAGAGGCGAAAACATCTTCTTTGTTACATGATTCGGTTACCTCGGACGATATTGCAGCTGTGATTTCAAGAATGACAGGGATACCTGTAACCAATTTAATGAAAGGTGAGAAGGACAAGTTATTGGATTTGGAAGATACATTGAAAGCAAAGGTCATATGTCAAGATGAAGCCATTAATGCCGTTGCTGACGCTGTCAGGTTACATAGAGCTGGTTTGACGAGTGATAAGCGTCCAATTGCTTCTTTCATGTTTCTTGGACCAACAGGTACCGGTAAGACTGAATTAACTAAATCATTAGCAGAAACATTGTTTAATGATAAAGCATCCGTGATCAGGTTTGATATGTCAGAATTTCAAGAGAAGCATTCAATATCGCGATTGATTGGGTCTCCCCCTGGTTATGTTGGATTTGAAGAAAGCGGTGAGCTAACTGAAGCTGTCAGGAGAAAGCCTTACTCTATTGTTCTCTTCGATGAATTTGAAAAGGCTCATAGCGATTTGTCCAAATTATTATTGCAAGTTTTGGACGAGGGGTATTTAACCGATTCACATGGGAAACATGTTGACTTTAGGAACACAATTATTGTAATGACTTCCAACATCGGGCAAGAATTTTTATTATCCGATAAAGATCTCCAGGACGATGGTAAAATAAGTGATAAAACAAAGAATAATATTGTTGATCTTTTGAGACAGTACTATGCACCCGAATTCTTGAATAGATTGGACGACGTATTGATCTTTAACAGACTTTCAAAGGCATCATTAAGGAATATCTTAGAAATAAGATTGTCTGAAATTAGAAAGAGATTGGTAGATAGGCGTATCTCTTTGACTTTGTCACCGGAAACCAAGGAGAAGTTAGCCGAATTAGGATATGACCCTGTTTATGGTGCAAGACCATTAAACAGAGTAATTCAAAAGCAAATTTTGAACCCTTTGGCAATGCTTATGATTAAGGGCCAAATTAGGGAGGGTGAATCAGTTGATGTTGAAGTTAAAGATAATGAGATACATGTTGTCCCTAACCATAAAGAAAGTTCAGATAAGTGAAAACTAAGAACTGATCAAATACGAGCGCAAAGGTAAATACTACAATATTGTAATCTTGTAAATAGTTGTTTACTTTAATTTTTTATGTATGAAGAAGACGATAAGAGAATTCATAATACTCTACCAACAGTAGCACCACTAGTAACGCGCTTTTCGCTCTCGTTAACTTTTTTAAGACTAGCACCTCCTTGAATTTGTCCTAGCAAAGCACCAATATCGCCAGGTGGCCCTCTTCCAGACTGTGGAATACTAGGAGCAGATGATGCCGGAGGAGGAGGTGGTGGGGGAGGAAGTCCAGAGTCAGCACTTGAACCTGAGCGACCGAACGCTCCAGCAAATGCTGGCGGCGGAGGAGGAGGGGTAGGTAAACCAAAGTCTCCAGTGGGAGGCGGCGGTGGAGCATGAGGAGGAAGAGGAATACCTGGAATTTCATCTAAACCTTTATCTGCAACCGGAGGGGGAGGTGGTGGCATATCGCTAGGAGGCATATTAAAATTGTCATTAGTATTCTCTCTTCTCTCTGGTGGAGGGGTAGCGAATTGATCCGACTCTGACTCAGATTCAGGTTCTTCGAAGCCTGCAGACTGTGATAAATGGTCATGAGGTTCACTAGTAAGTTGTTCTTCATTTTCATTCACTGGAAACTGTTCTGCTGGCCCTGGCTCCTCAGAAGCTTTCAGCTCGGGGCGCGGCATCTGAAATGAAAAGCTTCTGGAGGAATCCGGCTCCTGGTCTGGCACAGTACTTTGAGAAGTGTTTGCCTTCAGAGGCATTCCACCAAATAAGAGACTTGCAAGTTGTGCAGCCCCTGCTCTATTGGGACCCTCATCATCACTTGACTTTTCTTCAGAGTCACTCCAATCATTATCATCAGCTAACCCACGTTGAGAAGCTCTTTGTTGTGCAGCTTTCTTAGAATCAAAACCATTACCCGTTTGTTGAGGTTTGAAAAATGGGTTGCTATTAGCTACATTTGACTGACTACCTTGAGCTTCAGATAATCCAGAAGCTGAACTACCATTGTTTTGAAACTTTGCAAAGGGATTGCTGGAATGTCCCATAGCACTGTTATTGAGATTCTCGGCAGCATCTCCTTTCGAAGCCTGCGCGGAGGCCTCTTCTTTATCCTCATGTTTTTGATTTTGAACAGGTTGTTGAGGAAGATTGTTAAGTTGAGAGCTTCTAGACACATCAGATTCAGCAGAATCCTGCTTCTGAATTCTAGTGTCATCAGAATAACCTCTGGATGGCCTGAAAGTAGAAGGTTGCGCTTCTTTCTTGGAACCTTGGTCATCGTCCCATTCATCTTCATCATCACTCTTTTCGTTTGCTTCTCTACGCTTCATATCCTCCATCTCTTTTTTGATTTTGGCCAATCTAGCTTCCTTTTGTTCTTGCTTCCTGGCTTTCTTTTCCTGTTCTCTCTTCTCCATTTGATGTTTCTGCTCTAATAAAGCAACATACTCTGGATCATCATCATCATCGTCCAGAGATACTTGGCTTTGTTTATCTCCATTGTTGTCTTGACGTTTAT
Organism: Priceomyces fermenticarens; assembly: GCA_030574455.1. NCBI lineage: Eukaryota > Fungi > Ascomycota > Pichiomycetes > Serinales > Debaryomycetaceae > Priceomyces > Priceomyces fermenticarens. The sequence goes on along the minus strand of JAJMEZ010000003.1, from coordinate 549,024 downwards.
TTCCAGCTTGATCAGAACTCTGAGTTCTGGATTCTTGGTCCTTTACCCCCTTTTCAGCTTTCGCAGCAGTAACATGATTTTGGGGTTCAGTTACCTCATCGTCAGCTCTAACTGATTTGCCATTGGACTCATCAGCCTTTGACTTATCTTCCAGCGTCAAATCAACTTCAGAAGTTGTTGGTGTCGAGCGTTTATTGGTATCGGAGAAAGATCCCTTGTTTCTTGATATACCCAACTTTGCCAATCTTTCTTGCATTCTTTTTTGGGCCTGTACTTTGATATATTCAGATCTCTCTTCGGGTGTAGAATATTTTGGGCTCTCATTGCTCGTTTTATTGTCACTAGGAGGTGAATTGGGGAGGTGGGAAGCAGCAGCTCCCTGCAGATTTGGCTTGTTATCCAAGTTTGATTGAGAGAAGCTTCTCCCATCTGTTTGATTCTGAGACTGTGACTGTGTTGCTCTAGCCTGTTTGTTCATTTCAAAAATAAATGAGCCAACCTCATTGCTAACACCTTCACCCTTTTCCCACTTCTCATCTCCCACTTCCTCCTTATTTGTGATCTGCAAGAAGGTAGCAGCGCCCTCCTCTAAGTCTTTAATACTAGATTCAACATCATGAATGACCAGGGTTCTATTTTCCTTTTCTCTCTTCGCCTCCTCTTCCTCTTGGTGAAGTCTAGAATCAAGGTCTGAGCGACCACCTCCAGAAGACTTACCAGTCAAAGCAGCCATACGCTGCTTCAAAATTTGTTTAGATCTGAATTTCTTTCGATCATTTTCAGTCACTTCACCATTAGCGCCCGTTCCCACAATTCCAGCTTCAGAATCGTCAGGATTCCAATCAGGATTCTCCTTAATCAACTTCAATTTAAAAAGCTTTACCTTCTCAGTTGTAATATCATTATTAACTTTATTGATTTGGGTTATTAATTTGGGAACTTTATCCTTGGTGAGGTGGTTCAATCTGTCAAGAAGAGAACGTCTCTCCGACAACGGAGCATTACCAGAAATACTTTGGTTCAATTTCCCTTGAACATCTGATATTTTCTTTTTGAGGGATTCAATCTCTTCAGTATCTCTATCTTGATTTCTTCTATTTGAAATTTGACTGTCTTGATCTTCCGAGTCAAGAGCATCCAAAAGAATCTTCTTCTCTCTGATGCTCTTTTTGAGTTGTTCAACAGAAAGATTAGAGCTCGACGATGTTTCTGGCTGGGAGTTTCCTTCACTCTTCCTTCTATGACGCGAGTTCGATACATAACTGATGCTTTCATCGTTGTTCTTAAATCTTGAGCCATCCGTCTTAACGGTACTTCCAGTAGACTTTTTCGCATTATTAACTGCCTGACCTCCTTTCAAACTATTTTTCAAAGAATCCATTGAGTCCTGCAAGTATTTTGTTGAAGGTGGGACAAGCTCAGGTGGTAATCTAATTGGGAGGTCATACCCATTCAACCTTCTGTAGACCAAATGCATTGCTACTGCAAACTCATCTTTATTTAGTTTGCCTCTATCATTTGAATCAGCTAAAGTCCAGATGGATTCTAAATCAGGTCTGCTTAAGCCCGATTTTCCAAAAACGTTCAAAGCAACTTCACCGTCAATATATCCTTTCCTGACAGGGTCCCACGCAGAGAAGATTCCATCATAGATTTGCTTTTCTTGCTTCGTAATTGCCCACGTAACGTTCTGTTTCAAGGAGTCGTCCATTGCATTATGCAAGTTATGTGTAGGCAACAGCGAGCTGGGCAAGAAATGTTGTTCCATAGCATTTAAACCTGGGATTCCTCCTGTTGGAGTTGAAACAAATCCCCATTGGCCAGGGCGACCAGTAGGTTGCAGAGTGAGTTGTGAGTACCCTGTCAACTGAGGTTGTAAACCTGTGACTTGAGGCTGAATTCCAGTTGCCTGAGGAGCAATCGATTGTTGAAAGCCAGTGCCTTGAGGGCGCAAGGGAGCTTGGCTTGCCTGGAAGCCAGTGCCTTGTGGTCGCAAAGGACCACCCGTCAAATTCAGCTGATAACCCGTTGTTTGCGGATTTAAGGCCGGCCCTGTCTGTTGTCTCTGAATCAGGGGCTGGAATTGGTTATTCGAGCTTGTATTCCATTGACTTTGGTATCCTGTTGACTGTGGATTCAATTGTGGTACCAGTGAGCCAGTAGGAGCACTTTGAAAACTTGATCCACTCATTGGCCCAGTCTTCTGCGAGGGAATTAATCCGGCAGTTTGCTGTGGCTGTAAAGGAATCAATGAACCACCACCAGTTCTTTGAGAGGTCAATGGAGCATTGGCACCAATATGGGATTGAAATGAATTCCCAAAGCTTGAATCTGTTGGTTGCACCATAGAACTAGAACCAAATCCAGTGGCTTGAGGCTGAAAGGAGGTACTAGGTGGAACACCTATGCCTGTTGCTTGAGGGGCTAACCAATCATTCAGTTGACTATCATTAGCAAACAGCTCAAATGGAGTGTTAGCCAAGATTTTATTTGGGTCTTCTGGTATGTTAAAATTGATAGCGTCAACAAAACTTTTTACTTCATTCAGCCATTTTTCAGGAACATATGAAGGTAACGGCTCACCTCTTTTAGCCATACTACATAAATGTAAGCTCAAAGCGAACTCAGGAAATAGTAATGTACCAGATTTGTTTGTATCTGATAAGGACCATACTTCAGCCAATGTTACTGGTGAAAGGCCAGATCTAAGTAATATTTTACTAGCCGAATCACCACTTATAGCTTGTTCGCCCTTGGGAACAGCAGTTCTAAATAAATGCTCATACTTTTTTTGATCATCAGCTGATATAAAAGATAATCTGATACTTGGAATTTTAATTTCACTGTTCTCGTAAACAGTCAAATTAGGTTGACCCATTTGTTGGAAACCTGTGGGCTGAACTTGAGTGAAACCTGTCGCTTGAGGTTGCAATTGAGGAGCACCACCGAAGGCAGTTGCCTGAGGTTGGAATCCTCCCTGATATTGCTGTTGAGGAAATTGTTGCTGAGGTAGCGGCTGTTGATACATACCAGTGGGTTGACCTTGGGCACCAGCTTGATAAAAGCCAGTTTGCTGGGGCTGAAATTGCGGTTGCTGCTGTCCAAAACCTCCATAGCCCGTCTGTTGAGAATCAAACCCATATGGTTGCTGATTATAAGGATTGTACATGTCTATCCATATAATTGGAATTAAATGTTTAAATTGAGGATTTTTCTTCTATGTCAATACCTCTTACGTGGAAGTACGGATCATCATTCAAGGAAATTGAGACTTCGAGCACAACCGCTAACCAGTAAAAGTTGTTAGTGTTGGAGCATCATGCAGGTTGAAATTGTCAGCGCGCCCTACACATTTCGAAAATTATATAAATTAAAATGATTAAATCAGTTATCTATATTAAGTGCTTCATCCCAAAATGATATTTCCAAAAGTGTTACCCTATTGAATATATTAACAAGTTCATCCAATCTTTCTTGATTAATTGGGGTAATACGCAACAACTCTTGTAGAGTTTCGGAGCCACTGTCATTAGAACTTTTATACCATTCCGAACCATAGTCATTCAACCACGAAGTATAAACATCCAGCTCTTTTTGGGTCCTCAATACGCCTAAAGAACTCTTATCAAAATCTTTTCTAATATTTAAGCCAAAATTACCAGCATCATAATAACCATGCAAACATGGCGCCAAAGCCGTTTTAACTGCGAGATAATCTTGATTAGCTGCAACATTCAACAAATAATTGCAGTATTCCGAGCAAGCCTTTCCTGGACTCAACTGTATGTCGGCTTCAAAATCTCTATCGTAGTCAATATTATACTCGGAAGAAAGCTTCTGCTTATGTCTATCAAGTTCTTGAGCTATTGATCCGCTAATATTAGCGTCCAAGTAAACATGTTTGGCTGTTGGAGCTAATGACAGACCTATACCCACACATTGGCTGTAGTTGATCAAGTAGTGATAATCCTGTTTCAAGAAGTATAAGAATGATCCAAAAGGCAATTTATTTTGAGCCAATAAATCAACGAAGGGATGAGTGGTGTATCTTTTCCAGTTATCCTTTACTTTTGGGTGTGTCTTAAAAAAATCAAGGAAAGAATTGAAATTACTCTCAATATAAGAATTAATACTGCTTGACTTTGAGTCTAATACTTTGCTAACGCTGGTTTCAGCCTTGACTAAGTGATTGAGAGGACCATTTCCATGTCCCAACTTTCTACCTTGCGTGATCAATGCCATGTGGATATAGTCAACAGAGAGAAGAATTGAATTCCTTAATCCTTTACCATGGGCCAAGTTAGCTGCAATAGAGGAGGCTAATGTACATCCAGATCCATGGTTATCAGTAGAGTCAATAAAATTAGACTCAAAAATAGTGATTGCACCCGATTTAGACTCATATAAAATATCCAAGACTTTCAAATTTTCTGTATCATAACTTTCATTGTTCTTAGCAGGCTTGTTACCTGCTTTGTCCCAAAGTAAATGTCCACCTTTAACCAAGAGATTATCACAGCCAAGCTTTTTTTGAAGAGAAATTATAAACAGCTTTAAATTTTCTAAAGAATCCAACGGAATATCAGCACGATTCCCATTGTTGACAATCTGCCAAATCATCTTTGCCTCATCAAAGTTAGGGGTCAAAAGGTAACTTTTACCGATAACATTATCAATACACATTTTCATTGCTTGTTCATCTAGCAATTGTGTCCCAGAAGTTGATATCATAACAGGATCGACAACAAGCGGTATATTATTCAGCTTCAAATATGGCAAATATTCACTCAATACTTTAATGGCATCTTGAGTTAACATACCAGTCTTGACCACTTTCAATGGTGGATCATCATCTTCTACAAAGTCTTTGAAATTAGCCTCTAAAATTTGACGTAAAAAACTTTCAGGTGTCTTTTGAACAGCATAAACCTTTTGGGTGTTTTGAGCAGTCAATGCGGTAATACAGGTTAAGCCGTACGCTCCGTTTGCCGTTATCGCTTTCAAATCAGCTTCGATACCAGCGCCACCTGAACTGTCCGACCCAGCTATGGTTAACACTGCTGGCGCCGATTGCTTACCGACACTCTCCTCAGATCTCAAATTTAGAATCACAGCTTCATCCATGGCCTTGCAACGGGTCAATTTATATGGTTTGCTATTCTCACTAAATAACGCTGCATTCTTTTGGCTCAATAAAATTGTGATAATTTATTTCTTGCTTTATATAAGTCGGACCCAATGTATAGGACTTTCCAAAAATTTAAAGAAGCTAGTTAACAAACAGTGAAATAATAACTATTAATCTATAACTTTGCAATTACTATAATGCTTCACCAATTCTAGTTCAGATTTAAGGGTTTCTTCCCTGTACCGTGCTCTAATTACAGGTACATTGCTCTTCTCTACATTATTACCTTCAATGCCTCCCTTGTCGAAAGATGGTCCTAACCAATGTTTCTTGATAGAAGCTTCATAGCCTGACTGTCTGACAGAATTGCTGGCCATCTCACACATATCGACGGATGATAACTTATAAATCTGCGCTGCGACGGAGTACTCCTCAATTAACGGTTCCTTCGTATAAGAAAACTGCAAAGGATCATCTGTGGATAAAGAAACATTTAAACCCTTTTTAAAGAACTCATAATATGGATTCTTATCATACGTCAAGAATAAAGCGTTATTTGAAAGTGGAGACATGGCCATTCCAATTTGGTCCAAATAAAATAAATACTGAACAAAAGGTAGTTTCTTTAACCTGATTCCATGTGATATGCCATATGAAGTCAAGAAAGCACTCATTAAATGATCAGGATCACCGGCCTCTCCACTATGCGGCCTCAAAACAAATGTATTATATCCTAATTTTGCTCTCAAGTGGTTCAAAGGTGCCAAATTTGCAAAGAGATAGTAAAGGTAATAGGAGTAAGGAGGGTTTGTCGGAAAAGCCCAATTCTCAGCCTTAGGATATTTCCTTGATTCTAATGTTTTCTCACTCTTGGATTCGTCATCAACAGAGTCAAAACCAACAACTCTTTGCAAGAATACATGCAACTTAGGATGGGATTGAGGGTTAATTGTGACTTCATACAAAGGTTGAAATAAATTGATCACAATATCTTTGAAACAATGCACATTACCGTTTTTCTTGTATAAGTCATAAAGACGAGGAACTTGAATTAGCCAACGAACATTATGGCTGATTATTTTGTTGTCTATTACCCAAGATGCCAACTTGTCCCATTCCCCAATCGATCTTCCATATATGGAAACCCTCAACTCATTCATTTGATACTTAGAACTTTCCAAGTCATCGATGACTTGTCTAGTGAGTTCTGCCAAATATGAACCATTTATAAAGTTATCAGTTTTCAAAAAAATTTCTCTCAATCTCGATTCGCCAATGGGATTATACTTTAAATTAAACTTGTCAAACCTATGGAAAGTATCAGTGTGTGCATGCATATCCAAAGTATCTATAGATAGATCATATGCCGTGAGGTTCAAAGATTTAAATACTTCATCCAATGTAAGAATTTTCCCATTTCTAAATATGACTTGCTGAGTTGGCTCTGTCTTCAATTTATATTTTATGAATCTAAGTAAATGCTTTTGATTCATACAAGCCGAATGATGAATATGGGTATCAACTTTACGTACATTATAGAAATCTCTATGAGGGTTACGTTTTGATTGCTTATTTTCCTCAAATTCATTTAATAAGTAATATAAGTCCCATTTCTTCCCGAGATACTCAAGTCTTTTGTAGGCGAACGATTTGGATGGACCATCAGAGCAGTATTTATTGATTGTGTTCAAGTCAGAATAGAATTCATTTAAGGATGGCACTTTAACTATTGGCTTATTACAATCCTTTTGGTAGACTTGATAATTGCCATCTGCATCGAAATCAAAAGTATATTCATTCGTGATACCTGGAATAGTACATTTTTGGAGTTCAAACTCTTCTTGAGCCTTATGATCTTTATGTCCCAGTTGATTGAATTTATTTTTAGACTTATAAGTTGGTTCTGGTGGTGGAGGATATATCACCCAGTCACTTTTGTTTTTCGGATTATCCATTTCATGGCGCTGATAAGATATATCCATATATTTATGGCGCAAATCGAGACAGATCTGAACAGACTTGAACAATTGAACAAGCTCACCAGATGCATATTGGTTTAATAGTGAATTTTGGCTGCTTTTTTTATAAGGATCTAAGTTATCAGCAAGGGTCAATTCTGTGTTAAATCCGTTGCTAGGGATACGTGAATAAGGTAAATCAATAACAGACGGTCTTCTCTTCATTGGACTCTGGTTCTTCATTTTAAAGTCAGAATTAAAGTCTTCATCAAGCTGCAAAGCTCTGAACTTTAGATCTTGTTCTTTCAAAAGTTTTTCTTCCGTCAGAGAGAAATGAGTTGAGTTGAACGAAGCAGTTAAATCGTCCTCACTGTTACTCTTAAATACTCGATTCTGAATTTCATCACTATTAATCAATTCAGGGGTTCCCTCATTGGCGGTCTCTTCAGATAATTGTTTATCGTTAAATGATGCACTTGACATCCTTAATCAGTATGTCAAGGAATCGGACTTTTTTTTTTCGCTCTTTTTACATCTAAATATCAAGGCGCAGGGTTTATTTGATGCTCGCGGTTTCACAAAATAAAGTCGATTAAACTAAACTATACTTAAGGCATGATGTCCAATCATGCCAAATCAAGAATAGAAATAATTAATTAGAGAGGGGTCGAGATGTTTAGGAAGGGTATAAAACTACCTTATCGTCAAATAATTTGGACACACTTCTATTGTAGTATGCCACAAAAGTAACGTTCTCATGAGCTTGATGAGAGTCATATGTCTTCGCTCAGGTATCAAGTACTTGAGTGATCATTTAAAAGTCTGTAGATAAGAGAATCGCATCACCAGAGCATTAAAATTTTTTTCCAATTTGAATTGTCATGGCCGGGGGAAAAACTTTCAAAAGATATCCTGAATCGCCCTGCGAACGGTATCTTGAAGCAAACCAGAATCCCATACAGAGCTTAGAAGCTGGCCACTGTTGAGCAATCCTGAAATCAATCTGCTCAATCCATTATTAGCAAAGAAATTATGAAGGAAACTGACCAAGTCATCTTGGAACGTATTATCGGAAACCAAGTCTAGAACAGTTTCTTCAAGCAAACCTGATCTGTCCACAGAAGAGAGAATGGTGGTAAGCAAGTCATCGATATTATCTCTAGTTGCAAGCTTAACAAATTCGTCATCCAAGGATTCTAGGAATTCTCTCTTAGCAGTACTGTTACCTAAGTGAAGGATGTTACCAAAATTAATATTTTCTGAGTCCAAAAACTTCTTAACAATTTGTCCGACACCCGAATACAATGATGGAGATTTAATAAGGTTCTTGAGAAGATCATATACAATCCCAGAATTCTTCAAGTCCACAAAAATTCTAGTAGAGTTATGATTTTTAAGAAGCAGGTAGCTTTCTCCTAGAGCAAAGCCTCCGATTTCCCTGGTAATATTATGAGAAAGAATAAAAAGTAGTAACTTGGGAACTAACTCTGCACTAGCAGTAAACTTCAAAACCCCATCGACAAGACCAATTAAGTCATCGTCTACCAAAAGGTGGTTAACCTCACCAGCAATTCCTTCAAGGCTGAAGTCAAAGTGAAACGAATCCGTGGAAGCACTCAGCGGAATGCTACCACTTCCTGAAGAAACTATGCTCAGCTCAACACTGGCTGGAGAAGCCACACTCAGCTCAATACTGACACTTTCTGAGGAAGGTATACTCAGGACAACACTGCCGCTTCCTAAAGAAGGAGTACCCAGGCCGATACTGTCGCTTCCTAAAGAAGGTGTACTCAGATCAATACTGTCACCACCTGAACCTGCTATGCTCAGCTCGAGGCTGCCAATGGATAACGAAGAGTCAGCTCTTTCAGCAATATAAACATTCTCACCTTCAAGTGAGTCAGAAGATGGTGTAGCGATTGGAGAGGCTATAATCGAGCCAAATGACAAGACTCCCAAGAGGACTTTGGTGATTCTCATTCTAATAATTTTAAAAGCCTATTTACTAGTTATTTTCCTTCAATGGGTAGAGTTGAGAGAACCTTCTCTTTTAAAGATTTTCTGAATTCGTTCAGGACATGACTTTTGTTGATACTACTAAACTTGATTTACATTTTTTTAGCCAAATCTATACTTCTAATTTCCTGATTTGATACTTAAAAGTTGTCATCTAGTTGCAAAAGTTGCAGTTCACATAAAATTCCCCTTTAGGGAAAGAAGTTACTTTCCCTTAAAGGAGATTTTTTGTCAGATATATCTATATGCAGCACATGTATTCGCATTTATTCTTGGGTGTGCATTTGGTAAGATCCGTATGTTTCTAAACGGATACTTAAAGTGCTAAAAGTGTGTAAATCCAAGACATTGGAGAATATACTTCTCACTAGGGTAAAATATATACGGGAATGCTTACGGTCAATTTATTTCCTTTGCAGTCAAATCTAAACTCGTCAAATTTCCCTAGCAGGTCTGGGCGGCTCGCAGACATCGCATTGGGACCAAATTCTCCAACTTTGAATCTTGCATTGTTATTCTCATAGTTCATGGTCGTTTCATTTTGTTCAAGCGATTCATGAATTTCATCTGATGTGGAAATCTCGTTAGATAATTTTCGATTGTCGTCTAGCTCTTCTGTTTGATCCTCTGTTGATTCTCCTTCCTTCACTTGAGCCGCACTGGCATCCAAGTTCTCATGCCCGTTTTGGGACATATCATGCTCATGACTAGTTGGAGGCTCATCTTCCTCAGCTTCGTAATAGAGTATTTTGAGCACAAGTAAATACCTGAGGTTCATGAAGGTAGAGCTTTGGAATTGAGGGGTTAAGTAATTTGGACATGGCACTTTTCCATTAATGAATGCATGTGAATCACATGAAAGGATCGAAGGTGAGAACGTGTTGAACTTAAAGCTGGGAGTTACACGATATTTATGCTTATATTCCTTTTTCTTATCATCTTTTGTATGAAAGCTCTCTTCAGCTTCTAATCCGACAATGAATCCCGCTATCCTTCTTAATGATTCCGTTTTGGGTGGTATACTTAACAGAAAGTATAAATCGTCACCAATATTATAATATAGCTTGCTTAAAGTAATATTACAAAGATTAACGCTGTTGATCTTTACTTGAAATTGATTTTTGATCGTGGATGGTAATTGAGAGACGTAGCCAGGATCATTACGACCATCCGTGAGGTTGACACTCCGCTTTCTCTCAGCTGTCGAGGTATGGGGTAAGTGGTGAAGATCTGCCGTGATCAAATTGGATAAATCCTCCAAGAACGATTTCTTTTCGTCTTCTAATTCTTGCTCATTTTGAATGGGTATATTCTTTGGCTCCGTCTCCAGAACTATCGAAGCCCGCCATTTTTTATCTACCGTGACTTTACCTAAGTAATCTTTCTGTAACAAGCCAACACCATTATCTTTTATTCTTGTTGTCATTTCGTAAGGGAAATAAACCGCTATTGACTTAGCTTTTTGCGAGGAGCTAAAGCCTAGTATGAGTGAGTACCTGATTGAAACTAGTCCTTGGTCACATAAAGGACCTGTCAGCCCAGCATTGTATGCTGGAGGAAAGTCATCTGTTGTTGGAAATCGGATATGAAAACTTCGTGATGCACCTTGGGCAATGGCTATGTCAGTGAACAATAAGGTTTGAGATGTGGTGTATATGGGAACAATTGAATCGACAAGCTCTTGAAAGGATAACAATCCAGTGCTTCCATTTCCCTTAGGTCTTTCATATGTGTTGAAGGCATATATGAGGTCTTGTAAAAAGTATCTAGAAGATTCATTAATTTGTTTATTAGCTTCAACGTCAACATGAAGATCACTTATTCCTCCAACGTTACCACCTATCATCAATCTCCTTGTAAAGTTTTCCTTAATGAAAGGAACAGTATCTAGAACCGCTTCTCTTTCATTTTCATCCTCTGAGTCTGACTCTTCTTGATCATGATATCTAGTAAGATAATCTTTGTTTGCCCACCACGTCGAATTTGGTTGGGAGTCATCGAAGTTGCTCGAGATGTTGGTAGCAAGCTTGTAATTAAGTACTATATAGCCAAATAATTGAACATATCCTAAGTAAACCGATACTTCGGAATCTTTGTTCTCTCCGTTATTGTCCACATTATGCTCTTTCACCTCATCACCGGCCCCTCTAAAAATGCCACCAAACCAACTCTTGTTATTATCACTTATATTGGCTTCATCTCTCTCTTTCTGAGATCCATTAGGATTCACAATTAATTTTTTAGTCGACTTATTTTGGAATTCTATGATGCAGTCAGTATTTCCATCATCAACGTCTTTATCTAAATATTTAACGGAGACAGAGAGTTGATCATTGACCTCTTTCGAATATGTACAGCCTGGAAGATCATTACTCAGAATCAGATGCCAAGCTAAGGAAGACATCGATCTCAGTCTTACTTTATATTGATCGTATATAGAACTTTGATTAAGAATTCTTTTGGAAGTTCAGTTTCGCGATATCAATATACATATCTACTGGAAAGTGTTACAAATTTGATTCATGTCATAAATTATAAAAGCCAAATAACAAAAAATCTATTCAACTCGTTGTTCCTGATGAGACTGCATTGGTGCCTGGATACCTTCTTTTTGGATTTGCGATAATTCTTCCTCCTGAGGAATAGGTTGACCAGTACCACCGACACCAACTATTTGATGGAAGTCGAGAATTTCACTGTACATCATTACCCTCCAAGTATCAACAGGTAATTCAGCATCATTAAAACTCCAATCAAACATTGTCTCGCAGATCGGTTCATCCGTTGGGTCATGATATGGCTCCATATACTCGTGGGTTAATGCGTCAGCAGCACTAATTCTCTTTTTCGGGTCAAAATTGAGCATTCGAGCCAATAAATCGATAGCCTCAGGTTCGACATGTGTGCAGTGAGCAAACCGTTTACTGAAAGGTATAGGATCTCTGTGAGGTAATGATTGAACAAATCTTAAAGTATTTTCTGAACAAATAGTTTCGGTAACATCAGGAGGAGGTGAGCCTAATAATTCAGTTATTATTGAAAACTGATGGATATGGTCTTTTCCTGGAAATAATGGTTTTCCCTCTATCATTTCGGATAATATACAACCCACAGACCATATATCGACTTCCGTGTCATACTTTTGCCAAGTAAGCATAATTTCAGGTGCTCTGTAGTATCTAGTAGAGACATATCCTGTCATCTGAGGGTCCTGAATCCTTGCTAAGCCAAAATCACAAATCTTCAAATCACAATTTTCATTGATCAATATATTTGATGGCTTTAAATCTCTGTGAATGACACCAGCTGAATGAACATATTTCAATCCTCTTAATATCTGATAGGTAAAGTATTGAACAAATTGCTTTTCTAATGGCCTCGAGGTTAAAAGCCTGTGTAGATCCGTTCCTTGCAACTCAGTAACAAAGTATATGTCTTCCAATGGGGACAAGAAAATGTCATCCAAAGTTATCAAATTTTCATGTCTTAAATGCTTAAGCAACTTTAACTCTCTATAAGTACGCTTGGCTAATACTGATGTCAGAAATGGTTTCATTATTTTTTTCACAGCCACATTCTGACCAGTTAATTTGTCAATTGCTGAACAGACTAACCCAAATGCACCCATTCCAACTGGATTTAAGTCTGTGTATCTGTTGGTGATCTCAAAGACCGTACCAAATATTTGGGTCCTAGTGAAATCTCCATCAGTTGACATCCTGGCTTAATTTATTGATTTGAATAGGTATTGGTTGATTTATTGAAAGCGAGTTTCAAAAAATAGATGAGGGGCTTGGATATTTTATTTCAGTTTATATTATAATTCTAAAACTGGTTCCTTCTTCTTTTTCCTTTTAAACTATTCTTGAGTTTCAAAAATACAAAGACAATATTCAGCTATTAAAAAGCAAAAACTTTAGAGACTTCTATTTTTCTCTGGCTTCGCTGGTTATTGCCTCCTAACTGTTCATTAATACGCATTTCGCACGCATTTCTGACCAAGAGAGATAGGATGTTTTGTTTATTTGGAAATGCACACTACCTTTAACATACAGGAAACTATATTTGGTCCAGGGTGATATCATATGTTCTCAAAGCTAAATATCATTGATTTGAGTGTATAATATATACGAGAGGTTAATACACGTATGATAAGTAAACTTTACCTGTATTCTTTTATCTCATTTATCATTCTACCATTTTTTTACCTAATGTTCAACAATTTATCTAAACTTTTATTTTCATTGTTCTTGACCAATTGACTATCGGCGTTATTATCAATGCTTTCAGAAGAATCCTTTTTTGATTTATATAAATCAAAGAGAGACCAAAACTTCAAGTTTTCATCACCTGCTATTGTTGCTAAAGTCAAGTTATCAGGACTTAAGCAACCATTTAGAATTCTTGAATCATGTGCCCCTAGAATTTCCCCTGTCTTTTGTAATGTAGGATAATTATACAATGAAATGTTATTCGAGGGAAATCCATGTGTGGCCACAATCTCAATGCCTGTACCTGAGGCGTGTCCCCAATTAAGCGAACTGATTTGAGAACCAGTCTCTATAGTGTTAACTCGTGCTCCTGTGCTCGTATTCCAAAAATTGATTGTCTTATCATTAGAACCTCCGCCAGTTGCTAATAATGATGGTTGGAATGGGCTCCAACTTAAGGCCTTAACAGCAGCTTTGTGATTCCGTTTACTGTATAAGGGTTGTGACATGGGTCCACTACCAGAGGAAGGATTTGAAATTTGTGATTGTCTAGCATCCCAGATACAGACGAGGTTATCATTACCTCCCGTTGCAAATTGCATTCCATCTGCTCTATATTCAATACCACAAATTTCTGCTATATGTGTGTCCTCCATCTTGCTAGCGAAATGAGGAGCAATTCTCACATCTGAATGATATAACCCCCCAAGCCTCGAACCACTTGTTAAGAGATGTTGATTCCAGCACTGTGATGCAATCCTAGTTTGATGGTTATCACAATTTAATGTTCTTAGTTTAGTATTCGTTTCGATATCCCATATTTCTAATAGACCATCATCCTTACCTATAGAAATATAGGAACCATCGTTGGACCAACGAACAGAAGTAGCGAATGTCTTATCAGGAAGCTCACAGAGCAAACCTACAGAACCTGTTGAAGCATTCCAGACATAAACAGCATCCTCTAAACCAATAGCTAATAAGTTTGACGGAGACCACGCTAAAAGATTCAAATAAAAATCATCCACCAATCCCGGAGCATCCAATACTCGTTCAGGTGCCGTGGGAATCTTTTTCGCTCTAGCAGAAGCTGCAGCTGGCCCGAGTCCCTTTGAACTACTTCGCTTATTCCTCAAGTTTATATTACTGAAAAAGTCAATTGGCTTTTTCCTTTCTGGAGGGTTAGGTTGAAATTGTAGTATCCTCGAATGCATTTCTAACCCACAAGCTTCTGCAACTTGATAACGATACAATTTTGAAGTTTGAGCTTTGATATGTGTTTGAGGGGATGCATTTGGGTGCAACTCTACCTCTGTCGTAGAGATTTTGTTCGTTGTTGAGTTATGTCGAGAGGGAATAAATCGATCAGAAGTAGCTGAAGTAGATTGTAAACCATCAAAAGATCCGGACATTAAAGAGTTTGTTCTCCTCAACTTATGCTTGGGACTTAATGCATTGGTACTTGGTAGCTGAATTGAGGACTTAGAGCGAGGATTACCTATTGGTGCTTTCAAAACCGGAAGTCCTCCTTCCTGTCCTTGTATATTAGGATAGACTACCCTTCGAGTTACATTTGGACTCATACTTTGCAAATGTGGTCTTCTATTAGGAGAAGATAAAACCGATGGCGATTCAATCGTTGGTGATTCATAGTGTAAGGATCTCTTTCGGGTATTAGTCAACTTCACGTTGTCTAGTATTGAGCTTGAATTCTCGCTGTCATCTTCATTCAGTGTCTCTGCAAAGATACTACTGGACATTTTCAATTAATGATAAAGTCAACTTGGTTCCTGCAATAGTTACTTGTCAGCCGCCCTAGATCAGAGTTATGGCCCTTGATATTAAGTGTACCTCAACTGAACTGCGCTTGCTACGACTCGTTCCTTTTTTCTTCGAAACTAGTAAGAAAGCCATATAATTTTTGACCTCATTACTGAAATCGAACAATAAATTATCTTTGTTTACAAAATATACTATTTAGGTACACAAATGAAAGGTCCCGTGATCTTTACTATTTCACTAGTGTCACGTGCAGTATAAGATATATTTCATGGACATAGTCGATCGCGTATTCAAGGGGTGGAATATTATCAGAATAAACTGCAAATATGTCATTGAAAGAGGGTAGTACCTTCCCTGAAGGGATTGAATTCAATTACGTTCCTATCGATCTTTCAGCTTCGCAACAAAATCCTTTGTCGTGTGAGAGGCCCATCAAATTGAGTCTTGATAAATTATTTCAGAAGCATAAGCAACAAAACATTTTATTAGTATCTGTACCCGGAGCGTTCACTCCTACATGCACAGAAAATCATATTCCTCCTTTTTTGGAGCATTTGGACACTTTAAGGAATGATAAAAATATTGGGGCTGTTGTAATTCTCAGTGCCAATGATGCTTTCGTCCTTAATGCATGGGGTAAGCTTCTATTACAAAATGCGCATGTAAAGGGTGATAGTCTTCCGGAATTAATCTTTGCTAGTGATCCTGGTGCGGTCTTCAGTAAGAGGTACGACTTATATAGCGATGCTTCAGCCGCAGGTATGGGAATAAGAACGGCTAGATATGCAATTGTCATTGGATCTAATCGTGAAATTAAGTACCTTGGTAAAGAGGTAGAAAAGGTTGTGAATTTCAGTGGATACAACGCCATTTTGAATGTTAAGTTATGATTTTTCATCTATATCGATCAATTGAAATATTTTTCTTTGAAATTCTTTGTAATTTATTTAAATAACAGCTAAAAAAGGCTAATAACTAAACTTTAATTGAACTATCATTTTCCTGCTTACAATTGACCAGAAGCATCAATGGTGATTCTAGCCTTGGTAGCACCGGAGTTAGAACCGTAAGACTCAACCTTCTTTACGACATCAAAACCGTCAGTAACTTCACCAAAGACAACGTGTTTGCCATCTAACCATGGAGTAGTAACAGTTGTAATGAAAAATTGAGATCCATTGGTGTTTGGTCCAGCGTTAGCCATGGACAATAAACCTGGTCTGTCGTGCTTCTTGGAGAAGTTCTCATCAGCAAATTTTTCACCATAGATTGATTTGCCACCAGTACCGTTACCCCTGGTGAAATCACCACCTTGCAACATAAATTGAGGAATGACTCTGTGGAAAGTAGAGTTAGCGTAACCAAAACCCTTTTCACCAGTTGCCAAAGCTCTGAAGTTTTCAGCTGTCTTTGGTACAACATCGTCGTACAATTTGAAAGTGATTCTTCCTAAGGGTGAGCCATTAGCTGAAACGTCGAAGTAAACTTGAGACATCGCAAAACTGTTATCAATTGTGTGTAATTTGGTTCAACAACTAGAGTGTTTACTTTTCTATGAAGTTGGAGGTTCCAAGAATATATAGAAAGGTAAATTAATATGAGCAAGCACCCTGGTGCGGTGGGTGAGGGCAAAACCGAACGGAGCCATAGGCAATTGCACTACTGTACTATGCAGTATACACTGCCAATGATGAATCCCCGCCGCGTAAGAAGCTACAAGAGAGGGGCCGGCCAATTAATCTCCCCTGTCGTGCGAGGGACGCGATAAAACTCGACTGATACCCGTGACTACTATTAAAGAATATTATATACCACGTGATCTGGATTGTTAGAAGTCCCTAGGTACTAGTTGTATGATTTTACATTTGCTAGTCGGTTATAAATAACTTTAACTGAATGTAAGTATGTCTGTATAATCAGCTCACACGTCGTTTCACTTAGCTTCCGTACATAGAAAAGTAGGATTATTTAGTTGTAGATTTAAGCCGATTACATCTTGTTTACTTATAAAGGACTACTTCCGATCCACATCTACTTCCTTATTTTAAGAGCGCATCGATCAATTGATCGAAGACTCTTGGCAACGAATATCCACGTGAGGGTTACGTGCCCTTATAAGATTTCTACGATTTTCATGTTACACACATGTAGCCAGGCGAACCAGAGGGAGTGTTTACTCTAATCATTTTGTTATGGTGTCGAACATTTCATGCTAACCATAACTTCTCCAAATAGATAGGCGCTTTGATTGCGAAATAGAAACTTTAAAATTATAAACTCCCTCGCGACCCCCCCAGTGGCATACTATAAGTGCGCTTTTGCCGAATGTGGTATGTCCCATATGTCAAATGTGAGATCGGTCTGCTTTAACAAGTTAAATGCAGACCCCACGAGGAAGACGATTTGATACATACATCCGTACAAGAGCCACGGGGTTTATGATGATTATTGAAAAGATGAAGATTTCCATCATAAGGGTCATAAATTAAGAGATTTCCCTACGATACCAAGTATACTCAAAGTCGGAGACATTTCCTATAGCATAAAACTCTCGTGAATTAAGAGTGTTCTGTACCATGAAGGAGGGACTTTCCCCAGTAACATATAACTTTTACGTGAAGTTCATTGATATCTATCTTTGTAAAGGGCTTCATAATCCGTTGATTCATAGCCTAATTCTAATAACTACACTAATTGCAATTCAAAGAGAGCAATATATTTCAATATCCTCGTCACGACAATTTAATTCTATCATCATAGAAGACTATGTGTTGGATATCTTTTCCTCTGCGGTGAATATATTGTTTATTCTTAGGTTTTGTCAGGTCCATGAAACGAATTTAATGGTTGAAACAGCACTTTTCGTTGCCCAGAACTTGTACATATATAAGCTGTTAGTATCCGAAGAAGGATTTTTCTCGTTGATTTTCGTTGACAAAGATAGTTGGTTTCGAATTTTGACTTGCATTCAAATGGTATGTCCATATTTGCAGCTATTGATCAATTTGACTGACTACATTAACGCTAATACGTATTCAAACTTCCTCAAGTTTCTCATCAACTGCAACAACAACTTTTTACCATTATTCCTAGGGCTATCGTTTTGCTACGTGAACTTCAACTTCCCATATGTGACCAACGTATATCTTGTTTATTTGTACAAGGTGGCTCAATTTTCCATCAAATTTTACTGCATTTATAGGTTTGCCCTATACGAAATTGCGGTCATAGTTTATAAAGAGAATCGGATCAGAGATTTTCATTGCTTCTATGACTTTTCATATTACACTTCTTCAAAAATACTAGACAGGCTATTCAAACATAGAAACCTGTGTCTACTTTGTGCAAATATTTTGGTGATCTCCGTTGATCTTATGTTCATTTACTTGTGGAACTAATTAATACAATATAATAAGAGAAGTAAGCCACACATAAATCTCATGAAACTGATGTGTTTCTTTAAAACCAATTAATTAGTTTTTCGGTAGGAAATCTTCATCACTATCTGAGTAGTTGGCAAATTCATAGTCGAAGTTTTCTATAATAGCATCATCTAGCATCAAGTCTATAGTGCTAGCTTCATCCTGAAATAAATATTCTAAATCATTTTCATTATTCGTTTCGTCCAAATATGCTTCACCACAACAAGTTCTTTCACTATCCCAATCTTCTAGAAGAAAGGAAGCATCTTCATCGTTCAATTGTGAATCATTTATTCTATGATCGGCATCTGTATTATGACATGACAAATATGTCAATAATGCATGTTCGTGCATTCTCGAATCAAGGTTGTCTAATCGATCGAATTGCTTCTCTTCATTAATCACCAATTTCAAGGCGAGATGATTTGCATATGGGCTAATTTTCTTACGTATTTTCAAATTATTAGATAAAGCAGAAATTTGGGGAATGCTTTCTGTCTGTGATATTGCATGGGCCAGGCTATTGCCGATATTGAAAGGACCCATAGATACATTGGTATGCATTTGCTGATGATGCTCACTAGAGAGATCACTTTCTGAATTAGATCCAGGTTTTTTCCGATGAAACAAAGATTCACTATCATGCAAATCTGACAATTCTGAACTCTCTTCTAAATCATCGTGCGCTTGAATACTCATACTTTCTTTGAGTCCTGCGAAGAATGCTGTTAAGGTCAAGGGGCATCGCGTATTCGAGACTCTTTGTACATTAATCATTCTTTCAATATCTCTTTTCTTGATGCTAATATATTCAGGCTTACCTCTTTGATTTAACCAAACCCTTGTGATCCGTTCACCAATAATACACGACAACACATTCCTTGTGAAGGCAGAGATCAACTCTTCTAAGAATACAAGAGACTTGAACTGTAGCTTTGGAGCTAGTTTTGCATTGTAGAGAGGTGTGATTTGGTTATGCTTGAATATCGAATCTGTCATATCACCCGCTATATGATGATTTATTAGCGCACTATTTTCGTCTTCCCCTGAAACGTAATTCTCAAAGTGCGTCTTGAACCTTTGGTTTTCATCATTGTTTTTGCTTCTTTCGAATTTTGAAATAAGAGCACTTTGAACTTCTTCAAATTGTAAAAAGTAATCGCTAACCTCATAAGCTATTGGTAGCTGACTGTATTTGATCAAAGATCTGGGATGTTTTGCTATCTTTAAAGATTTTCCATTAACTTTGGGGTCATTGCTTTTCAACCTGTAGATTTTCCTTTTTCTATACCTTTTTTTCAAACTATGCAATTCTTTCTTTAATACATTGATATAGTTAACTACCTCTATTACCGTTTTGTTAGGCAATCCCTCGGAAATGTTTTCATACCCGCTAGCTGAATGTCTCGAAAGGAGCGTAAAGAAAATTTCCTTTTCCTCTGGAGTCCAAACACTTCCTGTCCTATTTTTATAGTCTAGATCACCAACATAAGAAGCTCCAGAATCATATACCTTTGACATTTTGAACCCACTTTTATTATAATCAGGGGAAAAAAAATCTTTAACTTCTTTGTTATAAAAATTTATGAAATTGGGATTACCCTGGAATACTCTATTACTGAGCTTCAGTACTGCCAGCTTTGACATCCCTCTTTACCTAAGCAGTGCAACGCTCATCGTGCCTACAGTAAAATATATCTATATCTATACTGCATAGTAATGCTACATGCAAATCGATCTATCGTACATCACGAGAAAAAACAATTTATGCTAATATTACAATTCAGATAATTATGCAATAATGATACTACAAGGAGATGTTCTTCATACCATTCAGTATACTCTTCACACCATTCAGAGCATTCTTATCGGTATCATCGTTGTTGAATGTTTCGTTTTCATCTTCATCGTAATCTGTGTCTACCCAATCGTTCTCGCTATCATTATTTTCTCTAATCCCCTGTTCTTTCTTGTTATAGTTCTGTAGTATATCTGGCAAAAATGGCTTTGGAACGTCTTCTCCAACCTCATTATCTGGATCATAAATTGCTTCTACGTATTCCTCGGGAACTAATCCATTTTCTCCTGTTTCTGGATCTTCAGCTACCAACCAACCTTGTCCGTGTCTATAGGAAATCCAAATAACTTGTCCCTCTTTCAATGCGACCTCATTATCGTTCTCAGGAGTAAAATCAAAGAGAGCTATTGCCTTACAATTTATTTCGTCTGGGGTGTAGGCTCCTGCAGAATAAAAATCTTCTCCCTCTAAGGTGAAATCTTCATTATCACTCAATTCAGAGTCAGAATCATTATCATTAGTTATTGTAAAGTCACCATGCCTCATAGGATGTGCCTGGGGGTAACCAAAGTCCTTGATTGATGTGGATGATGGAAAAAGAGAAGAGAAGGGCGTTCCTCTGACTACTCCTTCAGACATCTCTTTCAAATGCTATTGTTATAATTGATAGTCACCTTGTATAGTATTTTGCTGTCAGACCCTATTGCTGTATTCGTGAAAATGTGCCCTGTTTGTAATCACTAACTAGAAGGCTATTTATAGACCTCAAAAGCTCCAGTATTTTTTTGTCGTCTTTGAACAAAAAATCACAAAACAAATAGCTAACAAAGACTTGCAACGGCTAAGGTTATGCTTAGAGGAAAATAAAATTAGTTTGGGACTCTTCAATGCCCGTTTCCAACACAGAGAAAGTAATCGTTTATCTTGGTTTTCCTCATGAATTTCAACTACATGATACGACATAATGTTAAAATGTCGTAGCTCAGAAACACAACTTTTTCTCACTAGGATTCAGACCATCTCACTTGATTCTGCAACTTTTGCAATGGATCCTGCCGAAGAACAAGAACAAGAGCTTGATGTCCTTAGCTCTATATATCCTGATGAGCTTAATAAATATTCTGACAAGCATTTTGATCTAAAGATAGCTTTGGATACGCCTTCTGATCGTAAGCACTTTTTGATCTTAGATATAACATACCCTGAAAAGTATCCAGAGGTAGTCCCAGAGTTAAGAATTGAAGTAGTGGAAGATAATTATAAGGCAAGAATTGGCTCAAGTGATAGCGACGATGACGAAGATGGACCAGTATTGGCTACATTAGCCGAGACCATAGAATTTTCTAGAGATGACGTAGATGAGTTGCTAGCAAAATTGAGAGAAGAAGCCGAAACTCAAGTTGGAATGCCTGTCATATTTGCCTTGGCAACTCAACTAAAAGATGAGGGAGAGTCATTGTTTCAAAAAAAGTTTGAAAAAAGTCAGAAAGATTACGAAAACGAGCTTTTGAAAAGGGAAAGAGAAGAACAGAAGAAATTCCATGGTACACCAGTAACCAAAGAAAGTTGGGAACGTTGGAGAACTGGTTTTAGGAGAGAAATGAAATTAGATGAGATTGAGAAGCGTAGACACCAGTTGATTCATAAAGGAAAAATGACTGGCAAGGAGATTTTCGAGCGTGGGTTGGCAGGAAATGAAGACGATAATGAGAATATCGATATCACAAACAACGTACAAAAGTTGGTAATTTGAATGCGATTTTATCTTTGTAATTCAATTTTCTTACTGAAGTTGTTTATATTATATGATTATATAATGATGCTATACATACAATGTCCGTATTTAAAATAATGAAGAACTTCATGTCCTACAATCACTTACTAACTCTGAATGTCAATATCGCTGATCCATTCCCAAACTTTGAAAATCTCTCCATGATTCTCTACAAGCTTCGATCTAACATTAGAGTTTGTTTCCACTTTCTTAGAGACTCTATTCCAAAATTCCATCCTTTTGCTCAACTTCTTCTCGCTAGTTAAAATTAAGTCTCTTAAATGACTGGTCCCGATATATGGTGGTATTATAGAATTGGTCTTCGAGTCCTTCTTTTGTTTGCTCAACCTTTTCAAAACTTCACGGAAAACAATATCAGTTCTAATCTCCTGAAGGCGTCTCTCTCTATACCACATGGAAGCTAATTTATAAAGAATTATTGCAAGCAAAGTTAAACCAATAAAGAGCCTGAATTGTATTAACGTCTGTAAAATGGAGTTTTGAATCTGGCATTTCAATGATAGGTTGGCAAGGGACGTTGATCGAAAAATTTCGTTTTCATTTTTTTCTGTTGTGTTGTTAATATCAAGTTTGTTGGTTGGAGGGTAATTAAGCCTCGAAACTTGCTATAAAATAAGTTAGTAACTTGATCCAACATTTGGTTTCTAGTATTAAATAAAAACTTGCCTTACAATTATCTCTGGCTCCTTCCTGAGCTCAGTTATAGATCTATTCCACAAATCTTCAAACTCTTCGTTGGTTATATAAGGTGCTTTCATGAAGAGAAGCAAATCATGTAACTCCTCCGTACTTATTCCAGCATCACTCTTATCGAGGGATGCATTTCCACAACTCTCATAGGCATTTTTGGTTCTCAATAAATCAAGAGCAACAGATATCATTGCATCCAATTTTTCAGCCTTTCTCGT
Organism: Priceomyces fermenticarens; assembly: GCA_030574455.1. Taxonomy (NCBI): domain Eukaryota; kingdom Fungi; phylum Ascomycota; class Pichiomycetes; order Serinales; family Debaryomycetaceae; genus Priceomyces; species Priceomyces fermenticarens. The sequence goes on along the minus strand of JAJMEZ010000003.1, from coordinate 526,006 downwards.
ATCAGGAACACATTTTTTTAAAGTTGGGTCGATTATACTTAGCCATGACTTCGCTTCAACGAAATCCTCGTAGCATCCCATCTCTAAGTATGGGAAGCACCGTGCATGTGGAGGGCAATGTTGGCACTTGGGTTTGAAATTGTTATCCAAGTACCTTCCGGCCCTATTAAAAATTTGCTGGGATCCTGGACACGTTGGAAAGGTCGGAACATCGATCTCTTGACCACAAAAACCCACGAGTATTTTCTGCTCACGATACCAGTAGCCAAACAATGCTCCAGATATAATAATAAGCCATAAAACTATAAATCCAATAATACGTGAAATTGGTGTATTGGGTTTCTTGATACCCTTTTGCAACTTTCTAAAGTCCTCATGAATATCTTCTTTTACCTTTCTGAAACTGTCAATGATAGCAGACGTTGATTTACCTTCTTCGTAGTCAGGCTCGAGATCCAGTAACTCAGATATACTGTCGGAGCTATCGTACTCGGAAGCTTGCTCTTCCGACTCAGATGTCGTAGAAATACTTTCGAGCAGAGGCTCCTCGATACGAATGTTTCTTGTGACACGTTCAGTAAAGGGCTTCTTATTAGTGGAGGTGGGGCCATTTCTCGGAGTGCTTGATTTATTTGGAGTCACCCTTTGACTCTTTGTGGTATTTTTAGGACTATTTGATGCATTACTGGGACTTTTTGATGCATTCCTGGAACTTTTTGAAGTAATTCCAGACTTTTCAGTATTTATGCTTGGAGACTCGAAGCTCTTATCGCTCAAGATATATCCTTGAGGAGGAATACCATGCACCGCAATTCCTAAATCCGCGGCCAAACGGTTAGGATCGACTTCAGTGGTTTTTTTCAACTCTCTAATTCGCTTATCGAAATCGGCCTGTTCGTCGTGCAATGATTCAAAATGTTTTGATTCCTCCAACCCGACCTTTTTCCCAGTAGTTGGCAGTTTCCTCTCGTAGGATGAGTGCTTAGTTGGTGAAGATACCTTAACAGCTCGAGGCAGTATTTTCAGGGTTCTTTTAATGTAGTCTGAGCTATCCTTTGAAATATTATTATCGTCTTTCGAGTCACTCGAACGTTGTAAATCCGAAATGCTCTCACCCGCTGACTTGTTCATCGACCTTTCAGACTTTATTCTTCGAATATTTGCACTAGGGGTTCCACGGGTCGTTATTGAAAAAGATGAATCTGAGGTCTCAGAATCATCGAAAAGGGACTTCTCTTGTACATCATGGGGCTTAACCTTCTTTGATCGACTAGGAACTTTAGAGTTTTCATTGGGAAGTTTTCTCTTCCGTGTTGACGAGGAGTGTCCAGTATCAGGCGATATTAATGGGCTTTCTCTCGCTGCTCGACTATGCTTCCCATACGACAGGGACGTAGACTTCAGCTTTAGCACCGTAGGGGTTTGGGGATTAATTGATTCACCGGGCAGAAGCTTCAGATCCAGCTCAGACTCAGCATTTCTAATGAAGTCACCTTTAGGGCTGCTAGCATTGTTGTATTCGTCTAAAAGCTTCAGTGCTCGTGGCTTGATTTCTTTGTTGAAGATATTAATCAAATCTCGTTTCTTCGAGTTTGAAGGGTATTTAACACCATGCTCGTTCAAGATCCCTCTTAGATTAGCTACTTTCAAACCCTTGGGATCAAACCCATCTTCTAAATATTCTTTACTCTCCATATTAGAGTAGTAGGGTCACTGAACACGAAGAATAGAGGAAGAGAAACACAGATTATGAACAACTTTACGACCTCCAGTGTTGGATTTTACGTAATCAATTGAATGATGCCGCGTTCAAAGAATCTGAAATAAAATTATATCAAGATGAGCTCTATTTTGATTAGAAAGTTTCCCTTGCCTTTTGTTTACAAACATTTCTGAAAAAAAGATTTACATACAAACAGTGAATGACCTATCACGTGTACATGGTTTACCATCGCACTACCCCTATTGATAAATAGTTTGTTGATGAGATCAAGGAGAGAAAAAGTTGGGGAATATTGAAGTTTTCTTTTCTGCTGTTATATGTAATATGTAGCTACTATTCATTCATGCGGGATTAATATTCGGGATCACTAGTGAGTTGCATGGTTATCGTCTGCAGAAATATTCATGTGACTGGTATCCGGTATCTAAAGGAGCTAAACCTAAAAAAAAAAATAAATAAAGTAGAATTCATATAAGACGCGAAAGATCAGCTCGAAACGGGGATTGGCATTTGACATGGTGCGTTTGTGGGGTCTAATCAATAAAATCCCATGTAAACCAAATCAGTCCTTCAATAACTTACTTTAGACGCACATTTATCGATCACAAAGAACTATTGTGGGCTTAGTCGATAGGCCAAAATCTTAGTTCCTCTTTATCTTAAGATATTTGAATAGATTTAGTCATCATTGTAAACCAGAGACATGCCAATATTCCTTATTCTTCTTGGATGTACAAATTTTACATGGCCCTTTGTTCTCTAGCGCAAAGCTCGTTTGGCCATTTTCCTAATATAAGTATTACTAAAGCCCAACAAATCAAAGATACCCAGAAGCTCAAGTGTGGAACTTAATCTTAGCTGAAATCATGGTATCTCATTGGTCACTTAATGAGTATCACATGAAGGCATACTGAGGAATTTTGAAGACAGACGATTAAAGTTTCACAAATCTCCTCAGTGGGCGGTCAGGGTCAAAGCCAACTTTAAATCCGAAAATTACGATATGCTAGGCGTTTCTTCTGATGCTTAGTTTCAATTGCGTTTGCCGTAGATGAATATGCAGTGTCTATGACTGCGTTGGCAGCTGTTTATGTATCTTACTGCAAGGGTATATAGTCATCAAATGTATTGTGAGGGGGAAGAGTTTCTTCAAATGCAGAGATTTGCAATTGAGCACTATAAACGTGGGCGAACGCTCCACACCATCGCTTTTAGCGATTTATAAACATACGGGCTAGTGATTAAAGATAAGTATGAAACGAGAACTTAAACTGCTGTAGGCAATATTTTAAAGCTTAATTAAGATATGACAAAATCCATTTGAATTATTGCCGTCTTATTGTTTATAATATTCTCAGGATTTGTACCAAGAAGAATCTATAGGCAATTCGTAAATGGGGCTGGCTGTACTGAAGTCATATATCCCGGAGTTCATTCGCGCATAACTGTGCCTTAATTTGACTATATTATGTGCAAAATAAGACGCAAGTTAGAGCCCCCCACCCGGTGAAACAATAGAAAAGCACTAAATCTGATCGGCTAATGCACGAATTCAAAAAGCTGAAAATCCAGCGCACTAGGGAATGGCCAACCGAAAGACCGGCACGAAAGTAGGGATCTTCCTCTCAGGCATCTCTAATCTGCATGAGCAATCGGTGAACCCTTACGCTGATGTGACTCGTAAAGCCATGACAATCTCTGTAGTTTACGAGGCCTGGTGTTGGCGATCTAGCACCTAAATTTGGTGCTAAGTATCCCCGCAAGATTGCGCCTTAAATGTAGTAAATGCGTTGGGCGGGTTAGATGTGGAACACAGTAGCGAGTTCTCGCGTAGCAAGCATTGCGATTTTTTTAGCAAAATCTAACACAGGAATATCTTGACGAATTCGGAAGGAGATTGTATGCTATGAATGTAAAATTTAATTGTTCAGGAGCTGGTACATAACAATTGTTAACAGAAAAGCAAATTATGGAGTGTATAGGCAAGGGAGAAAATATGAAATTTCATAAAGAAGCTCTCTCAATTAAGGCATAGTTAACTGTTGGGAAAAAGGGGACTCGCATATTTTCGAGATCGTTCAGTAGACCTTGTAATATAGGAAACTGAATTGGCAACGCAGTAACATTGGGTTGAGTGTCTTTTATTTTCGCTCACTTGGGTTAGTATTTTGTTTTTTTTTTTTTCACGTCGATTGAAGCCAAAGGGATACGAATAGGAATTAAGTGGACAATTCCAGTAGTTAGGGAGGATATTTACTCGTCTTTCCTTTTCTTCTTCTAGGCTTCGAGGAAGTGATAATGCCACAACTCCCTTCAGTATCAGAATTGATTACCGACCACCAATCTCCTTTAAAGCAAGATGCTGAAGGTAAACAACCTGTAACGAGTATTCCAAGGGCAAATTCTAGCGACTCTTTGGTTAGACAGGGCTTTAATGTCATGGGAGGGTATGGGGAGAGGTCAACAAGAAATAGCCTTTCATCTAATGAGGGAAGAAGATTAACCGATCCCTATATCTTTCATACTTCAGGAGGTCAACTGGTTGGTCCTATGAGCCGTTCCGTAAGCCAGGATTATTTCACCGTTGATGGTCAAAATTATAGAATAAATCAAAGAGCTTCTACGAGCTCCTCTATTGGACAGTTATCCAGAAACCCTTCGTCGACCACTCAAATGACTCTCAATTCTTCACCGGTAATATCAGTGAGGTTGCGCCCCGAGAATGCAAATAGAAGATCATCTTCAGTAACAATCCCACCTCCACCGCCTCCTCCACCTCCTCCGACTTCAATTACCAGCCATGAACAGCAATTAGCACATGAGGCTCAAGTAATTCATGGGGCATTACCCCCAATGCATATTGCACAAGCACCAATGTACACAAATGTCGATTCTTATTTCCATCCTAATATACCACAGCAACCAATACTATACCATATACCGCAACCTGTGGCAGGTATACTGACAGTACTGCCTTACCATCAATCAGTATTTCATGAGGAGCATAACCCACAAAAGCATAATGAGTTTGTCGATGATAAAAATGATGCCGTTAGCAAAAAGAGAGTTATAAAGAGAAGAACAAGAACTGGATGTCTAACCTGTCGTAAGAGAAGAATAAAATGTGATGAACGTAAACCACATTGCTATAATTGTGAACGTTCGAAAAAGGTTTGTCTAGGTTATGATGATCTAGCAAGTCAAAAACATAAGAAAAGGATACTGCAAGACCCATCCAATGGCGACAACGAAAAGCATTCGGGAGAAGTGAAAGAAGCTTTCCATCAAGATGAGAAATCGGATAAACCGAAAAAGATGTCCGTGTACGATTTACTAAAATAATGTCAATGCATTATGGTATATGTTTTAATAATAAATCTATCCCATTCATTTCTTAGAACGCATACTACTGAATTAGCTACTTAATCGATACAAAGTGACTCTGTTTTTACCCTCTTTGTAGCCCAATGGCTCGAGCGACTCCAACTTCAAGTCACGTGCATATTTAAAAAGCCAGAAAGGCATTATCAAAATATTCTGCTGCATAATGCATAGTTTTTTTTAGCTCGGGTGAGGCTCAGATCATTTCCCAAATGGGTAGTTTTGTAATTACCCGCACAGAAGCTCCATACCGTCCCAAAAATAAAACAATTCTCGCTGTCACCGGCAGCTCTATACGGGACGCATTTCCGCTTCTTCGGGTTAGATAGCCATATGCAATGCATATTATCTACAGGTAAGGGAGGAATTAAAGATTGGAAACTCAACATATTGGAATTGATTACTTTTTTGATCCACCTAATGACCAGGCTAAGCATTCTCAATTGCCTCTCTAGCTTGACATCCCTAACAACTTTTCTACTCTATACGACTCATACTTCTTGGTTTCTGTAACTTCTCTAAATTCGTGTATATGTGTGGACAACAATAACCTTTGCAAAATTAGGAAGTCGCATACAGAAGGATTTCTAATGTCAATGTTACCCCATAACGTCCACCGCTGCTCATGATTACTGTTCGGGGATATAATACTGAAAGGCATGTGCTTTTGTAATTCATTGACATATTCGTAATCGTCATCATCATAGTCCTCTAAGAAACTGAAGACTTCGACATTATGTTCCTCTAATGAGTTTAAGATCAACTTCTTGTTGAGCGACAACTCCTCATCAGTTAGAGTATCAGCTTTTGCAAGAATAGGAATGAGATTAACCCTTCTGCTCAACTTTTTCATAGTATCTATGTCGAACTCTTTCATCCTACATATGTCCATTGTTAGTACTACGTGGTCCAGGGATCGCTTTTTGCGTCTTTTTTTTGGCACCTGAAAGATCTTCTATACTTACGCTCTGCCCGTACCTCGCATGAAATACAACCCAACATGAATTCTATTGTCTTCAAATTTGGGATTGCGCCTAATTTTCCTTTCTTCATTGAATGTGGCATCAAGTTCATTTTCAAGATATGTCAATAGCTTTGCAGCATTGTTAGAATTATCTATGTTTGAACCAAAGTTCCTTGTAATTAACACATTCAATTTTATAGGAATTCCCTTTGGTTCTCGAAAAACTTGTTTTAAACTGTCAGTAAAGGTTACGTTGTCTTTTTTGGATGCCGGTTAACTTACCTATTTCATGTTTTTCAAGTCTCAACCCGGTGTCCTCTGTTAAATCCGTTGACCCTTCGGGGTCAGGGTTTTCCTCAATATTAAAATATTGCTCACCGATAATTGAATTAATAAACGATTTCTTTCCTATTCCATTTTCACCTATAAGAAGTACATTTAAACTAACAACTCTCCTATTATATTGGGGAAGTCTCACTTGCTCCGAAGAATTCTATGGCATGTTAGTCAAAAGTTTATGACTATGATTCGATAAAAACCTTACCGGTCTACTATTCTTTACTATCATGCTTTCTTTAAAAAGACTTGTAGTAGTCTACAAAATCTCTACAATTTAGTTTTAGGTGCAAAATAACTTGCGGCCCCTGTGTGCCACAAATAAGTGGCGAATTAGTTTCTGTGTGCGGATTTTGTGCCCTTCAATAATAACATATATACAAGTGAGAAGAATCTTTTAAGCAATAGTCTTGTTCATCTCTTCCACAATGAAGTCTAAAATATACGATTGCTCAAGTAAATCATCAAGTCTTCCAAAGTGTCTCTCATTGTAGGGTAAGATCGAATCAATGATTTTGGTAAGACCAGGTATTTCAATCATCTTATCAACAGTGAACTTGTCAAATATGACGTTTATCAATTTCTGTCCAAGGTCGAAAAACTTGAAGTTAACATTCCAATCTCTAATCTTCTTAAATAAAAGCATCAACTGCTCGTCCGTTAGTGTACTTATAGTCTCTTCTAATTGTAGTGATCCAATGACAGATGATGGATCTAGGTTGGCTGCAACACTTTCACGGATAATATTATATAACTTCATGGGATGATTCAATGCCAAGGCTAACAAAAAGGCATTCGACCAGTCACCAGAATTCATTAAGTTGCTTAATTTTTGTTCTTGTTCAACTTGAAGCTTTTTTACTAGTTCAGCATTTTTTCTCTCCTCTTCGGAGTTGTCAACCCAGATGGAAATCTTACTATCTGCATCTCCACAAACAAACTCCTCTCCATCTCCTTTTACATCGAGTGCCCACATTCTATTATCATGATTATCATATGTCCTTATGTTGTCTTCATGGCTAATATCCCATAGTTTAATCAACCCATCGGCACCGGTGGAGACTAATTGTGAATTCCCATTCAAAAACTTCGTTCTTTGAACGGCATTTGTGTGTCCCATAAAAGTCTTCAGGCAGGAGAAATCTAAAAGAGACCAGACTTTAATAGATTTATCTCCGCTTGAGGTGACTACGAGTTGATCATATTTGCAAAAGTTAATGTCCCATAACCCCCTCTTATGGCCACTCAAGATGCCCACGACTTCCCCAGAATCAAAATTCCAAATCTTGCCCAATTTATCGTATGATGCAGTGGCAAAAAATTCATCATTGGGCGCAACATCAATTGAATTGATGTCTTTCTCATGAGCTCTTCTAGTGAAATCAGATACCTTAACCACAGTTCCCTCCGTATTTGGTATTTTCCATTTCTTTACGGTCAAATCTGTTGATCCTGTTATTAAATGGGATGGATTCTGGTGTAATTTTGATAAACCCAATGCAGTAACTGATCCAGCGTGACCTTCAAACGAGGAATAATATTTGAAGTCACTTATCTCATCATCCCATTTCCAGACTATTGCTGTACCGTCTTTACTTGCTGATGCGACCCAGCAGCCATCATCTGAAACATCTAATGCATTTAATAAGTCTCTATGACCGTCGTACAATTTAAATTCAAGAGGCTTCAAAGGATCAATAATACGCAATGAAGGTGAATTTGTTGCTAATGCTATCAAATTTTTTTCAGGTCCAACATACCTAATATCCACGATCGTACCATGATTCCCCGCAATTCTTTGACTTATAGGAAACTCTATAACATCAATATCGTCCAGCTCTTCATTATCTTCGGGGTAAATTTCTATTCTCACTAAAGTTTGATCACTCAAAACAAGATATAGATCATCTGAATCCAATAAGAGCGTGTCAAGGATCATGAGTTCTTCGTTAGTCTTGAAAGGAACAGGTGATTTTCCTACCAACTTTCCAGTGCTAGGGTTCCACATCTTGAACATGTTCTCAGATCCGGCTGTATAAAAGTATTCTTTATCTAGATAAGATACAAACCCACTGCACTCTATTTGTTCCCCAATGGAGAAGGTGTTTTTTGGTTTGAACCTCTCAGTTTCATACACAACAGCAACTTGATCTCGACCACCCGTGACTAAAAGTGTTCCATCTTCATTGAAACCCAATCCTCTCACAGCTGAACTATGCTCATTTATGGTCGTAATCAACTTCCTTTTAACTAAATCCCACACTTTTACTGTTCCCATGATATCACCGCTCGCTAATTTCCACGATGTCGAATTATAGTCTCCAGAAAATGCTAATGAACATACAGTTGTACCATGTCCTTTCAATGAATGAGTTATGAATCCTTGATCAATATCCCACACAGTCACTATACCATCGGATCCTCCAAAAGCGAAAAGAGAAGATGTTTTGTCGGCTTGTGATATATATACCGGGGATGACATCTTATGTGTTTTCCCAAATCTTCTCTGCTCAATATTATATATCCTCAACTGCTGTGATTGAGACAATATTGCTAGGTAATTACCATCTGGTGTTACAGACAAGCTAGTCACTAATGTCTCATCTCCGTCTAGTTTTTCGAGGACCTCATTGGACTCAATATCAGTAATAACAATATCTTCCAAAATGGCCGTCGCCAAAATGCTACCATCTTCACTGGTTGAGGCGGATATCCCCCCAGCATAGAATGGTTCTATGTCTTTGTTCAAGTAACTACTCTTGATATTCTCCATGCTGAAAGTAGTTAAAAATCAATCTACAATTCATACTCTGCAATGCTCATCTCTATTTTTTTCATAAATAAGTGGACTGTATATAGATCAATCATTACCCATTACAAAGTACCTTATAAGTTAGGATAATTCAATACCTAAAGACTCAGAAGTATTCTTCATGCGTATTTCGATATACTCTTCCATATTAGCTGGCCCAAGAAATGAAAATACCTTAAAGGATAAAAGCTTCCACAAGTAGAACACTAAATCACTTGCAAATAATGTAATCCTTATTCTCAAAAGTTGAAAATGATTAGATATGGACATTTTTTCACCTGAAGTTCCGTGTATCAGTTCCAATGTGAGAATATTAATTCTATTGACAGGACTTTCAAAGACTCGATTCATATTTTGGACTATAATCATTGTTCGTGTAAGAAAAAAAATCTCGAGAGGGAACTTCTCGTCGTCACTTAAAAATAAACGTAAGAAATCACTTCCTGAAAGCGTAGTACTTGAATCAAGGCCACCTTTCTTTGGTGACTGAAGCATTACTAAAGGGGCGAATATCTCCAGCGCTTGAATTCCCCATGAACGTCCAATTTCTTTTACACGCTTCATATTCAGAGTGAAAATGGCCATCCAGAGCACACCATATTCCGACCTGAAGGATGGTCTTAAAGTAACATAAAGCCCGTGATCTATTATAACAAGCTCTTGTTTCCCATTTTTGAATCTAGCAATCAAATTACCTGGATGGGGGTCCGCGTGGATAAATCCATATACAAATATCTGTTTAGCAAAAACAGTGACGTACTGTGTCATCATAGTTTTGATATTAAAGCCTTGCTCTATCAATTTCTCTTTGTCAGATAAAGATACACCATCTATCCATTCGTTAATTATAACTCGTCTTGATGTCAAGTTAGGATAATTTCGTGGAATTACTATATTTGAACCGTGAAGGGACGGGTCATTCCCTGTAAGATACCTAAGTCTCTCAGCGTTTTCCATCTCATGAACAAAATCTGCTTCTTGAGCTACCTGCATCGTAATGTAATTGGTGTATTTGCTCATAGGGAGATCGAATACCTTTTCATATAACTTGCTGACAAATTTGTATACTAGCAAATCGATTGATATTTGCTTTGAAAGATAAGGATGTTGTACTTTGATTGCAACAGCTTCTCCGCTATCTTTAAGTCGACCAGTGTGAACTTGAGCAATTGATGCACTCGCCACTGGTTCATGGTCGATATACTCAAATATCGATGATTCATAATCTGAACCTAAACTTTGCCGCAACACTCGATCTATCAGACGCCATGAATCCACAGGTGCTCTATCATATAATTCAGTGAACTTCTTTCGGAAAGCATAAGGAAATAAATTCCCATTATTTGCAATAGCCTGTCCTAATTTGATATACATGCCTTTGTTTTCTACTAGCATGTTAAATAATTTATTGGCTGCTATTTCATGTAAATCGTTGATGTTTTCAAAAGCAGATGCGTTTTGTGAATATTGGTATGCTATCCATGACATAACATAGATTGATCTTAAAGATCGAGTGACAATTGAAGCATATGCATATTTATCAATTAAATATATTGTACCACAAGTGCCTGTCAATACAACCCCAGGTTTTACGACATATCGATATGTGAAACTTTGCTTTAATTTCCACGAACTGTTATTGGCTCTGCTTTGGAACCTGCGCTTTCCCAAAGTACATACATTGGAATTGCGGTACATTCGACTTCGTAAGGTTTGCTTGAACATCTTATCGTGTCTTAAAGATACCTTTATCTCGCTCATCTGCTGAGAAATCCCGTATATGTCAAGTACGGGTAACAAAATCGAGCACGATTTTTGAAATCACTTCAAATCGAAATGCTCGTTGGGAAGAGCGAACAAGAGAGTATTCGTCAAAGACCTAAAATTATAATGAGGCAATCAATTCGCTCCTATTCTACAGAACCTATCCGTCCAAGGCGTGTTGGTGCGCTTAGAGGTGGCTTCTTGGGTTTTCTTCTTGGTGTTACTATAACTGGTGCTAGCTCTTACTATTATTTGTTAGATAAATATAGGTTGTCTAACGCCATCATAATTTCGGATGTTACAGCATTGCAAAGTTCAATATCGGAATTGGAAAAAAGTGTGAAGGCCTTAGAAAACTCTAAAAAATAGATTCATTTTTATGATTGCTGTTAAGTAGTTGGTTCATGTATCTCGACATCTTCCGATGAAAGAAAATATATATACAAAGGATAAAATCTATACACAGTTAATAAATGCAAGAGAGTCGTTAAGGAGACTATTAAACTCCTCGATGTTTAAATTTCCCTCCGTATCCCCTACGACATTAATTTCAAGTTTTCTCCCACCTAAAGTTCCTCCTTCAACGATGTTGAACTGAACCATTCTTTCTTTTCCTGCAGCGTTCTTCAATCCTAGATATAACTGCCTTCTGTAAGACATGCTAACGTAATTATATCTGACCTTAACACCATTTATAAGCAACTCCATACATGGAGCTATTGATGTTTCATTTCTTCCGCTGAAATCCAATTTTGATTTTTTTAAGAATGATACAATTCCCGGTTGAGAGTCTAATGCTGAGTATCTTGAAGTTGTTGAATTTAAAATCTCCCGGACATCATTCTTAGTTTCATCTTCTATTTTGGTCGCGTTCTCGGTTTTTAAAACGTCCCCAGACAATTGACAGCTGATTTTAAGATCCATCGGTGAATCTGGCAACGACATATAATAGTTGTTTTCTCCCTCTACCGTAGCAACAGCTAGAGAATCCATGTCAGGCTTCCCTTTTTCATTGATAGCGACCCAAACTTCAACTGGAGGGTACTTGATTTTATCCTCGACATCAGGATCTTCATCAACAGGGGTCGGTACAAACTTCATCTGAATAGAATAGTTATGAGGATCTGAGTCCATGAGACTTGTGGTATCCATTTCATTTAGGGATGCGTGTTTGAAAAGAGGTAAAGACATTACATTGTCATTAAGTAATGTCACATGGGAGCTAAATTTGTAGGTGGTTAAATCATGGGGACAAAATTTTGGAATTATTTCATCTCTTTGGTTTTTATCATTTCCTTCAAATAAGATGGTTCCGGGAGTAAAAGTAATGACAGGATCAGAAATTTTGGATTTTTCAATACCTTTTAAATGCTTTCTATAAGAAAAGTCGCTTAAAAATTTGAAGATATCTTCTCTCTTTTCAAAGGCAAACGATGCATAATCATTTGGCTCGAGATTTTTATGCTCTTTGAATTTTCCTTTAGATTGAGACAAGGATTCTTTTGAGAAATCTTTGTGATTTATTCCTAGCTCATTGAGCAAGCCCCATGTTTCTTCATCCAACTCTTTCATATTGCTTTTGGAACTTGAGCTCAATGACTTGGATTCTTCTATTTCTCTTGATGCCTCCATGTTGCTAACCTTTAAATTAGTGTCGGAATATCTAGCTAGCTCAGTTTCCAAGAAAGGGTGGTATTTTCTACCAGACTCGTCATTTCTTAGGGTAAAAAGATTAGACTGGCGGACATTCCAGGCTAAAGATTCGTCATCTTTGAATGGTATTAACTTGTATTTGTGGTGATTTTGAGGAATCATTATGTCTTCATGTAAATGCTCGTTGTAATTGAGAAGTGTCAACAAAAGCCGCTTGCAACGTTTGATTTGGTTACTATTCAAAGTTATTAATTCATAGTTATCTCCTTCAAGCTGATTGAAGTATACTTCTGTATCTTTCGAAATAGTTTTTAAGGGAAACGAGCCATACTTTTCAATGAAAAGCTTTTTAATTGAACTCAAGTTAATACACTCTCTATGACTGTTCTTGAAAATAGAGCTCAAGATAATCTCCGAGTTATTGACCTGAGATTCTGTGCCTGTGAATTGAATTTCACTGCTCTCCGGATCAAAATTTGTCCTTACCCCAACTCTAGACAAATACTGAATGATCAAGCCATTTTCCAGAAGTGGGAGAAAAATGTCTGATTGCGTGAGTTTCATTGCCCGTTTGATAAATATATCATCTAATGATGTTAAAGAATTCAGCTGCGACACTGCCCAAACATCATCCAAAATTATCTGTGCTAATTTTTTCTTGTTTTTCTTACCAAGGCCCTTTCTCTTAGGTTTCTGAGATGCATCAAAATTTTTCCCGATATATTCTAAAAGTTGGTGTCGTGTAAAGGAGCTCGTGAGTCTGTTCATCAAGCTACTATATCGGCTTCGAGTCACTCGAGCACTTACTGGTTTTTGTTCTCGAATAGAAAGCATAAAGGAGTCATCAGATGCGTTTTGTAAATCTTCCTGTATCATATTATACGAGGTTTGATTTAGAATATCTCTTTCTGGTATACTTGTGGTTACATCTTTTACCAAAGTATTGTACTTCTTATCTTCTGTCTGCTCCGGCTTCAAAATTAATATCTGTCCAGATTTATCTCCGAAGTTCGATGAGCTGATCTGTCTCCTCGCAGTAGCTTCTGGAGGTCTAAGTAACTTGCATCTTCCAGAACAACGGAGGTGATGAGCATTGTTTCCTTGTATGACCTTGGCTTTTGTGAGATTAATGACCCTCGTAATCCTCCCAGTCCACATTGAACTTTTCTTGCAGCTATTTTTTGACGCCAATATGGGACTGAAAAATCGGCTTCATTATACACCGGTCATGTGATGACTCACATGATTAAGATAGAATAAAGGGTGGAGGATCGTTATTATTTACCGTTTGTGTCATCCCATCAACCTCGCTTGCCATTTCCCAGCACATAGCTGAGATGCGGATGCAAAAAAAAGATGATCGCTAAGAGTATCCTTACTCATACATTTATGACGGAGAGTCACACAAATCGGAGGTTATCACCTGAATGTAGCAGATAAGGAACGGAAACCTATTTAAGGTGGGCCGTTTCTACTGCTTGTTGTCTCATATCTATTTTCTCATTTCCCTGATAGATAATAATATAAGGAATGAGATCTTTTATAGTGGGCAAACCCTTGAATGGTAGAAGTTGGCAGAATTTAAGCACAGTCAAACAAACAATTTCTACCCGGTCTTTAAGGGTTTCCGGAGCCATGTCTGGACCGAGAAGGTACTTCCATGAGCTGCCAAACAAGAATTCAACCATGCTCCCTAATGTTAATGTTCAAGAAAAGCCTTTGGGTTCGGTTCACGGTAATTTAGGAAAGGCATCTTTAGAAGTTCAAAATGGTTATCAGCATTTAAAAACCCTTTCTAACGGCGATCTTTTTTCAAACTTATTGATCGGTTTTGCTACATTAAACAAGACAACGTTAGATTTTTGCATCAAACTTTTTCCCTACGTTCCAATGTCTGTAATAAAGGCTTTCATTTACAGAATATACTGTGGTGGTGAAACCATTGACGAGGTCAGGAAGACAGGAGATAGATTGCTTGAGAAGGGCATCAATAACATGATGCTTTCTTTGACGATTGAGGCCTGCGATGGGAATGACAACATTGATCCAGAATATATAGTTTCTGAGACCATACGCTCAGTTGAAGATATTTTAGCACCACATACCTTGTCAGTTATCGAAAACTCTGGAAAAGATATCAATTCTATACCACCTGGATACGTGGCATTAAAACCAACAGGTTTTGCAAAAGATGCAGCAAAGGTATTGAAGTATTTTAAAAGTGATCCTCAGTATGCTCAGGAGTTTGAGGACTTGGTCGCTAAAGCATCCAGTATTTGCCAATCTATATACGATAGCAACAAAAGGTTGGCAAAACAATACCCAGGTAGAGTTAGCCCTTTTGTGGTCGGAGTTATTGATGCTGAGAAGCACGAGCTCCAAGAAGGGGTTTACGAACTTCAAAGGAGACTTTATTCTAAATTTAACCCGCAGAATGAGCCCGTGACAGTTGTTGGTACCTTGCAAATGTATTTGAGTGACTCTTCAAATCTTTTAGCGTTGGAGGAAAAGTTAGCTAAGGAAAACAACTACAGGTTAGGGTTGAAATTGGTAAGAGGTGCTTATATTCATTCTGAGGCCGACAGACCTACGATCATTCATAAAACAAAAGATGATACAGATAAGAACTATAATCAAGGAATTACTTACTCATTGGAGTCTATTCTTGCTAATAAGGGAAACGAATCTACCATTGGTCATTTGGTAATTGCTTCTCACAACGCAGAATCACTCAAATTGGCCACTGAAAAGATATACAACAATTCCGAATATACTGACAATGGAAATAAGAACAACATCATTTTGGGACAATTGTTGGGAATGGCTGATAACATTACACATTCATTGATTAAAGATTATAACGTAGATAATGTTATCAAGTATGTTCCATGGGGACCTCCTTTTGAATCTAAACTTTACCTTTTAAGAAGATTAGAAGAGAACGGTGATGCTGTGAAGGCTGATAACGGTCTTCCCTTGGTTAAAGCTGTCATGAATACTCTTTGGAGCAGGGTGTTTAAATTCAATTGATTCAGTGAGCTCCGCATTAACGTTTATATAGTCATATACATGTACCTAGACATTTCTAATGTTACATATGAAATTCATTAAAAGTGATGCCCCATGGAATTCTTCCGATTACACATTGAACAACCCATTCCCAATCAACCATGGCAGATCTCAAAATAAGAAGCTCTGCCTCATTGATGTTATCGGAACCTCTCGTTCTCTTGATTTGCTTTTTCTTGTGAACTTTCGAGCTTTCAGTCTTTACCAGATCAAGCTCTGTAAGGACAGATTTTAAGGTATGAGTGTCGTCGTAGATGAGTATATTCTGGTGATTTTCCGCTTTCAGTCCTCTCAAGCCTTCAATAAGTTTCTCGCGATCAGTGAAGTAATATACTTTAGCGCCAAAAGACAAAAATACAAAATTACATGTTTTCAATGTGATTTCGCTAACCAGTTCTTCGAAGAAGAAAACATGAAAATTACTCAACACTTCACGGTTATTGGATAATTGATCCACCAAACCTTTGCCCTTGTCAAACTTGAGCCTGAATTGATAAACATCCTGACTTTTAATGGAATTGAGAACTGAAGAATGGCCAGCAGGTAAAAGATATGAGGGCCACAGCAGTAACTGGGATATACCTCTAGCGCAATCAAGAATGAATACCTCTGAAACTATGGGCCATCCAAGAGCTAAAGCTTGAAGGTACTTAGCACTGCGATAATGAGTGTCTGAAATTAAGGCACAAAACTTGAACGAATTCAATATACGTGGGCTCAACTGTGAATCCCTATTTACTCCAACGATTTTATCAAGGCCTTCCTCTAATAAAATACCATCATTAATAACAATAATATCTCTTAGTTCATTCTTTTTTTTCTCAGAAAGTGACGTAAGGAGGAACAACGAGTTGGAAAAAAGCTTACGCTTTGACGACGGGTAAATTCTGGATGGACTCGAGGTTATCCTTGAATCCATATTTTTAGTGGGGCTACTCAATAAGGTAGGAGGTTTATTACCACATCCATGACCCTTGCTTATGTCGGACTGTAAGTTCTCATCCACATCTATCTTGGATTCTCGAGAAGAAAGAACATCGCCAATTCCATTTCCTTGAAGAAGATTCAAACCGTTATAGATAAGACAAAAATTTTCTTGATGATGAATCCAGTCTGCAACTTCTAGACAGCATTCAGAAATATGCACTATTCTCTCCTGCTTGACTTTGGAGTTTTGACGCTTAAGAAGAACATAGTTATAACCCCTCAAACACTTGATATCACTCTTGTCCGGCTTACGAAGCAAACCCGTGACTATATACGATGGTCTAGAGGATTTTACCTTTAGCGTATCGCCCACCCTTATGTCTAACAAAAATAAGTCGCTATTTTTCATTTCAAAAACGCCATCTTCAAAATCCACTTGCAGTTTCTCAATTCCAGGAAACTTTACAATCCCACAATACCATTTGAGATTATAGTTAGCCCATACATTATACACAGGCATGTCATCTTTATAATACATAGTGGGCAGTGACTCTGCCCCTAGAAATTCCAGATCATTATTCAATCCCGGGCCTTCTTTGGCCGCTGTTTCTTGTGACAACTCACTAACTAAGTTGCGTCGTCTTCTTTTAGAGAAGTCTTGTATATCCACATTTGAAGAAGATTCAGTTGAGGGATCCCTTTTCCTTCTATTATAGATCTCATCTCCTTTAACTGCTTTGTTATTACAAGGTGTCAGTTCACTAGTGGGAGAAGACATTAGACTCGATTCACTTAATAACCATTTCGATGAATTTCTTTGGATACCTTTGACCTTTCTTTCTCTAATAGCATTATGAGTGAGTATGTCTGCCCTCTTTATGAAAAGTGGTGACGACTCTTCCACCTCTTGAATAGAAGGAGAAACACCTGTGATTTGATTCATCTCGCCTTGGAAATCTTTTGGGTATTCATCATCACTGCTACCTGGCGGCTTGAGTTGGGGTGCAGAACCGAGATCTCTCTCTTTCTTGCTTGAAACTTGGTTCATATGCTTTTTTCTATAATTGTGTGTCAAAATGCTGTCATCAATATAAACAATATTGTCTGTCTCTATTTTATTTACCGAAGGGCTATCCTTCTCTTCCTCTGAGTTGATAACCTCTTGAGAGCCCTTTTTTGTGCTATACTCCTCTTGAGACAAATGGAGATATGAATTGACAAGGGACAGCTCCGTATCTTCCTGGGTATTCAATACCTGTCTACGAGAACTAATGTCTCTCTCTACTGTATTAGGGATTTCCATATTAGTCCGCACAGCCCTTGTGTTTCTGTCAGTTATTTTATCTATCTGCCCCTCTTGTGAAGAGCTTCTCGAAACGTTGGACAAGGGCATAATCACCTGTGTATCATTATTAGGCGGTGGTGTATTCAATCTCCTATTATCAATTTTCTGTGTTTCATCATCATTCATATTAGCTGGAGTTAATCGAGAGGCTAATTGTTTTGGTGATGATATAATAGAATTTCCATGTTTGTTCAAATTCATTTCGTCATCTGAATTAAGTCTATTTTTCGAATCATTGGAGGAGTCATTTGAGGACCTGATTTTCTGTGTATCGTGCACAGATGATTCCAAGAAGTATTCCTTATCAAAGACAAGTGTTTTATTCTTGGAATCTTCATCTATGAAGGTATCTGATATATTATTATCTAGTGAGTGTGTCTGTGTGCCTCTAATCTTTTGGGTGGCCCTTTCGCTATTGTCCTTACCGTTTAGAGATGCCCCTAGGTGTTTAGTCCTTCGCTTAATAAAAGTTGGCTCCTTTGATTGATCCTGAAGAAATGGATACAAATCTTGGCTGGGGTGGCTATTCTTACGATCATCAGATGCTTCAAGGCCGCTAACATCATTGCTCATTCCGCTTGTATCATTTCCAAAGACGAGACTGCCGCTGAAGTCATCAAGTGAATACAGCTCTTCATCCTTCTGTGTTTCACTCACCATAATCTCAGAACCTCGTATTGGAAAATATAAGTCCGTCGTTTTTCCAAGGAATATGCATGACCTTTCGAAGGAGTGGTGGTGCTATCCCAATAGAGTCCTTGCTTGATAGTAATTGCTTCAGTTTTCTTTTAAAGTTTATCGCGAAACAGCCTACAGGAAATTTGCATTCAAAGTAATTATGATATAGAAACTATAAATCAAGACAATTTTACTCAACTCGCACTGATCAAATAATAGGAATACAGTAGATAATTTTATTAAGACATTACATAGAATTGATGAGGTTATTCTAAATTATTTGGTGTCAAACATGGAAGTCACTCCAGAGTCCCCGTTTACCAAATAAGACTGTAAGATCTGCAAATAAGATTGTGGATCTTCAGCAGCCTGTGGATTCTGTCTAAAGACATCTTCCAATATTCTTCTCTGATCAGTCGTTAAATTGGACAATATGCTTTGTGATTGATATGAGTACGATTCCTCTGGAAGTAAATTGTGCAGTGAAGTCTCGGATGAACCTTCGTTGAGCTGTTTCAAGATCGAAGACAATTTATCATTATTAGTGGGAGCTTGTGAGACCTGTACAGGCTTCTTTAAAACACTGGGTGCTGCAGGAATGTAATCTCTTTTCACTACGAAAAGCGTGTACAAACCCGCTGGTATACCGTTTTTCCTGAATGGGACCAAAAAGTTGGGTAAATTAGGATCAGCAAAATCGATAGATATTATATATGAGTCTTTTACAAAATGGGGCTTCCCAGATAACACTCCCACTTTCTTTTTATCAAGCAAATAATGGAAGAGTTTATTAAAATCATCCGGCAATCCTTGAGGCTCGAGTCGTAAAAGGAAAATGTCCCTTGTTGCAACTATTTTCCCCAAATAATCAACTGCTCGCAGTTGATCTAATTTCCCCTCAACTTCATAGCTTGGCATCAGGAGAATTTCCTTACAAATCTTAATGTAACGGTTATGTAATCTAGCAGTTTCAGAGTTCATTGGAACTTGATAGCCTGTGCTTGAGTAAAATTCGGCTTTAGCTGAAAAGGAAACATAATCTGGAAAAGTTATCTTACCATTCCAAATATAAGTTGGAAGCAAGGGAGGTAACGATGATGATACCAGTTTTTGTGGCTCCTTCTTCCCAACCTCTGGCTTTACATATTGCTGAGACGTTCGCCTTCCATTAATGATGAAATCCAAATCATCATCATCTTCTAGACCACTGATGGGCATGTCATTTTTATCCATGGTCTCGGACTTTGTGTCGTCCAGATCCTCTTCCTTAGCAAAGTTCTGTTCCAACGGCTCCTCATCTTCGCCGAGATTATAATTGATGCTATTTCTGTTATTATTGTTCAGGTGAATAATAATATCCTTCTGTGTAGATGAACTTTCCTCGGGTATTTTATTAATAGAGTCAATGTTTCGGGTAATGACATTTGTATCAATTTCATTTGCATCTGCATTTACATCTTCAACTATTTCCTCACCTTTATGTGTTCTCCTTATTCTTTGTCCGCTGTTTTCTTCGGCAGTCAAGACAGAGCGCCTAATGGACTCCTGCCTAACCTTATCAGCATATTTTTTCAAATCCAAATCAATTTCCTCTGGTGAAGATTTAACCAACTTTTCAAAAGAAAGTTCTCTGTCAATAATTTGCTTGATCACAGTTGGCTTTTTGATCAAAAACAATATCCTCCTACTTTCTTCGTTGTATTTCTTTATGGCGTGTTGATATATCACTTTCTCTAACTCGAGAGTCCACTTATTGGCCAATTTTTCATGATCTAAGCCCTCACCAAAATCATAATTCACTGGTATGGCCTTTCTGAAGAAGGCTAGAAAAGCTTTGGCAGAACTCAATCTATGCTTTTCTTTGAGGACTTCAATAGAATTAGAATCATGCTTAGCATTTAATTTTGCTCTCATTGCGGGATCACATATATCACACTTGTACTCTTTGGGTATGTTCTTGTTGTTCTTGAACCCCATGCATTTAGCATGCTGCCAAGTCTTACAAGTGTCACATTGAATCATCATTCCTCCTCTATCCGTAGCTTCATCGTAGTTGTCCTTGTTTGTTCCACAAGGGTTACATCTTACTTCTTCCTCTTCATCTTCTTGTGAGTCATCCTTCTCTAAATCCAGATCAACGTGATTGACATTCTCGACAGACTTGTAATCTTCATCCTCATCATCATTGTGCGAGCGCTTGCGATGATCGTCCCCAGCATCTTCATTTTCTTCAACCTCATCATAGACTTCGTCAATATTTCTTTTAGAGTGTTTACCCTTATTTGATCTTGAAGAGCGCCTTCTACTTGACATTGCTTCAGGTACTTCCTGTCTGTCTTGTGATTGCAAAAAGGCCCTTAAATTTATTTTGATTATTTGATTCAGATGCTATAGTACAAGCAGTGGCTATATCAAATAGCGATTAGAAGTTTGATCTTTGTTTCCTACTTATTTATGGAAGAGGTCTAACACAAACTAGCAAGTGACTTCAAAGTATGACAGAATGGGTACTATCTCTTTGATTTCAAAATCTACTTTCTTACTTAGGAGGCATAATTTCAAGAAATTTTAGACTTCTACTTACGCCACTCAAACGGGCGCTCGCACGACCTTTCATCAAATAATAAAGTATACTATAAAAAAAGAAAATATTACGGTTTACGAGTGTCTAGTGAATAGAATTAAAAATAAGTGCTTAATTATCCTGAAATCATACTCTTTAAAAATTCTGGTATCCAGGTCCAAATTTTTTATACATTTCAACTCAACTCCAAAATTTCTCTTTGTGTTGATAAAACAATACTCAACAATCCGAGTAGAGATAAAACAATTATGAAATGAAAGTCCTATAATCCTTCTATTAAAGACATTAGATCCGGGTCTTCGCCGAATAGCTCCTCAACATCAGCCAAAGCATTTTCACTAAATAAACCAGATTTAGTAGGACGAAGGCCCTCCGAAAGGGCTTCGACAATTGAAGCCCTTCTCCAATGTCTAGAGGAAGCCAGTGCCTTAGTATCGTTCGTAGCATCATACGAATTGGTAGATGGCCTCCTTTGTGCATTACTTCCCCTCCTGACAGAGCTTCTTCTTCTTGTTCTTGAACTTTGACTATGATGGACAGAGTATCTTCTCTTGTTGAAGTCTCCGTTGAATTCTGTGCTATCGCTATAATTATTTGTAACGTTCTCAGGACGAATGACTGCACTATGCAAGATGGACTTATTTCTAAAGGCACCTAAAGGAATTTGTTTCCTCGGTGCATTGAAATCACGCCAGATTCTAACATCATTGTCGTCTTCATCGTCCATCTCTGAAATATTGAGTAACTCGTCGAGACCCAATGCCAGATAATCCGAACTCTCCATGTCATGTACATCTTGAGAGACCTTCAAACGATCTTGAGGTTTCCCTCCAGCTCCTGCTAAGGTTCTAGTTGACAATCCATCGATTATTCCAAATGGCTTGCTGTCCATTGTTACCCAAGTTCCTAGCATTGGAGGTCTATAGTCTGCTGTTTTGGAGGACAAAACTTCCTTAGCAACTTTAGATCCAAGTTTATTCTTTTCAGTAGTATCAGGAAGGTCGAGATCCAAGTCGGTGGATTCCCCACTATCATACTCTTGATCAGATGCAAAAATGCCGAAATGGTCACTCTTACCCTCCAGTTGTCTCTCTTTAAAAGTTTTGTTACCTTGTGTCAATGTTTTTGAGCCATTATTATCTTTCAAAAAGTCCGCAACAGTTTCATTTACTCCTTCATTCTCATTGTCACTACCTGACGAGTTATTATCTGAACTAAAAAAATAATTCCAGAGATAAGAGTCGTCATCGTCATCGTCTGTTTCCTGTTCTATACTCCTAATTCTGGAATTCAATTTGTTCGTAACTTCTTCCCCAGTTTTTGTTGTTTTTGCAGGCCTTGTGCTTTGTAATGCTAGTTCACTGACAGAGGAGCTACTCTGATCATCATCCGAGTCACCGTCGTCACCCCCTAAGAAAGGTACTTCGAAATCACTTAATTCAACGTAATTTTCCTCCTCAACGTCTGAAAGATAATCATTTGTGGAATCGGCTCTACTGCTTTCGAAAGCACCCACGTCATTACTGTCACCTTGGTCACTCACTTTCTGCAAATCAGCATATCCTATGTCTACCTCGTCGAAGCCATTGTTTTCAAACTCATTAACCAAAAATCGTTCTTCTTCACGTAGAAATGGATCATTTTCTTCGTCAATTTCTTCTTCATAATCCTCGCCCAGTGTACCTAATGTCATTACCGTTTGTGAACTATCTACTTGTGGTAGAGTAAAATCACCGATATCATTATCAGCTTGAAGAGTAGCGAGAAGTTCATTGTCATCAATTTCATAGTCTTCCGATTCTATTTCCTCATCCTTTAGTCTGGGAACTTCGATTAAAGGTTCATTTGAATTTGGATCGCCGAATGTCGTGGTATCATTCTGACTATAGTTACCATCGACCTCCTCCCCCATATCCTCTTCCTCGATTTCAGATTCATTAGCTATAGCGCTCTCATCGACTTCGTTGAGGTCTAGTTTGAAATCGATATCATTAGGTAATGCTGTCCTAGATTTTCGTCTTCCAAATTTTGGCTTCGCAACAGAAGATTTTCTTCTTTTCCTTTCTGGAGTTGCGGAATCAGGTAAATGCTTGTATGAATCTTTACTTGATTTCTTTGAATTTTGTTTTCGTTCAGCCTGAAGTTTAACGAAGTCAACATCACTTCCATCAGAAGAAGAGCTGTAGTCATCTTCATCCTCATCCTCATCCTCATCTTCATCGCCGTCATCATTATCTTCTTCAGCAGACTGGTCCCACCTTTTGGAGTAAAATTTGGTTGACTTTCTGGGCTTCTTATTTCCATAATATGTTATATTCTTACCTGACCGCACTGATTTACCCCGTGAACCATATTCTCCATTTGGTGACATCAAGAAAGGGCTGCTTTCATTCACGTCGAATCCTTCTTTATCTGACATTTCAGTAAGCGACGACTCGGAATCCAGTTCCGAACTAGATCCAGAGCCAGACCCTGAGTACTCAACATTGTCATCGTCATCATTTTGGTCATCAGATTCCGAAGAATCACCACCACTGAATGGTTTATTCTTACTCAGCTTTCCATAAAATTGAAGGTTTTTTCCACCTTTAGATGATAGTCTCTTGCCTTTGTATGCCCGATTAGCGGGCGTGGAAATTTTTTTAGGAGACTTACCCATCACGTAAATCAGTTTTGTAAGTTTAACTTAATCTCGCTACCAAATAATTATTATTAAATTTTAACTTCAGAATGTCGTTCAAAATTAAGCTTGTTCTCTCTACTTTGAAATGAAGTTGATGCATAATATATGAAGCTTCACTGACAGCTCTCTAAAGTTTAGCAAATGGGATATCTATGCAATGAAATAAGCAAAGATATGACCTCAGAATTCTCTGGAACGTTAAAAACCTCAAAACTTTTCACTTATCGTTAATTTAAGATGCTTGAAACTCAATTTATCAATACGGAATATCCAAATTATAATGATTTTTTTTCAAAATTATCTGGTCTTAATTATCAGATTATATGGCTTTTTATAAAATTTGATAATTTTAAGCTGAGATGAGCTGTGTCTCGTGCCACAAAAAATCTCAGGTACAATAAATTGGATAATAAAAAAAAGCGTCTACAACGACTGAAACATGCCTAGTATATAAATTAGATTTATAAAGTACATAACGAAGCATTAATGAGCCTGCCTTCATTAAACATTTTTTGGTCTTTAGCTTTTCTTATCGGCCTCAGCGCTTGCAGTTAATCTAGCACTTAATTCGATTTGATCTTTGATCGCTTTCGTCAAATACTCAATCATAATAATATCTTGGTTGTGGTCACGGAAATGCTTTTCCAAAACATCAAGATCTGATAAGATCTGGGGTTTATTTAACAAACTGTTGCTTAAAAGTCTTAGCAAGTCGATATTCTTATCTGAATTCTTTTCTGTGTCATTAATGTAACTCAATAGTTTATCAATGGTCGAACTTACGCAAGAAAGTTGCTCTGATAAGAAGGATTGATCTCTTTCTAAAGATGCGGCACCTGAAACCACAGAATTTTCTTTAAGGAAGTTCAATGTCAATTTTTCATTTACTGTTCCGTTGACGATCTCGTTCGGAATGGGAGTAAAAACGTATGAATTTGCATTGGCATTGCTTTTCCAAATATGCTTTGGAGTAGATCCTGATATCTTTCCAATAGCGGCACCAATATAAGAAGATATTTTTGGCTCTATCACCTCGTTTTTATCATTCAAATATTCAATATTCAAGTAAACAGCAGGAAAGGGAAATGCTCTATCAACACCCTTGGAATAAAAGTCATGGATCAATCCTGTAACATTATCTATTTTCTTAGAGCTCCCGAACCATCCCAATACATACTCTTTAGGATGAGCCCTTTTATAAAGTTGATACAAGGTCTTATGTGTATGTTCTTCGATAGCTATCGAATCACCCGTTTCAATAATTGGGACCATGAAAGCATCTCTGATTTCAAACTCCGATCCATCATCTGATCTTGTACCCAACAAGGTACCAATTATTCTCTTATTGGACTCAAGTGCTTGCTTGGAAATGATCTCTAAAATTTGAAAAAGTGCTGAATTATATATTTTGATATTGCAAGCACTCACTGTTAACGACGCAGCAGGTGCAGTAACATTTGGTCTTATCAAATGCATAAAAGACGTGGTTTCTGTCATGTCAGCTATGATTCTAACAGAATTTTATTAGTTTGAACTTTTTCCACCATGACATTTTCACAAAACTTTTTTTTTCTCCGTGTGAAAGTGGTACAAAGCCAATATGTGCAGGCGGGTACACTATAATCGTGTTAATAGGAAGTGAAGTATAAGCGTATTAGGTAGAACTTGCGGTATCAGTATGAGTGATGAGGGCCCTAAACAAATGGGTAATAAAAAAGAGAGCTTGGGATCTGTACAAATTTTGAGTAACGAGAACACTAATGGAGAGAATACTTGGCTTTTTCTGGAAGAAGCTTTCATTAGGCAAAGTCCAAGTAGGAAGCAGCTCACAGTTGGTCAAGATCTAAGAACAAGAGAGTCCATCCATGACTTTTTGGTGAAGTTAGGACTTTCTTTGAAACTTGAAGGAAGGACCATTTTAGCTGCTACAATTTACGTAGCACGATTCTACATGCGTTTTCCAATAACGACATCCAAATATTTCGTCGCAAGCGCTGCCTTGGGAATCGCTTGTAAACTATATGACAACTATAGACCTTTAGACAAAATTGCATTAGTTTCTTGTACCATAAAAAATCCACACAAAAGGATAGATGAACAGAGTGAAAGCTTCTGGCAATGGCGGGATCAACTTTTATATAGGGAAGAATTGCTTTTAAGGCACTTAAATTTTGAATTAACACCGGAATTGCCTTACGAAACAAAGGAAAGACTATCACTTCTAACAGATAATGATAGTTTATTCACAAAGAAATTAGATGAATTACTGAGAAATACAGTATCACTACTTGAACTTTTGTCCTCACTTCCCATCTATGTGGCATATGACATGAAGACTGCATTTGCATCGATATTTGTTTACATTGTCTTTGAAGCACAAGGTAAAATTGAAGGGGATTTAAAAATTCCTCATACATTCTTTCATGATCACCTTTCTGTGGAAGTCACTCAATGTTACCAGTGTTATGAATATGTAATGAAATTATTGAAGTATTGTAACGATCCAGATCCTCGTGTTTTCAGTCATAAAAACCTTCAGAAGCGAATGAAGAATGTTGACTTTGATACGTATGTTTCATTGGTGAGTTCCAGATAGTCATTTTTATATATTAGAAAAGGTTGTGGTTTAAGCAGCATAAGTATTGCGACCTGCATGTTTTTATGCATTTTTCATTTTTTGTAAATTTTTTGCATCCGGTTCACAAATAGCAATATTGAACACATAATTTATGACAGAGAATTGAAATATATAGATAATGTATTATGGACGCCAACTTTAATCAAGAGACTTTTGAAATCTTGAACAAATTGGAATTCAATATAATGCCTGATAGTACTAGCACAAATTTAGATGATTTGTCGTCAGCTTCGGACGATTTTTATTCTTCTCTCAATGACACTAGTTTAAGGTATAATTCTAAAGATGATATAAACATGCTCAGCACATTATCGTCCCTATTCGAAGCAGGAAGATATACTGAAGTTTTGGCAACTTTCCCCAATATCTACGACTTAACCACTTTATCTAACCCAGCACGTATTATTGCTGCAACAAGCTTGTTTCTTCTCGGAAGAAGAAGTGCGGCTCTCAGGGAAGTAGCTATCACAATTGATAATGAGCTGAATCTATTCATCAGGGAGAGATATCTCCTCTGTATGATCCAGTTTTTGAAGCAAAGTGGTCAAATCGACAGGGTTGTCCCATGCTATCAAGAACTTATCTATCTTACAAAAATTATTTTGATGCTAAAGGAACAAACTAGTGAATCGAAGACAAAAGCAGAGAATAAGATTTCTTTTTACAGAGAGAAAATTAGAGAGTGTTCCCAAATGAACCCAGAAATGTAAGTATAAATTTCCGCTTTTTGCTCTTTTAAATCAAAATACTAACAACACCAGCGGTGATGAAAAAAAAAGACATGTTGTTACTCTTCACAAACAAGCGGAATTTTATTTGAAAGCCGATGGGATCTTGGACAGCAATTCACTTGGTCGATTATGTATTAACATTCACTACTTGGTTCAAAGATGCAACTCATCACTCTCACTGTGGAAGTTTACAAAGCGATCACCAGTGATGGCAGAAACAATCTCTGATCTTTACGAAGCAATTCTTGCCTTAGGCCCACAATATTTGTACAGGCCGATTGTGAAGCATAAAAGCAAAATTTTTGAGTACCTTAAAAGAGAGAAATATTGCCTTCTTTTCTATAAGATAGAAGAAGTTATTTTAAGATTCCAAGAGGAAGAGAATGACGACTCAAGTGCTTTCAAAGATTCTTGCACTCGTATGATTAAATCTAACATGGTCTTAGGTTTTATGGAAAGCATGGAGCAAAACTTCATTACATCAATTTCTATTTTTTATCAACTTTTGCTTTTTTTGGATTTTGCATCTAATCATTTCAAGTTTTGTGAGTCTAAGAGCGTCATCTTTTCTTCTACAGCTAAAAGCGTTACAACTGTACTACTTTGGCGCACCTACATTTTTGGACAAATTCAGTGCAGCGAGGAAGCAATGAATGACATTTTCTCTCGACTTGTAGATACAACTCAAGATAAAACAAAATCAGAAGCACTTTGCGGAAGATTAGCCGTATACTTTACATCGTTTGGTCTGATGTTTGAGGTGAACGCCGTAAATCTGGCTGCGAAAATAATTATAGAGAATGGAAGCGCGAACTTCATTGCTCGAAGACTTGACCAAGGAAGTCTAGAAGAAATGGTAAGGAAGTATATCATTGCTAGTGCTATGAAAGCAAATGATGATCCATCAGTTATAAAAATATATGATAGAATTATATGGGGGTTACTTTGTTGTGGAGGGGTGCACCTAAAAACTTTATGGTTTTTTATATTCTTGAAGCAATACTACACCATGAACTTTGATTTTGGACCACTTTATCTAGAAGATCAGCATCAATATATGTTGTTCCCTGAGGAAGACATATTTGGGAAATATGAAAATGGATGGGAAATAGTAAATAAAGTTTTGCACTTAGGAATGAGCCTTCGTCATCATGAACGTCATGGCTTATGGGATCAAAAAAACGGCGACATGTACTTGCTACCGCAAATTTTTGATGCTGGTGATAAATTACTACTTGCTGACCAGTTCTACTTTGAAAACTCGAGAACTTCCTCTTTCGCATTTGTTATGATATCTAATTATCAGGTAAAGCACAAGCTCAAAAGTCATATTAAAGTACCGGGTAAGATTACACAGCAAAGGGTTTCAATGAGCAGAGAGCTCATTCTTCTATGGCTTACGACTTTTGAAGAATACAAAGATAAGGTCCCAACGGCTGTATCTAGGTTTTTATTGGACTGACGTTTCTTTAATAAAAACCATTAATTCAATAATTACATGCCTTAAATTACTATAAAATTAAATGCAAAGATAGATTTTACAAAAGAGCGTATATATTCTTTTTATAAATCAAATCGACTTCTTACACGTCTTCGTCTTCATCTTCATCTTCATCAAGCTCTTGAGCATCCTCACCATCATCAGAATCATCTTCTATACCTCCTTCTTCTGTATTGAGTAATATTTCTGGTGTTTCATCTAGCAAATATTTCCTAGCAATTCTTGAAACACGTCCCTGTGACTTAGCCTTTTCTCTGGCACTTACCTGTAATGAACGAAGTGGGTCTTGGAAAGATCTTCTCACTGACCTGTTGGAGAACACATCCCACATTTTCAAAGACCCTGTAGCCCCACCAACGGCAACGTTTCCGGCGATTTCTATATCACCTGCAAAAGATGCAGTGAGGACATTACCTACACCAAAGTCACGAGACAAGACCATAGAAGGACCACCTTGATTGGTGTTGGGGCATTTCCACAACTTAACAACTTTGTCATTCATCGATGAGGTAATTAACATACCAGAAAGGTGAGCATTAACGTCAAGTCCAGAAATTCCAGAATCATGTGCATGAAGAGTCCACAAAGGCTTCAGCTCATTTCTAACATCGAAACAATACACATTACCATTATCAGTACCAGCATAAAATACTTCAGGGGTGATATCCCATCTTACATTTTCAACTTCCTCTCCTGATGACACCTTGTAA
The DNA here is from genome assembly GCA_030574455.1 of Priceomyces fermenticarens. Classification (NCBI taxonomy): domain Eukaryota; kingdom Fungi; phylum Ascomycota; class Pichiomycetes; order Serinales; family Debaryomycetaceae; genus Priceomyces; species Priceomyces fermenticarens. The sequence continues at coordinate 496,507 of JAJMEZ010000003.1, read as the reverse complement.
TACTTCGACATATCTCCGGAGATTCTTACATCACTTAAAGCTGCTGTTCCATCATATCCTCCTGTCAAAAGGAATGATTCCTCCATCAGATGCCACTGAGAGGAAGAAACAACATTTCTTTGGTGTACGGTATCTAACGATCTCACAGCAGTTCCATTACGTAAATCCCATAACTTAATAGTTTTATCTGCAGAAGTGGATGCAAGAATTGACCTTTGAAGCTTGTTATGAGAAAGTGACAAAACAGCATCAACGTGATGAGTGGTTACATGTTTAGACTTACTCTTCTTCTTCTTTTTCCCCAATGATCCAAAGGAATTGTTGTGAGGTTCTCCTAATATCATGTCAGGAAAGGCCTTATCTATAGAGTCCAAGTTCCATATTTCAATTTGGGGGTCAAAAGTTCCTATGGCAGCAAAGTTTCCGATATCATTTTCTAGCTTAGATGAATCCAATCCCGGACGGAAATTAAGCCACTCAACTGACAATGGAAAAGAAGGCAACATTATATCATGATGGGTGTATAAATTTGATTCACGTACTAGACCTTTTGCGGCATCAATATCATTTTCTATCTCATTATCTTCGCTATTCAAAGCTCCTGCACCATCATCGTAGATATAAACATCCAAGTAGGAAACATCATCTTCCGTTCTAGTTGCCAAAATAAGATTATCAGTAGGATAGATTTGAAGCTCTTTCTTTTCTTCTTGAGAATCTGCTTCCGTAGGTAGTGATAAATACGGGTCCTCGTTGTTTTCTTGATGGAACTTTACTTCTGAGCCTGATAAACCCGGAAACATCGATACTGACGTGCCCTTATCATCATCATCATCATCATAGTTTTCAAGATTATACTCCTTGAGGTCATCATCTATTTCTATCTGGTCCTTCAATTTGGTCTTTTCCCCTTCATTGGATTCGGCTTGTCTAAGTCCCTCTTTGGCATCGCTCAATTCTAAGTTAGCCATTTGGGTAATTCTGGCCAATTCTTCATCGTCAAGTTCGTACTTTTCCGGAAATTCTGCAGCATATCCTCTTGGGACCCAACAAGTAGAGGAAATCATTCCTAATTCCTTTTGTAACGATGCTTATTACTTCTGATAATTGGTTGCACCGAAGATGATTTTTTCAAAAAATTCTTATTCTGCATAGAAACATTTGTGATGAGGATATTTTTTTTTTCTAACTTTATACAGTGTACTATTAATGTCGCTTATGTAAAATTTCTTACGTGAAGACACTACACTATAATAATAGAACTTAAAATAAAACTACACCCATTCCTCCAGATTTCTCTTCAGACACATCCTTTGTTTTTGGATCAATTCCACCACTTATGGGGAAAGCTTTGTAATTGAAAAGATAATAATTTAAAAATCCATCACCTATACCAAACTTTGAATCCTTAATGAACAATGGGTTATCCTGTGCAGTGAGACAGTTGAAGACGTCAACATTAAATTGCTTTGTAGTGATAAGGGCATCGTTAATCAAGGTATTAAGACGTTCCTTATAATTGTCTGAATCAGCAGAATCAGTAGCATAGTAGAAAAGATAAGCAATTCCTAGGTCCTTATGTTTCGGATTATTGAGCACCGTAAATGGTAATAAGTAATAGGAGAAAAAGTCAGAAATCTTCCCCTCTCCATTCTCGACAACATATGTCTTAATAACCTTCTTATTGAAATCTGAGCCAGCTTCCTTTCCACCTAACAACCAGTGAGTAAGCTCTTCTTTATCAAAGACCTGAGTCATTGTGAAGCGTTTGTTATATTCCTTGAAAAGGTTATAAACTTGATCCAAGTCAGAATCTTTGATTGGTCGCAAACCAGAAATCTTGGTTTCATCAGGTAAAGAGTAATAGGCAACCATACTTTCCTCAGTCTGATTGGAAGGCAAATAAGAAAATCCAACATCTAAGAGTTTGAGCCAGTTTATTGGCCTATGAGTGTATCTACAGACTGATATTGGTGACGGTAATACCTGTCCAACAGTATACAATGCATGCCAAATATCATGCTTGTTTACTCTTCTGGTAATTTCTTTGATCAAAACAGGGGCAAGTCTCTTACTTCTCAATTTTTTGTGAACACATAAAAAGTTAATCTCGACACTTTTGATATCCTTTCCTGAATTATTCAACCTAAGGGTTGAAGGAATTGCGGAAATAAAAGCCACTAGAACACCAGTTTCTTTCACTCTAACACCTAAATGCCAATCTTTCTTCCATCCTGGTGGTTTAAGAGCCCATTTAAAGAAGTCATGGGAATATTTAAATCTGAATGTAGCATCTTGATCCTCGACATAGTTGTCATATAAAAGTTGATACACCTCGTCTAATTCTTTATCGTCCTCTATATCGATAGTCTTCCACTCAAAATTATCTAAAAGTGGATAGGGGGTGTCGGAAACATCTGCGGGTGTTTTAGCCTCATCAATGGGTCCCTCTTCAACGATTTTTTCATCTAAGCTCGGCACAGGTTGAGTCTTCCAGAATCTATAATCTTTCATTTGTTTCTGCTGTGTCTCAGACAATTCCTGTCCCATAGAAATGAGCTTTAATAGCTCTGCTATACTCTTCGGCTTTTCGTCTTCTGGCATATTTAACGAGTTAAATGACAGTTAATGAGGTGTTAACTTTTTGATCTCGTAAATAGACTAGAAGGGTGCGTAAACCGTACTGGTCTCGAAAAATTGCCCGAAGTTTTAACACATTATAATATGGTCCTAAAGAATTCAAAATGGGATAAAAAGGCTAAACGTCAATATTTAGCTAAACATGGGCTTTTAAGGAAAGCTGAAGACGGGCCAAGATTAAACAAAAAATGGTCATCGAAAAAGAAAAACGACACCCAATCCATACCAAGCTCCAAATTGCTAAGTGACCTGGAAAGCGACAGTGACTGGGACTCAGAAGAAGATGAAAAGCTTTTGATGCATTTCTACCCTAGCATTGGTGAAGCTAATTTAACTAGAGATCAAAAAATAAAGATAAGAAATCAGGTTATTAAGAGCTTGAAGGAAGATCAAGAAGAAGACACAGGAAATCAGGAACAGGATGATGGGATCTACTTAGGCACAAAACCTGAGAATTCTCAAAGCAAAGATGATGATATGGTATTAGCCAATTTTTTGCTTAAAAATGGCGATTCTATACCTGTTTCTGCAAATCGCAAAGCATTAAAGAAGAAATTCTCCGATGATTTTTTGAGTGAATATGGCATTTCGAGTCATCAAGACACAGTACGGCATGGAAAGAGTTATGATGAGCTTGAGAAAAGGAAGCTTGAAGAAAGATCTCTTTCCCAAATACCTGCCGACGAGTTGATTGGTTTTAAAGTAGGGAAGTCCTCTATTTCTAAAAAATCTAGCACTACTCAAAAACCCCAAGTTCTTTATTTGAGTGAACTGGAGAAGAAAGAAGAGTTAAGAAGACAAAAGCTTGCAGATGAAATGAAATTTTTGGAGCTGATTAAAAAGAAGTTTACAGCATCAGAAAGAAGTCATAATTCTCGTGTGCTTGAAGTTAATAATGTGAATAACGAAGATAAAACCCAGATTGAGAATCTAAATACCCGGATACAGAAAAATGAAGCTAAAATTCGACCTTCGTCGACGATGTCAGACTTTGATGATAATCTTTCGGTTGTTTTGCAGGGCCCATTGGGTAGCGACGGAACCGAGAACACTAAAGTGCGACAATTTGATATTGATGAGCAACTCAAAGAACTTCAATTGAACAGAGAGGAAACAGTTGAACCGAGTGGACCTAAGTCCACCCTTGATAGAAGTAGCGATCACTCTCTTTCTCGTCAACAGGAATTTTTGGATGATCTTTTGAGTTGACCTGTATACTGTATATAACGTAATAAGAAAACGGTGCATTGAAAGTGACATTAAGAAACCTAATATTCTTGTGGCTAAAATTTAGTCTAAAAATGAGCGGGGGCGTTTTTGTCGCTGACAGAACACAAGGTGATGCCCTGGGTGTAGGCAACCTTGATAAGAGTGGCTTATCGGATACAGACTATGAGGCAATAAAATTATTTGAGATAGGTGCTGATAAGGAGACACATGGTCTTATGTCTGAAGCTGTGGAATTTTATAGAAGAGCTTTTAAACTTAATGAACAAGTAGATATGTTGTACAGAAGTAAGAAAGTTCCTCACGTCATCAAAAACCTCAGAAATGAGAGAGGCAAAAATACAGCAGTGAAGGTGGATGAGAAGAAGGTCAAAGCCATGGACGTCGAGAAGTTGATTCAAAGCTACTCTAATGTCGAGGCGAGAGCGTTCACTCCTGAAGAAGAGGAAGCTAGCGATACCCTAGTTATCGAACTTGCAAATTTGGGTTCAGACAATCATGAAGAAGTTATTTTGAATGAGCATGTTTCGCCTTTGATTGCGTTACCACAAGAAATATGGACATATGTGCTTGATTTATTATTGACAAACTCTCCTGAATCTTGGTTTTCGTTCTCTATTACTTGCAAAAGAAATGCATTCTTAGGCTTCGGTTCCTCGATGCTATGGAGACGACTATGTAACCTTATTTATCCAAATCAGGTGTATTACGAGAACCTAACATACCTAAGGAACAGATCTGTGGATCTGCCTGATTTAAGAGATGAATTTCTCCCAATTCCCAGAGATCAAATGTTGATACTTCCCCAATATGATTACTCATGGAGGTATATGTTGCATAATCGACCTTTTATAAAGTTTAATGGTTGCTACATAAGTGTCGTCAATTACTATAGTGAAGGAAGCAAGGCAGAATTTTCAAACAGCTGGAACAATCCTGTTCGAACAATTACTTACTATAGGTATTTGCGTTTCTATCCAGATGGGACATGCATTAAGGTTTTATCTTCATTAGAACCACTGAAGGTAGTTCCTCAATTACTGAGGTATAATAAAAACAGAAGCATAAGTATTTCAGAATCTCAAGATACATCACTGAATCTCCAGAATGTGAAGGAGAGTCATAGGATTTATCTTGGCAGATGGGACATGAATATTTCAGGTGATGTTCACATAGAGATTAAAGAAGGATCAGTTCCTTATTATGACTTTTATTATGAGTTATCGATTAAAGCTTTAGGTGGAATTTTCAAGCATGGTAAGCTTAACTGGGTAAGGTACTATGCTATCAGGAAGCCTGTTGACAGTACCGATGAAGATGACAGAATTGGAGAGGAAACTTTGTTCACCTTAAGAAATGAGAAACCCTTCAAGTTCCTGAGAGTTAGAAGCTATGAGATTGATAATTAAGTACTCTTTACCGTGAGGTTTATTCTCTGGGCATCATTATTGATATAGCATGGTTTTTATGTAGCATTATAATAACGAGGGTAAATATCAGTACGCGCACATTGAAATTTTTTTGTTCTTTTGGTCTTGTTGGAAAATTTGATTTCCTTGTCCTACAAAGATTGTTGAAAGGCAAAGCACTTGCAGTTATAGACTAAATCACAATTGAAATGTCTCGTTTCTTTGCTAGTGGATACAGTTCTGACTCATCTTCAGAAGAGGAAGAGTTGTTGAGCTCATCTGAAGAAGGTTCTCTCTCAGAAGAAGAATCAACAGATTCCGCATTTGAGAATGATTCCGATGACTCAGACGATTCTGATTCTATCCCAGATGGGCCGTCTTATTTCTTGAAAAAAAGTGCTGGAGGAAGATCAGATTCCGATTCAGATTTCGATAGCGATAATGAAGGTCGTAAGGTTGTCAAATCTGCGAAAGAAAAATTGTTAGATGAAATAAAAGAAGTGATAGAAACTATACATACCCAGAAGAGAATCCAGAAATGGACAGGCGTTTTGGTTGACTTTGAGAAGTTAGGTAGATTGTTAACAAGGGCCAATCAGAAGTTGGGTACTCCTAAGTTTTATATTTCACTTTTGGGAGGGTTAGAAGATTCCCTCAATGAAACTGCAGAAAATGAGAAAGAGGAAAAGACGTTGAATGCCGCTGAAGCAAGAGCTTTTAATACTGTGAGACAAAGAGTTAAAAGACAAATTAAGGAATATCAAACATACTATGATCTTTACAAAGGGGACCCTGATTCTTTCGATGTTGACGAGCCTTTAGATTATGCCCAAACTGAGGCTATCACCGAAGAGGAGACACTTAACCAACAAAAGGCTGCCTCTAGTCCAGTGTTTGCTGCTTTAAAGCAAATTGCAGAAAACCGTGGTAAGAAGAATATTGATAAAGCAGAGCAAATACAAATATTAGAAGATTTGCTAGCAAAAGCCTCATCGAGTAGTACCTTTGAAGTAATCTCCATATATCAAATGTTGTTATCCATAAGATTTGACGCTTCAGCAAACCAAGCATTTATGCCAATTCAACAATGGGAAAAGAACAAGCGTGATCTCAACGGCCTCTTGGACCTTCTTGAGAATAAAGCAAGCGAGTATCAAGTCTCAGAGCTTGGAAAGGTTACCGATGACCTTGATATTGAACCTTCTCCTAATGACGAGGGCGTTAAGGTTATTTTTGGCTCTATAACTTCTTCAATAGAAAGATTGGATGACGAATTCACCAAATTTTTGCAAAATAGTGATCCCCACTCTCTTGAATACATCGAGAAATTAAAGGAAGAAAGTGGAATTTACAAGCTCATTGTGAGAGTCCAGCTTTATGTTGAACTTACTACTCCAGAAGCTTCAAGAGGAAAGACTCAGCAATTATCGAGAATTGTCACAAGGAGATTAGAACACATTTACTACAAAACTAACCAGCTTATTGCTATAAATGAGGCAGAAGCTTTGAAGGGTCTTAAATTACAATCAACTATTGTTAAGAGCTCTGATCCAAACTCTTTGGTTGAAGATTTATGTGAATATTTAGCACAGTGGCCAAACAGCATCTACCAAAAATATGCTTTGTTATACAATATTTATTACCATTCGGTAAATGATGATTATGCAAAGGCTAGAAAAACATTTTTGAAGTCCCAAATCTACGCCTCCATTCAGCATAGTGAAACTACATTGCAAATTCAATACAACAGAGCTCTTGTTCAATTAGGATTGTGTGCCTTTAGAGCAGGTGCTATTGAGGAATCTCATCAAACTTTGCATGATATTGCTAACTCGCAGAGAACAAAGGAACTTTTGGGTCAAGGGTTCAATACTAAGTACCCCAGTCAGGCTACTGTTGTCGAAAAACAAAGATTATTGCCTTTCCATATGCACATCAACTTGGAATTATTGGAGTGCGTTTACATGACAAGTTCATTGTTGATAGAGATACCTGCTTTGGCTGCAGCTTCAAACATTTCTAAAGACTCTAAGCGCAAAGCTACTCTCAAATCATTTAAGAGTAAACTCGAGTTCCATGAGAGACAATATTTCACCGGACCACCAGAAAGCATTAAGGATCATATCATATATGCTTCAAGAGCTTTGCAAAAAGGTGACTGGTATGAGGCGTTCAACTTGTTATCTTCAATCAAGATTTGGAAATTGTTCCCTAATAATGACCAGTTGTTGGCTATGATGAAGAATCAGCTTCAAATCGAAGGATTAAGGACCTATATCTTCACTTATAAATCTATCTATTCTAAATTAGCTGTCACTAAGTTATCGGAGATTTTTGATCTCAAAGCTGAAAAGGTTATCGAGATTTTGCTAAAGATGATCGATGCAGGGGAAATTGTTGGTAGCTTAGAAGATGAAAAGTATGTCAACTTCGTTGTAACAGGACCTCAAAGATCTAAATTACAAGAATTAGCCATTGTAATGAATGAAAAGGTTGGCTTGTTAACTGAAAAAAATGAAAAGACTGCTTCTAACGGACATGGTAGAAAGCAACCTCAACAACAACAACAACAGCAGCAACAACAGAAGGAGCAGAAAGAGTTTATTCAAGAGGAGAACAACAAATTCAGATATGCAAATGTCAACACTAACAACGACGAATTCCAATCCACCGCTTGAAATGATTTAGACTTACATGCTCGGCTCGAGTAGTGCTTCACTTAATAGCATGGCTTCTTTTACGCATTAATGTCTTTGGTCTGATAAATCCTTGAAAGGGTACTGAAGTAGATTATATGCACCTCAAGTATATGTGCTCTTGTATAGGCTTCATTGAAATGTTATTATAATTAGCTTTAAGTTGTTGTAGCTTTTATCTGTACTGTACTTTTTCTTTTTTGTGTAATAAACTTTAAGAAGTTTTAGATCATCATCTCCCTTAAAGATAGCTGAAGGCTTTACAACAAAAAAAAGTATAATGTCAGAGAACAGACCGATGAATAAGAAAGTGCTCAGACCAGCCGCACTATGTGAGCTTTGTCATGGTCGGAAGGCAGTCATGAAAATGCCCAAGAACTTGATGAAACTCTGCAAAGAATGCTTTTTTAATGTCTTCGAGACAGAGATACATAACACGATTACTAATGCGAAGTTGTTCCATAGGGGAGAGAAGGTTGCTATAGGAGCTTCTGGGGGAAAGGATTCCACTGTTTTAGCCAGCGTCTTGAAGACTCTCAATGAGAGGTACGATTATGGACTCAATCTTGTTTTACTATCAATTGATGAGGGTATAAAGGGCTATAGAGATGACTCTTTAGCAACTGTCAAAAGAAATCAAGAGCAGTATCAAATGCCGTTAGAAATATTGTCATACAAGGAGTTATATAATTGGTCGATGGACGAAATCGTTTCCTGTGCTGGAGTACGATCATCTTGCACATATTGTGGTGTGCTTAGAAGGCAAGCATTAGATAGGGGTGCTGCAAGATTAGGAATAAGTCACGTTGTAACTGGTCACAATGCAGATGACATGGCTGAAACTGTTCTTATGAATTTGTTGAGAGGTGACACAGCTAGATTAGATAAGTCCTGTACTATACTTACACAATCTTCGGGTTCTCCAATCAAAAGGTCAAAGCCATTTATGTATACTTATCAGAAGGAGATTGTTTTGTATGCTCATTACAAGAAGCTTGACTATTTCTCAACAGAATGTACATATACTCCGGAAGCTTTCAGAGGAACGGCACGAGAGCTCTTGAAATCCTTGGAGTCAATTAGACCCTCATGCATTATGGATATCATATATAGTGGAGAGAGGTTTGTACTTGCACCAAGGAAAAAAAGAGTCACAACGCAGTACAAAAAGAACAAGAAAACTTCGAATACCGAAAAAGAACATGAAGTTAATCTGGACGGATCCGTAATTTTAAAGAAGCAACAGTTCAAGGATGGAAATAAGTGTGAAAAATGTGGATATTTGTCTTCAAACAGAATTTGTAAAGCTTGTGCATTACTAGGAGGATTAGAGCATAACAGGGCTAAAATAAGCATTAATAATAACACTGCAATTGATGGTGCTGCTGTTTTAGGAAAAACTTTAGAACAACTTAGCTTTTAGAAGGTTTATACATAGTATAATTTATTTACTTAGGTTGGCTTCTTGTAGACATGAGTGGGAGAAGCTTGATGGCTGGGAAAGACTAATGTCTCAGCGATTACTGTATTCTTCCTTCTGCTGACACCAAATACTATAATTTCGGCAATATCCTCTGGCGTTAACGGCTGGGTTCCTTCATAAACTTTTTTTGCCATTTCATGGTTACCTGCAAATCTGACAAGCGAAAACTCAGTTTCAACTGCACCTGGATCGACTTCTAAAACCCTGATTCCCGTGTTGATTGTTTCTTTTCTTAAAGATTGAGAAAAATACTTAACACCAACTTTGGAAGCACAGTAGATAGCTCCTCCAGGGTAACTCTCATGTCCTGCTACGGACCCAATGTTGACGAAATCACCACTATTTTTTTCTTTGAATATTGGCATCACTGCTTGTGTCATATTAATAAGACCCAAGACATTAGTTTGATACATTCCATCAATGTCTTCTTCTTTAATGTCACCCACAGTATCTCTGCCTAAAGCTTTCCCAGCATTGTTAATCAAGACATCAATGCTTGAAAATTCCTTAGGGAGCAGCTGAAAAAAGGGAGCAATTGTGCTTTTTTTAGTGACATCAAGTTTGGAAAGATGAACTTTAATACTAGGGTACTTTTCACGTAAACTATCCGATAACTTTTGTAATCTTTCCTCTCTTCTAGCCGTTAAAATCAACTTTATTGATCCATTAGCTGCTGCAGCAAATTCTTTTGCAGTAGCTTCGCCAATTCCTGATGAAGCACCAGTGATGAGTACGATTTTATTAGCCAAGCGCTCAGCTGCCTTCGAACCAAATGACATTGTCAATTTATTGACGCTTAGACTTTTATTCTCGAAAGAAAGAAGAAGTAAAAGGGTTACGGTTATCACGAATCTCGTCGATCGCGACATTTATTTTTCTGGGGATGGTATAGGGACTACATTCTATAATGCTTCAGAGAAACCCTTGACTGCACTTCAATGCACTAGGTAATAAACAGCTAAAGAGCTTTAATACTTTATAATGTATTGAAGCTTAAGATTATTGTTAATCTAAACTTTTCCTCTATAAAGATGAGTCGTACTGGCTTGATTTGTGGAGAAGACTAAGGTCTCCGCAATGACAGTATTCTGTTTCCGAGTAACACCGAACACGATAATTTCGGCTATATCTTCAGCAACTAGGGGCACAGTATCAGCATAAACTGCTTTAGCCTTCTCGGAATCTCCCTTGAATCTCACGTTTGAGAATTCAGTCTCGACATTACCAGGATCGACTTCCAAAACCCTAATACGAGTGTTAATCAATTCCTTACGCAAAACGTGAGAGAAAGATTTAACACTTGCCTTTGTAGGGCAATAAATACCTCCACCAGGATAAGGGTCTCTTCCAGCAATTGAACCCAAATTCACAATATCACCCGAGTCTTTTTTCTTGAAAATTGATAAGACTGCTTGAGTCAAAGTGATCAAACCCAATACGTTAGTTTGAAACATTCCTTGTATATCTTCTTGTAAAATTTCACCAATAGGATCTCTACCCAATGCCTTCCCTGCATTGTTCACTAAAACATCAATATCTGCGAACTCTGAGGGCAAGTTAGAAATGAAAGGCTTTATTGAGTTGAGATCAGAGACATCAAGCTTAGCCGTATGGACTTGGATAGATGGATATTTATCAACTAATTCTTTTGATAATTTATGCAATTTATCTTCCCTTCTTGCTGTTAAGATCAATTTGATCTTTCCATTTGCAGCGTCAGCAAATTCCCTTGCTGTGGCATCACCGATACCCGCTGAGGCACCTGTAATTAATATGATTTTGTTATTCAAACGTTCAGCTGCTTTTTCTCCGTAAGACATGGCTGTATGTAAATCAATTGATCTTTCACAAGTAGAGATGAAAAACTATTATTACACTGTAACTCTAGCAATCTTACTTAACACTGCGTGGACTGAGATAAGACCCGGGAGTCGCAATCCGATTGAGCGATCTTGTGCGGATACGACTATTTCTTACACAATAACTAAGTAAGATGATTTTTCCATATATTTTTATATATAAAGTTTGGATAGTATATTATACCTTTCAATATTCAACGATCATTTAGAATTACAACCAAGGCAACAGACATAATGACTTATGCAACAACGATTAGTAGAAAGTACTTGGAGCTTGAGCTTGGTACAAATTCTTATTCTTGGTAACTCTGTGAGGTAATGGGAATTTTAAGTCCTTGGTCAAGTATTGCTTAACGTATTGTCTCTTGACATCATCAGCCTTTTCTAACTCAACAACCTTCAAGATGTGGATGTTTCTAAATCTAGCTCTGTGTCTGGCAGCCAAATCTTGGTACATGATTTCAACGGCACCAACTCTTGTGACATCTCTGTATTCCTTGTACATGTTGTGGATACCAGATCTAGATTCGTATCTCAACCAGATACCGAAGGTCTTGACCTTAGTTGGGTGAGATTCAGAAACAACGTTAACTGAAACAATCTCACCAGAGGCCTTCTTAACCTTGTGCAACTTTTGCAAGAAATACCAGTAACGGGACTTTGCAACCACAACATTTGGAGCAAAGATTCTCATACGGTACAACTTTGGTTCTGGAACAGCGTCTGAAGGAAGACGGCGACCAATAACTTGATATTCGTTCAATCTAGGCATTCTTTAAAATTGTTAGTAAAATGTTTTCATCAAACTTCAAGAATAGATGAATTTGGCATTTCATCAATAAAATAGTCATCTGTAGTTCTGAACACCACCTTATAATGAAAAGTCCTTGAGCAGAAATTTGATTTTGTTCTAGTTTTAAATAATGGAAGACGTCTTCAAGAAAATACAGCTTCTCGTATCTTCCTCATCAACCTTTGAGTAAACTTCTGAGTTCACAAACTGAAATAGAATCATAAAGCTCAATATAATTCATCACATCCTTACTACATACCCTTTTGTTTGAATAACACTTACCTTTTGTTTAAGATCCAAATCTATTAGAAATGTACAACCAATATCAGATTTTTCACCACTCAAATTATTGTAAATTTCCTGTGCACCATCAGGTCTTCCGAGTGCCTGGGAAAAAAATAAAATATTACACAAAAAAATTTTTTATAAATAATGGAATTTGTGATACGCACGTGATATGGCTCAAACCCTAGTATTTTCAGCCGGTGCCAACATGTATCACAAGTAACAACATTGGCCAAAGTATTATGAATTAAATATTACTTTATTTTAAGTATGCTGTATATATCTTGTATACAAAATATTAGTATCTCTAACTTTAAAATGATTCAAATTATAACATTTTGTAATTCAAAGAACCCTTTCCTTAGGCAAAATGTCCACCAATAAACTGTTGTCAATATTTCCAACCATAGACTTATCTGACTTCTTAAAGTTATGTATGTTGGTGAAAAATTTATCAAATAAGAAAGATGTATCTAAAGGACCTCCCTTTGCCTCTGGGTGAAACTGGGTTGAGAAAATTGGTTTAGTTTTATGAATCATTCCTTCATTACTCAAATCATTCAAGTTCACAAAATAAGGTTCCCATTCGTCACTCAATGTTTCTGAATCAACTGCATATCCATGGTTCTGTGATGTTATGTGACAGTTACCTGTTTTTAAATCCAAAGCAGGTATATTATGGGCTCTGTTACCATATTTCAACTTTACAGTATCGGCATTGCTTGCCAAAGCCAATAATTGGTGTCCAAGACAAATTCCAAAAATTGGCAACTCATTATGAGTAGCCATAGTTTCCTTTAAACTCTCAACAGTCTTTGCACAGTGCGTTGGATCACCAGGTCCATTAGAAATGAAAAGTCCATCAAATTTGTTCGCAATTTTGTGAATAGGATAGTCGTATGGGAAAATGGTTAAAGAAGCTCCTCTTTCAACCAAGCAGCGTAAAATATTTTCTTTGGCTCCACAATCGATTACAGCCAAATGAATATTCTTTGATAAATGAGGTGGGCAAACCACGTGGAAAGGAGCCTTTGTTGTAACCTTATGAACAAGATTTACTGATTCAGGATCATCGAATGCAGCGTCTTCATCAGCATCATATTCTTCTCCTATAGTTATTTTTCCTAACGACGAACCTTTGTCTCTAAGATAAGACACTAATTGTCTAGTGTCAACTCCTGTGATTGCAGCAACACCCGATCTCTTACACCACTGTTGTAAAGATTCAACAGCAGTCCAGTGTGAATATTCTAAAGCAGCATCTGCTACTACTATACCAATGCATTGGATTTTAGGGCTTTCTAGATATTTTAATAAATTAAATTTGTCCTTCTCAGTTGATGAAGGAACACCATAGTTTCCAATCAAAGGTTGTGTGAAACATAAAATCTGGCCCTTATACGAAGGATCGGTCATCGATTCAGGATAACCAACTAACGAAGTAGTGAAAACTGCTTCACCGCTTACATTTTTGTTAGCACCAAACGAATATCCACTGAAAACTGGACCATTTTTAATGGTCAAGGTTGCCCTGTCTAACTGAGATGTTTTGTTGACGAAAGGCGAAGCTGTAGCTAAAAAGCGCTTTGTCGTCTTTGCGATAAAGGACACTTTGTTCATTGTTGCTAAGTTTTTGCTCTTCTTTCAACAAACTTAATGTTCTTAACTGTGAAAATTTTATCTACGATTATGACTGATTACGGATCGCGGTTAACGAGAGAATTTCTATCACTTACTCTATTGGGTAACAGTATGTACAGGAAAAATGAGCTAGCCTGCTACGATTGGAACATCTAAGGTAACTATGTTATCAGTTTTCTCACCACCTCCTGAGAATTTCACGGAAATTTGAAGACAGTACAATATCCCAAGTAAACACGTCTGAAATGAAGGTCTAATCGTAGAATGAGATTTATTGATTGTCTCCAAAGGTAAGGTGATGTCCCTTACATATTTGAGCTCATTACTCGTTGCCAATTTCGTAACTTTCCACTTTGATGACTGAATCGAATGGTGGTCGTAGTGAATAGGCTTAAAAAAGTCTTTGATGGTGTCTTTTTTGATACCTAAAGATGTGATTGATCTTAAATTCAAATTTGCTTCTTTGGAGATGTGGATTTCGTTGTCGTCCAAGTATTTGATGTATTTGTCCGCCATCTCTTTCAAAGATTGTAAATTTTCTCTAGTAACAGACACATTATCATTAAGTCTCTCTGCAGTGTCATGTTTCGCGTAGAAAAAGTCATAGTCAATTTCGAATGGTAACGGAAGCTCTGTGTTATAAGACCATATAACTAGATTTGCTTCTACTACACTGATAGTCGGAGGCTTCTGATTACTATCATCAGTTGTGAAATTTAAAGCGATCTTGAAAGACTCCATCTTGGAATCCAGGTTTCTATTATAAACCAGATTGATATTAGTAAAACTACCAGCCCGTGAGGGTGCACGCGAAGCTGGCTGACTTCCATTATTAAACTTCTCAATCACCCTAGCCGATGTATATGGAACAGGATAATCTGGTATCTGAACAAATAGTCTGATGCTTCCAGTCTTAATAGAAGCCGATAACACATTTTTTTTCTGAAATATTGGCACCTGTGATAAATTGCCAATCATTCTTTCGTTATTATAATATAAGTTTTCTCCAGAGGAGACATTTGCAGCTGTAAGGGCCTTTCCCGAAACATCTCTCCACTTTCTATCAATTCCAGTAACAAGGTTCCTTAATTTTAAATCCCTGTCGTCAGAAATTCTATGTATAATCAATGAGTTGATTTCTTGATCTATTTGATTCAAAATGTCATCAATTGATTTCCACGTTGATGTTCGCGTATACGCTCTGAACAATACTTCACTAATACCTAAAGACTGAAAGGATTCTACTCCCTTGAACGACAGAATGCGGCTGAAAAACTCCATTTGTTTCCTTAGGTCAGGGACAAAACGAAGATGATACTGCCGAGAGCTAGATATAACATACTCTGATTCTGAATTTGGGTCATTTATTTCTGCCTGAGAAATAGGTGACTGGTTGTCAGCATTAAGTTTGTCAATGAACTTTGCCTCTATAGTATAGTTCACACTAAAATTTTCAAAGCTATAATCTTTGGTCAAAACAGGGCTTCCCCTAGCCTCTATTGCACCATATCCTAACTCTTTATTTAACTTAATTGGTCTCTCCCAAGTGCTCAATTGAGGATCTATTCCAGTGGTAGGAGGAGGTAGAAGATGAAGTAAAACATTATCAGGGCACACATGGTCCAAAAGAACCTCAGGAAATTTGAAGGTAAAAAACTTCTTATATTTTCTTCTTGGTTGTAAAATCCTTTCGTTTGGTAGTGCCATTTGACTATTGTCAAAAGAGTCTATAGAGAACGCTTCGTATTCAATACCAGCACTATTGGGAACATCAGTGTATCCGTAAGAAGCATTGAGGTCATACATTTTAAGAAATTTCTTCATCAATATTCTTTTTTTCTTCTTCAATTCTGGCGAGTTTTTGTCCTCTATTCCCTTAATTGTTCCTTCAAGGCTGACAGTGAATAATCCGAAGTCCACAGGCTTGTCGGAAGTATTGGTGATTACAATATATCCATTCACGTGGTCACCACCTGTGTACTCCTTTAGTTTACTTTCTGATTCATTTCGCTTATTAGGCTGGGGTATGTCTTTAGTCACATAAATTTGAATATCTAAAGAGGATCGCTTAAGTTTTGGTAATTTGTCAATTTTGTCCAATACTGATTTCCCCGACAATTCGCCATTGGCAATCATTTCTGAAATCAAACTTTGTGAGCCAGTTTCATCATCATCATCCCTTTCAGTCGCAGAGTAAGAATCTAGTCTATTGGTAACTTCCTCCATAAGGGAATGAAAATTATTTCTATTGCTCCTAGAAGGCAGAGGTGACAAAGAAACTGGAGGTGTGGGTGAACCACTGGTTTCATCGCCATACCTAGGTGGATTCACCAACAAATCCTCCTCAAATTGGCGGTCATCTCTTTTGAGAATTGACTGAAACATTTGGAAAGATGGTAAAACATCAAAGTAATCGGTATGTGCGTTCGAAGTGGTCGCAGATAAAGGATTAGATCCGCTTCCGAGCAGATCAATGTGCCTCTGTTGTTCTTTTGTAGGTCGGTAAGGTATATTTCTTTTGGGATTTCCACCATCAACACTAGTGAATGGCCTAAGGCAGTTGTCAGGTTCCAGGAAGCTCGAATATGTGTTCACATTTGAAGGAGCACTACCCATAGGCGCTAAAGACAAGGCAGAGTCCGCATATGAGGGTGGATCTGGGGATAAATTGTCCTCCCGTTTTGTTGCTTTTCTCGACGAAAGATTTAACTTCCCATTGGTTAGTGTAAACTTCATATCTTCATTAACTATAACCTAAAACTAAGATTATTACTCTATTTAACATTTCACTGACAAAATTTACCCGCACTAAATTTTCGATGAGATCTTTTATCTACAATTAAAATTAATTTATCAGGTACCACGGCCGGTCAAGGCCTTATTGATCATCAAAGTAAAGGAATTACAAGTTCCAATACGCAGTAGACCGTCGTGAATTTGTGGTTAATCATCATCAACTAATTCTAATTGGAGCTAAAAGAAACTATCAAATAGTTGGTGATAGGTATATAAATCCCATTTAATAAAAAGGTCACATAGAACTTGTCAATCATCAGACATGAAAAAATTCTCTTCAGGAAATCAGACATATGCTTGTCTTTTGTTTTTTTCATTTCTCATCCTTTGTAATCGCTCAAGTCATAGGCCTCTTCTCATGATTTACATGCTCACTACTACATGAGTTAGTATATTTCTTTGACAATTGTGTATATGGCCATTTAGGGACCACAAGGATCAAAACTCGATAGTCAGTTTCGATGGGTTTCTGACGCCCACCATTAAGCAGTATCACTCATATATTATATTTCAGTGCCCAGTGCATGAGTCCTCACTCCAGCTTAATCCCAACGTTTAAGAGTTAAACTTACCTAGATATAGTTAGTACGTCACTTAATATGGACAAAAATGGAGCATTTAATAAGAAAGTATCAGTAGCGTATGGTGCAAAAACTTTTTCAATCATTGAGATCAGCCAGTAATTCCAGCTTTGTTTTTGAGAAGTCATCATACAATCAATTATCAAAATGCATAACTCAAACAGTGGCAACTATCACTTACTTTTCAAAGAAAAAAAAAAACGTCAATTTACTAAATATAAAGGTACTAGCCTTCAAATGTTAGTACTAGTTGAAGAATATCTGGACAACACAATCAGTGATATCTTCTTATTTCAGAAAGCCATGCATTATACTTTACGATCATTCAATTAGTCACAAACTCTAGTTTGAATTGTATATTGGATCATCATGATATCAAATATTGTGTAATACAACACTAAAGCAAATCGGTGGAACTTACCCTTTCCTAAGAAATATTTACAGTTAACATTAGCGGTAGCTCATATTTTTCCATTTATATAGAAGAAAATTTGCAAGCTGTATGCAAACCACACTTACCGGGTAACTCAACGTTTATATTATCTACTTGCAGCCCTATTATATACATATATACATACAATTATTTATTTCGTTGACCATTTGATTGTTCATTTGCACTGTTTGTAGTGCCCTGAGAAAATGGGGCAGGTGGCATAAACATCGGTGCTGGTATAGGCATAGGCATAGGAGGCATCGGCATACCGGCAGGTGGCATCCCAAAAAATGGCGGCGGCATCATATTAGGCATAGAGGAGAAATCTAACTTTGTCCTCTTTGCATCATTTCCTTCACTTGATTCGGCCATTCGTTTCAAGGATGCTGTGGGATCCTCAACGCCTATTTCCTCTTTCTTAGTTTCAGTATATTTCGTCATCTCTTCTTCCAATTCCTTGTTTGGGATCAAAGAATCGATGAAGATATCTTCAGCTCCACAATTAGGACAATGAAAGTCATTATCAATTAATACCTGCTCTAAAGAACCTTCGTTGTAGTTAAAGTTCTTGAGTTTTTTAAGACTACTTTTTTCTCTGCAGCAGGGAGTCATTACAACAGGGGACTCCAACAACTTTTCCGAGCTTGACAATGGATCCAAATATTCCCATTTACCATCTTTTTCAGCACATTCTGAAATCTTTTTGTCGAATTCTTGTTTAGCTTTCGTAGCTGCATTTTGCTGCTTCTCCTGATATGCATTCCATGTCTTACTATCTGCCATTGCGATTACATATTCACCAGAATCTGTAATCATATAGGTATTTCCTTGGGTATCAACTAGATCACCATTTTCATTAGTGGTGATGCCATTGTCAGAACCCTCGCCTTGGTTTTCTACTGCTTCTTTAGATATTGTCTTCAAATACGATCTCGGGATACCTGTTGTTCTTTTTATTTTCTTGCCTTCAAAGTTAGGATCAGTATTAGTAGGACAATTTCGTATCCAATGATCTTTAGCTCCACATCTATAGCAGATGTATCCAGGTGGCGGTAAGTCCTCTGGATTCGACCCGGACGTGGGCTTATTATACACCAACTTATGAGTTGAAAGCTCGTCTTGCGTCTGTGCCCATGCATTCTCTTGGTTCTCAAACATCATTTTGATTCTGTCTTCCTCTGCCATACTTTCATCTAAGACCTTGGGATCATTCATGCTTACTGAGGGTGCTGTCAGCTGGTTACTAATAGCCTTACGGTTAATCCGAGGCTTCCCACTTATATATCTTGATGCATTATTAAATTTTCCGTTCTTATGTGAACTTGGTGACCTTCTGGCCAACACAAAAGTAGACCTTGATATCACATCTTGGTCATTTTCATATTCTACACCAGGCTGCTCCAGGTGATATAATCTAAGCATGAAGTCATTACCCTGACCTAATTGGTTCTGAACTATAATTTCATGTTTCAAATCAAAGACGCTGATACTAGTACCATCGAAATGTATCGTCGATTGATCTCTTTGGTGCAAGAACTTGTAAAAAATTGTAGATGACATTGCCGTAGATAAACTTCTTCGTAGACTTTAAATCGCCCTCAATATTTTGCAGGGCGAAAAGTTACACAAAACCTCGAAAACAGTAAACTTTTGAAGATTTAGATTTGAGATAATATCAACATACCGTAATAGAACCTATCGAAGGCAGAGAGACTTCAGCATCGATGGCGGGGTATTCTCATACAAAAATTACGGGGTATAAACTGCACCTTCCCTGTTTAGTTGTCAAGTTACCCCTCAAATACCCTTCTGCTATATCAAATAAAACGTCATCAGATGTATTTTCTGATAATGTTAGTGTGGTGGGTAAGCTATTCAATTTGAAGAAACGTTTCAACAGTTTTGTCGAATTGTTGTCTTTTGAAGTTCTGAGTGATTTAAAAACAATCAATTTAGTCCCCATAAATCTTGATGAAAACAAGCTTGGATTGAAATATCAAAGTATTGAAATATTGCTCCCTCATCCTATCTCTGGAAGTGGCTGCGTCAGTGTGACATTGAGCACTTCCTCAGAGATAAATGAGAAGAAAGCTGGTGATGAAGACCCATTTTTAATGATTGACCTCATAGATGAGAACTTCCTTTTCACAACTTTGCAGATCAAACTTTCAGATTTTGTGATCAGTAAAAACAATAGGCTCTCTATTGATAATTTTAAGTCATGGGGAAATATATCGGTCCCATATTCATTCGAACTTCGTTCGTCGCCTTTCTTTTTGAAGTCCATTGATCCTCTCAATTTGATTGTATCATTGAATGATGGTGGTTTATTACATTTCCATAGAGGAAGCATGTTAAGTGATTTCGATGTTTACAATTTCACAGAATCGACGTCTCTATTCTCTTTCACCTTTTCAGGTATCATAGGTTCGAACTACGTTCCAGAAAGAACAACTTCCGGAGTGTCTGAATCTTCTATCGTGGATCTTTTATTGATACACAACACCATTGTTTTGACGTTATCTATTACGAAAGAAATTAAATTCTGGGGCTTAAGAAGGCATGAACAAGTGTCTAGTTCGCAGGTGTTGACTGAACATAATAACTCTAGGTCTTGGTTACCTATAGTCCCAACTAAGTATCTTGACTTGTTTGAGGATCAAAGCTCAGGAAAGAAATATCTCTTCTTACCCCTTGAAGAACTGTCTGATGGTAATTCAAATAATAACTTTGGGTTTAATTTCAAACTATGGGAAGTGATAACTCGTCTGTCGACAGCCGAACTCGTGGAACTAGCATCGCCAACCTTCTATCCGGAGGCACCACCTGTTCCCGTTGCCGATAAAAGTCAAATTCGTAATCGTTGGAAAGTTCAAGACTATCAGGTTGAAGTTTTAAATAATACCATAAAATATCATGTGTTGTGGAAGTCAAATACATCGTCGGTAGTTACGTCGTATGTGACAGAATTTGAGTCAGGAACCACTCTTTCAAGTATAACTTCTTTATCAGAATACCGCATAAACACCAAAGATGTATCTCCTCATCACGATGTTGAATATTATCGCAACAGGATTCTCAATAGTGGCATTTATGACGAGCTAACGGTGCTGACCTCGTTGAATATATTTAGAGAACACGCTGAATTATCTCCACACCGTGGTGAACTGTTACGCTCTCTGGTTTTAGAAACTCTTAAAACCATATCACAAAAGGAGAATGCTAGCGAGCGTGCATTCTGGTTCAAATTGGATAGTTTATGTCGTGAATTCAAAAGATTGAGTGATGAAGTTTTGTCATTGGTACCAATTGGTGACTCAATACTATTGACATTACATGCCAATGCAGCTGGATTGGTCAGACCGTCTCACTTATATGAGAATTTCAAACTCAACCAGGCTCAAAATCAGTTGTCCAACATCTTTGGACACTTGGATAAACTTTTATCCCCAAAAGTTTTCAATAACTTAGACATACAGGTACAAAATCTTGGCTCTAGCTTCACGGAAGAAGATTCTGCTGAATTGTTTGCAAAAAATATAAGTGGGAAGATAGAAAGCTCAGAAGTTAAAAGCATCGTTAATCAACTTTTGGCAATTCCAAATGTGCTTGATGCCATTGATAGTGTTATCAAGGTACCAGTCAGTACCGACATCGTTGATGGCTCTGATGTTTCGAACAGGCTAGGATCAATCAGTAAACTATTCATAATTGGTTCATTCAAAGACATAAAAAATGACCATTGTTATATTTTGCTTAACTTGCTAGTTTTGCTCTTATTATGCGAGCCAAACAAGCAAATAGCATACTTTATAAAAGAGATAATCTCCAAATTATCCACTTACAGTTTGGTCGACTCTATTTTCGACAGTTGTTTTGATCCTAATGATGCCAAGAATCTCTCAGTCAACAAGTTAGAGTATTCACTTTTTTGGCCTAGTATTGTGGATAAGCATCCTTTATTATATAAGTATTTGAGAAGTATGAAAATCGTTGAAGCATATGACTATTTTTCAAATGCAATTTTGTCAAATGACGACAATTACATGTTAGATGTTTGTGTTGAATTAATTAGACAAGGCAAGGGTAAGCTCATAGAGGCTAAGTTTTTTGATAAGACACATGGAGACAATGCTGTTCAGAAATTTTTAATTGGTCTTGTGCACTTGATCAATAACGAGCCCAAGAAGTTGTATGCTACTTTTAAAAACTATCAGACTTTTTGGGAAAACTATCGAGCAATCAAAGAAAAGTTGCAAAATTCATTTGAGTCAGATCCAAGGATGAACCCATTCTTTGAGTCAATTTTCTCGGAGCAGGATAATAAATCAAGGAAAGTCAACTATTACCATGGCCTCTCGCTTCTTTGCCAGTCACAAGTGATTCTTATAAAACAGAATGTGAATAAAGTAAGTGATTTTGTGATCACAGAAGGAAATGAACAAACTGTTGAGAATGAATTCAATGAAATTGCAATTTTATTCGAGCAAGAAGCTCTTTTAAGCCTGAAATCTCAAGATACCATTAATGACTCGTCTTGGCGACAAATTTCTGAATACAACTTGAATATTTTTGAGATGGCCTTGAGTTTGTCCAAGTATAACTTGGTTTATGAGTCTTTGATTAATTTGGAACCTATTGAGTTGTTTCGAACAGAGTATCGAAAGCTATTTTTCCGCTTTGTTAGTCATTTAGTCTCTTACCAAGCGATTTCTGAATTGTTTTATTCAGACCCTCAAAAACTTTACAAGAGGAACTATCTTCTTATTGACTCAATGTTACTAGAGCTCGCTAACGGAGAATTAACCTTGTCAAGATCGTTAAGATGTTACGAATTTTTATATTCTTGGAGATTGTTTGGTGCATCTAAGAGCTTAGACTCAAAACACATAGGAGATAAGAGAGGTGCTGTTGAGGCCTTGTACATGTTTATAACAAGATTCAAGTTCGAGCAGAAAAACTTGCTAGAAAACACACCTACTATATTTGAGGATATCAAAGAGTATAAGTTGAAAATATTAGAACTATACTTGGTGATGTTAAATTGTTTAAAAAGCTTTGAGAGTGATAAGGACAAATGGATAATCAAGTCCAATGATCTGGAAGGTTTATCGATTTTGCTGTTAGACGGTATTGTTATTGAGTATAATGAGTGGCTCAAGGAGCTAGAATACGACTCAATAGATGTCATGTAGATAGGTATTTTAAAAAAACTCAATATTATGCCACGAACCAATCTCGTGATATATGCAGGTATGTAAACGTATTAAATTAGTAATGGTAATAAAGTCGGGAAGAAACTCTATACAACAGTAGCTGATATGAGTGCACCAGGTTATTATGAGCTTTATAGAAGGTCTACCGTTGGATCGACACTTGAAGAAGCATTGGATACTTTGGTCCAGGATGAAAGAATACACCCACAGCTAGCTATGCGTATTTTGAATAATTTTGACAGAATAATATCAGAGCTATTGAAGTCAGAACTGAGTATTGCCAGATCCAAACTAACATTCAAGGGGGACTTGCATACATACGGGTTCTGTGATGATGTATGGACATTTAGCATAAAGAATGCTTCCATAAAGTTGTCGGATGCATCGGGAAGTGGAAGTGATAGTTTGGGTGATAACGAAATTAGTATTGATAAATTTAAAATCGTTGCATGTAATTCAAAGAAAGCAGGCGATGCCTGATATATAATCGTTTATGTATATATAAATGGTAAAATTGTAATTTAGGAGAATATAAACGTTAAATATTGACAGCTACGTAGTTACCCAATATTTGCCTTCATGTTTCCACTTCCTTTAGGGTGCTCATCCTTCCAATCATCCCATTCCCTCCTTTCCAATTCTTCCTCACTGTCAGTTTCCTCGTCGTCATATTTCTTAGCCTCATTTGTGTTCTCAAGCATCTTACCATTAGCTAATTCATAGTCCAAGTATTCCTCCACTGTCATTGAAGGTAAAACTTGGCCAGTACCAAAGACCTTCTCTCTCAATTCATCTCTTTTTGAGTTCAAAACAAAGGGTCGAAGAATCTTTCCCTGTTTTGAAATCATATCTGATACACCTGCCCTCTTCGTAGGTAAATGCTCCACCTTCATAGTATACCCATAATCAGTCTCCTTTGAAGGCAGATGTGATCTCTCGTCTTCTATTTTAGGACGTGAAAAGTCATCAGGCTTGCTTTTTATGATATGTAGTTCCATGCTTATGAGCTCCAATTCGGAAAAAGCTTTGATGCTGTATAATTTAGATTGATCTAAGTAGATTTGTCTTACCACCTCGCTATCGAATTGAGCAAATGGATCATCTTCTTTTTCCAGATTGTAATACTGATTCAAAATCAGTACCTTAGATGTGAGATCTTTTTCAAGCCTATGATTTTCGATCTTCTCTTGCCTTCTAGTCGCTGGATTACTATTTGATTGTAATATTTCTTCAGAAGTTGGATTATACAGGTCTTTGAATTCTTCAAGCTTTGCTGATTGCGACTTTGTAAGTACATTGTAGGTGTTAAGAAGATTGAGGAACCCAACAAGATTTTCCTTAGCCAAGAGTAAGTTGTCCTTTTTAAATTTCCATAAGTCATTAGCTGGATCTAAAGTCCCAGTGCGTGGATCGGAAAGACTCGACAAATGTAACAGACCTAAGTAGTATTCGACATTAAAGAAAGGGATATAACTTGTATTAACCTCCTCTAGAGTCTCATTATCACTAAACAAGGCCAAACTCTCACTTATAGCTTTTATTAATTGAAATTCCCTTATAAGATTTAACAAGTTTTTCTGATAATCAACCGAGTCTTGCCTCATCGAAGAGACATTCAGTTGTCTATTCAAGTAATCTCTAACAGCAAGTTTGAATCTTTGGGATAATGTCAACTCTTTTCTATTTCCACTCTCCATTGTATGTTTCTGCAAATATGAACTGTTGCCTTCTTTATATTAAATGCTGCTAAATACAAAAAGTCGTTCAAATTACAAATCTTTTAAGTCTACGATAATACCGCCAAAATGAAGCCCACGTTAATGACTACACTTCGTACGAAAAGTATTTACTAGTTATCCTAGAAAAATTACTTCCCACTTGAGAATTGAACAACAGCCCATTTTCCAGATGCTGTCCAATGTTCACCATACTCATGACCTTGAGACTTATATAATTCGATCAATTTTTCATTTAATCCTTCTGGTAGACCAACAACCACATCAGCCTTACATGTTCGAAGAGTTAAAATCGGTAAATTTGATTTCGCTAAGTCAGCAATTGCAGTGGTAAATGGCGTTGTCTTAGGCCACTTTAAATCACCTGTGAGTTTTCTGTAGTTCAAATCACCCTTAAAGATGATGAGATCAGACTTCAATAATTGTTCATACAAAGCCTTGTGCTTTGGAATATCCCAGAAATAGGCATCTGATGTCCAAAACAGAGTAACCTCAATTGTTATGTTACCATTAGCATGATATTGTGAGAGGCGCTGGTGTAAAGTTTGAATTGCCGATTTGGACTCCTTGGACCCATATATGTTTGGGAAAAAGTTGGAGTCATTCAACTGAGAAAGCAAATGCTTAAAATCTTTTGGTTGCACATCACTAACAAACCAAGGGAGCTCTTTAGAATGCAAATGTACCCTCGACACTAAACCAGAATCGAGGAGGAACAAGCTCAACAACAAAT
Source organism: Priceomyces fermenticarens (assembly GCA_030574455.1). Classification (NCBI taxonomy): domain Eukaryota; kingdom Fungi; phylum Ascomycota; class Pichiomycetes; order Serinales; family Debaryomycetaceae; genus Priceomyces; species Priceomyces fermenticarens. The sequence goes on along the minus strand of JAJMEZ010000003.1, from coordinate 470,979 downwards.
CAGTGAATAGTTCAAACCCTGCATTATCAAGCACAATATCAACTCTTCTATTGTCGCTCTTGGAAATTAAATGATTCCATGCCTTCTGGAAATCATTTACCAAGATTTTCTCTTCATTCTTTTTCCTATACTCGGCCGCTTGTACTGACTTAAGTTCCTCTAACGACACTGATCCAGCTAACAATGACAAATCCGTGGCATTACCCCATAATGATATATCAGCGAGCTCAGTGAAGAGTAATTTGAGCACTTCATTGTTAACGTCCTTTACATTTAATTCCTCAATGAGCTTTTGGTACCTTTCACATAATTCTAAAACACCAGCCTCAGACTGCTTGAAAGTATTGTTCTTAGAGTATTCAAAGACATCAAAATGATGCCAGAACTCATTGTCGGAAAACAGGAAAAAGATTCTAAGCAATTGATATAAGTAGCATTCTAAGTAGAGCCATGGCCCTGTATGCCACGTAACCTTCCTCTTTCCATTTAGCTCCTTCAAAGATTCGTTATAATGTTTCAAGGTAGGAAACTTCTGAACCGAAGCATCATCAAAGGGCCTGATTTCCTCATCAGACTTGAAGGCGGACAACAAACCCTTCAACTTAGACAATATTTCCTCTCCAGAAGACTTCAATTGAGCATCCTTCTGAGTAATTTTCTCGAGGTCTTTGATAGCACCTTCAATGATTTTTGGCCACCTCGTGTTGACAGTCTCGTAAGCAAATGACTTGATTTCGTCGTTGTATGAAGGATCAGGTAAAACCATTTGAAATTCTTATTACTTTTAGGATTAATTTTGAACTGAAGGTGCTCCCTGTAGTAGTTCGGTTATATATCAACTTATGACAGCAATCAACAATGTGCACTACGACACATTCAACCGTAATTCAGATCTACACTCTATACTAACACAAAATAAACAAATACATGAACCGTAATATTTCAGAAATCGTTCAATAAAATACTATAAAAAAAGAATCGAACAAAAATAGAGTATCAAAACATATTTAGCTTTATTTTGTGTTCTCCAACTAACGCAGGGAGATAAAAGTACATTGTGATCAAAGATTGGGACATATGGTACAATTAATCAAGTTCCTTAAACCATATGGTGCAGCTCAACTGCCATTCTTCTTGGCATATTCAGCCTTCTCTTTCTCGTACCTTTTCTTATCAGCATCGGCTTTACTTTCATAAGGTCCCTTTTCATCAGCTGATAAAGCCTTCCATTTTTCTCCTAGCAATTTACCAACTTGACCGAAGGAAATACCAGGGTTTTCTGCTCTAACAATGTCTCTGTTTTCATTTGCAAAGAACATGTAGGCAGACAACGACCTTTTTGGTGCGTCTGGGTCCTTCTTCTTTCTTGTTGTCTTTCTCTTTTCAACTGACATACTATAAGTGATGTTAGTAACTTGCAAAAAAAAAAAAGAACGTATTTCCTCGAAAAGTCGACTGATATATGTATACAAATATTCCGAGTACCTGCAGTTATTGCTAATAGAAAACCGTGAAGCGTCAACGCCCTATAAGCAAAAAAATAAACACAGCTTTAGAGCCAGCTAAATTGGCGACGCGCATCCCTGTATATAAAGCTCACGAAAAGCAAAATTGCAGTTTTCATCATGTATATTTACCCTGAAAAACATTTATCCATTTCCATGTCCAAGCGAAATCCACCTTTTCACCCCTGCCACGGAGGGGTTTGACATAAACAACTGTAGACATTGTAGATGATGTATTACATCTAGTCAAGTAATCCAAGTCAAGCAATTTGGGATTTTTTCGCGAAATTGACGCTGTTCTCTTCTGGCTGCTATTTCGCAGCCTCGTGAACCATCTATTGCAAAGCAGGTCATTATGGTTTCAATTGATGGTTCAAAAACTATAACAACCAATTGACGGGAACAAAGCTAATATACAACATAATCGTCTCCCTATTCAATGACTTTTTTGTCTTTTTGAGGAAAGGAGCCTTCAAAGAATTTGTACTTACTCTCACTATAGTTATTAACTATGCACGTTAACTATGTAAAATTAACTATGAGAAATTTAGTTAGAGTAACTCTAGTTAATAAAGTATTAGGAGCGGAATCTGTGGTACCAACAAAATAATGAGAATGCGATTGTTGCTGTACTGAGTATTGTTAGTGCTGGCAGTTACGCAGAGAAGCTGAAATTACTCGGAGGCGTAGTACACAGGAAAGTTTGAAGGCTGGTTGTCTCCTTAGGTGTGTACTCAGCTGCTAATGTATTGTGGTACAAACTACAACCCGACACCTGTTTTTCTTTGGTATTCGTGTCATTTATAAGAAAGTATTAAACGACAACAACTTCTTATACATTAGAGAGAATGATTGACATTTTGGTCCTTCTTGTACTATGGTACTTTTTAGTAGTGGGAGAAGATCAACAAAGAAAACTAGTAAAAAAATAAAAAAAAAAAGGTCAGCCATTTTTCACTAAGCTTTTACCCAGTAGTTATCCAGAAAGAGTAATGTAGCACGTAATGATTAAAGCTCTTGTCAATGTATTGCACCAAAGCCGTTTCCGCTAAAGTATAAGCATCTTTTGGAGGAATACATGCAAGGGTTTCCGCCTAAACCGTGAGACAGTCAGAGAAAATAAAATGAATAGAAAAGGCGCTGTTTCACCGCCAAAAAATTTCAGTTTACTACGCGGATAGAATTCCAGTAAATTATAATTGAGCAACCGCACGATCTTTGCTCAGCAGGGATAAGTACCTAAACACTATGATCTCGATATTCCTGGGTTCAAGCAGTCTAGACAGAGTGATCTATTACTAAAATCCCGGATCACTAAAATCTTTTTAAATTCACTAAATTGGTCGTCGTTTAGTAAGCGAATGCCATGGCTTAGCTCGGGGGACTTCTCTTCCCATTTCAAATAAGAAGCGCAAAAATATGGCAGTCTTTCCCCAACTGATCAAAGGAAAATTCGCTAAGAAGTAAGCGAATCCTTTAACACTGACATAAAAGTATGACTTGGCATAAATTTGAAGCGGAAATGATAAGCATATTTTGACGCGTAATTATGTCTCAAAGATTTGTACGTATTTTACAAACATAAATATATCCAAATATCTTGAATGTAAAGACTCTGGTCTTTATTTTTACCCCAGACTTCAGAGTCGGACTACGAAGCAAAGATTATCTACGCAGACCATCTACGTCACAAGGCCGTACTGAGTCCTAAATCCGTAATTAGGTATTCCTTATTCTTTTCGGTTAAATGGCTATTATCAATTCTATGCAGTATAATCATCTTGTCTACATGCTTTACCCCTCAAATTCAAGTAGTATTGTGCTTAAAGGGGTCGTATAGATTAAGTAGGTCTCCACATGTCCGGGGTAATATAATCGGCAGTGAAGTTTTTACGGTCCACGTAATTACTGCCCATAAAAGGTTTCCGACGTTTTTCATGCACCTCGCGGGAGACAACCGTCGTCCATGCTTTTTCTCCTTAGTATTACCGCCAGATATCTTTGTAAGGCAATGAGGGGGCCTGAATCTGACGCATAGTTCGGGATCAAGTGACACCTAAATTCCTGATCGTGCATAAACAGCCAACAATAGCATTGCTTGGATGGCTATATGCAGGGTTAACTCCTTGACTCTATGTAATCCAATACTTTTCTGTGTAAAATAATACAGGTTTGACACCCGGAATTGTAAATTCAATGTGCGATGCGGAATTTATGCAGAAGACGGAATTAAAAGAATTATTTCGTAGTTTACGTCAATATCTATCTACCGTTTTAATGAGTATTCCTGTTGGAAATGAATATTGTCGCCTCAAATATCAACTGGGTGACGGGAGCTCGATCAATCAGGTATAAGTGGGGATAAAAGGGCCCCATCGCTATTTTATACAGGTGGTATATCGCAGGATTAAAAAGGTTAAAAAGACGCCATATCTCAAGGTGAATAAGAGATACTTGACTTGGACTTAAAGTAAGGTTCATAGAGAAGCCACTAGTAGTATTCACCTGTCTCATTTTTTTTATTTCAATTGGTACAATAGTATACAGAGTGAATACGTTGTTCCAAGGCTAAAAGTTCAGAAGAAAGGACACTAAGTTTAAGACTTCGAGCCATACATCTAACTTGTTGAAAGAAATAGTTTCTGAGCAAGCTTGTTATAATGGAGAAACTTGAGCAATCTTCAATCGCTTTTGATAGTGGCCACGTAAGATTCAATAACATGAAGGAGAATGTAAAACAAATTCCAAGTGATATGGATGTTAATTCTTACGCTTTTTTTGGGGATTCGAATCAGAAAGATGCTGGAACATCTTTAGAAGAGTTGAGACAGGTCCAAACTTTAAATCAGCAATACATCACTGCATTGCTGCACCTGACTCCTGTTGATAATAATTTCCCTGGTAACCAGCACTTTCATTTTGGATCTTCTAAGTCAGTGCCTAAAGAGGGACGTAGTTCTTCATCCAGTGAACATCGAGGTTCTTCCTACACTCATGGAAGTCATGCCAACCTTCCTTCCAATCTTCAGACCTCAAAGGATGAGAATAACCTCTTTGGAGGTATGCGCTTTCCAGGTGGTGTCCCTCTGATTGAAGACTCATTCGAGGATATTGATGCATTCTTAATGTATGAAGGTAAAGGTTCTTCAAAGGTCCATGATGAACCTAATGATGATGAGTTCGATAAATTTTTTTCAAACACTGAATCTGATGAATTGGAGAAGTTTTTAGACAACTTAGCGAACTCGAAGACAACAGATCCTTTAAAATTTTATAATATTTACGAGAATGATACTAACCGTGGTAATATTGAACATCAATCAATGAACCGGAGTTTGATAGGTGATCAACCTGAGGCCAGAATTAAACAACATTTATCTCATGAAGATATAAAGAATGAATTGGCGGAAGCCTTTGGACAACCACTTTCAAAGAACTTCAACAAATCACCTACTTCAACTCCTGATCAAGATCAATTGCCGACTCCATCTGATAGTAGAAATGCTTATCAATTCGGGGGAAGTAAGGATGAAAGCTTTAATTCATTGAGAAAGAGAAGCAACGTTCCTGATGGTTTCGATAACATATCAGCTTCTCCTAAAAAGCGCAGAAGAGCTTCGAATAAACCATTGCTATCAATGGAGCAGAAGAAATCTAACCATTCTCACTCTGAGCAAAAGAGAAGACAAATGTGTAAATTGGCTTACGAAAGGTGCTTAAAACTCATTGTCAATATTGAGGAGTATAACAAAGAGCAGGATAACAATAAAAAGTCCAAGAGGGCTAAAATCAACAAATATGGGTTACCTAATTTGTCAAAGCATACAGCTTTGATTAAAATTAGTCATGAGATAATGAGGATAAAAAACAAAAATGATAAACTCAAGCAGTTGTTGAATGGTGCAATCATATAGTCAAATCCAAATCTTGTTAAGAGTAAGTCTGGAACTTCAATAACACGGGGTTTTTTAGAAAAATGGGGCACACAATTTGCGATTAAAAGAGTTTTTTTTTAACATATAATTTTATTTTTGGAAAGGTGATTAAGTAGAGTTTTAATCAGGGACTATTTATTGTAATTATAGTTTACCACTTACTTTTTTTCTTCCGTAGCGCGCGAGCTTGGGTGTGCTCTTGCAAATTGACGCGAATGAAACACATGAAGTTTTACAGGCAAGATCTACATATTTATATAGGGTATCGTTCGCGTTCACTGATTGGCATTTGATCGTTCACCGAATGAAATATGTCTAACTCGAGCATGCAGTCATCAAATGGGGTGCACCCGGCTGATAACTTGGTAATTGGAAGTGATGAACAAGTCAATACTTTAAGCAAACTTCATCCCATCACTTTGCCAAATGAAAAGAATGAAGCGATCAAGAGTCTAAGAACAGACTATAAGTACTTGTATGTCATAAATTGGATTTACAATTTCAGAGGATTCGTAAAGTTACAGTCAGAGTATTTTGATGTTGACTTATTTGAAATAGAGTTGTTGAACATGGTTTATCCACCACCCATTGACGAATCTGTTCTTTTCATAAACAAATTGAAGTTGTCCCTTATAAGCACCTTGCAAAATGCTAAACTATCGTCGTTGAATAATTTTGAAAAGGTTTTCAGACTTTGGTTCGGAATTGAAACTCCTCTTCAAGGAAACGAGAGTGAAGATGATCAATCCCCAGAGCCCAAATTTGATAACTTGAAAGTGAACGAAAAAATTGAAATATTTTACACACTTATTCTGTACATTAGCGAATATTCACTGTTGAGGTCATTTATAGACAAGAATGACTTGACAATTGAAATGCTTAGGCCTAATTGTATTTTCACAGAGCTGAACTCCAAAGGATCCCTAGAAGAATATATCTTGCTCTTTGAAGATTCATGCTTGTGTATAAGAAAGACTAATTACTTACCCTTACAGATCCCGAAAAAAAGGAAGCTAGCTCCGGAAGATCCTGACAGTCATTTCAAAGTTGAACAATTTGATGTGAGTGAGATTACTTATGAGTTGATATATCGAAATATATATGAGTACAATTCATATTTAACAGAATTGCAAAAGAAGACCAATAAAAAGAATAAAGCCTTGCTTGCAGCACTCACTTCTCGTCCCGTTGTGGGTAACATATTTCAGAATGAAATAAAAAAACGTAAAATATTAACTAATAGAAGGAAGGAGGTACAGCTTGCGAATTTGCTAGCGACAAGAAAAAGGTCTTCAAGACTTGAGGCGAAGGAAAAACAAAAACAGGAGGAACTTCGTGTAGCTAAACTTCAAGAAGAGGAAGAACTAAAAGTTGCTGGAGAAAAGCGGTTAGAGAGAAGGAGGCAAGCGAGAGAACATCACCTAGTCAATGCACATGGCTATTCGAATGGTTTGTCAAGGGAGGAGAGATTGAGACAGAGAAAAGAGGGTAGTGCTCGTCAAAGCACTGAACCTGAAAAACTGGTAGAACCAATTGCTTCCGATGAGACTGCAATAAAGCTCTCTAGTCCTGCTCCTGTTGCTGATGAATATGTGCTGGTTGCTAATTCGGTAAACGCCGAACCAGGAAAACCAGTTGAATCAATTGCTTTCTCTGACAACTCAGTGAAGACACCTGATTTCAACCATGGCTCAGCTACTGGTGAGATTACACAGGTTCCTGCTGCCGATGAGCGCCCGGCTCATTTAAAAAATGACGACTCCTTACCAAAAAATGGACAGATATTCGATCATTTGGAAAGCCACCAGTCAGAGCCACATGAGGAAGCTAATCATGAACCAGATTTGGTTTGAGCTCTGTGTTACATTGTAACGGAGTAAATCACGTTAGATAAAAGGTCTACAGATAGAAGATGGAGTAGTATACATTTAACCAAGTATATTAGCAATAGCACACTGTAGTTAATTATGAAAATTTACTACCTGAATAGGTAACTATAGATTTAAATCATTCAAGATCTGTCCAGCTAAAGTTTTATAATTCCAAGTATTACCAAAGATCTTCTTGAACTGGACACCGTATAAGCCTACTAAAGGAACTTTGACAATATGAATCTCAAACTTCAAAGGTGATCTCTTTGAAAGTTGCCCACTTGGAGTGTGCTGGTGTCTAGCTCTTTGTTCTAATTTTGATGAGCCCAACATATCACTGCCACCGATTACCATTCCATTCAAGGAGTCTACTGAATCATCGTCAAACGACTTTATATGCTCTTCTTCTCCATACACAGTTTCATCTTCCTCTGGGTACAACAGTTTAACTTTAGCTGTCGCAGGTGTATGTGGAGGCATAGCCACTTGAGATCCGTTCTTTTTTCTATAAGATCCTAACAAAGAATTCCCAATCGAAAACTTTCTCCTGTGGCCCCCACCAATTGAATTCGAAGATCTATGAGATCTACCACTCGAATTGGAAGAAGGAGAGACAGGCAAGTTCTGCGTGTTTAAATGCATTGATGGTTGTCTACTAGGCGTTTTAGCCTGGGCACCAGTTATAATATCCACCTCTGGTGTCTTAACCCTTTCAGGCTGATCCTTTTCAGACTTTTCAAGAGATGAAGAAGATTTGAAGGCATTTCCATACAATTTATTTTCTTCTGGATTTCCATTCTCCTCATGACCTTGTGCGGCATATTCTTGAGTAGCCTCTGTCAGTGGCTTGGCCGTCTGAACAGACGCTACATGTGCACAGACAAATCCACCCCTCACTTCTTGGAATCGAACCCCCAACTTACTCAAAACATTGATAATGTTGTATCTAATGACAGGCAAAGGTTTTGTGGACGTCGTCTGAACACTGAAAAATCCTTTTAAGAACAAGGTCTTAGGATATTCAATCGAAGGCATACTATTTGCTTTAGCACCATTGAATTGTTCGATGATTTCGTCCTCAGTAAGTTGTGGAATATCCTGATAGTCGACATCATCAAGAGTAACATCATCAAAGAAGCCACCATTTGGATCTTCACGGGCTCCCAAAACATCGTCACTATTTTGAGATGCCAATGCATTTGGCAATGGGGGATGTGCCAGTGTTTGACCACGATTTCTATACCCATAAGAATCCTTTCTAACATGTCCACCAACAGATTTAGCTCTAGCAGTAGGGTGCATTCTATGCAGATTTTGAGGTTGTTTACCTGTTGCTTCAGACATTTGTGTGTTAATATTGGGAAGTGGAGGTAAGTGTTCAGCAGCATTGTAACGGGTGTGAGACTTATTAGGATTTGAGGTCGATCTCTCATGGGACAACCTTTTGGGTGGCTCCTGCTTCTCAGGTGATTGCGACTGTGGATCATTCAAGTTTACTCTAGACACAGAAGATTTTTCTTTTGCAGTTACCTTCATACTGACACCACGGCGGACTAATGGATCCTTTTTATTCAGGCCCTGGTTCCCTAAGTTTTCTTGTGAGTCTGGAATCACTGAGACCTTAGGCAAAGGAGGTGGTGCTTCATTACTATAGAAATCCTTGGGTGAATGATCATCTCTACCTGTCGGAGAGCTTTGGTTCGACTTATATTTCTTAGATGATAACCTTCTCAAAATAGAGTTGATACCTGCTCCTTTTGCTGCATTGGGATCGAGCGACTCTATAGGAGTAGATTCTCTTCTGCTTGACGGCTGCTGCTCAGGGATTGCTTGATCAGGTACGAGTTGTTCACGCGCTTCCAAACTAGGCGGCGATTGTGACTTTTTCACATATGTTGAAGGTGAAGTCGATGTATGTGCTTGAGGTGGAAATGCAATTGGAGTAGGCACTTTTGGGAGTTGGCCTTGAACATGAGATTGTTCCTCTATAACCGAAGGGCGTGGAGATACATTCTCATGGGTAGGTGCTAGTGTCTTGCTCCTTTCCTTTTCCCTCTCTTGTTCACGCAAAGTCGATTCCTGTTCCAATTGTGCTCTAATTGATTCTTCCTTAGCTTTCTTTCTCTTCCTCATTTCATCGACCAAGTAATAAATTGAAATTAAAGGATGAAAGCCTCCGACTGGATCCGGTAATATATTAGCATTGGAAGCTGACTGGTAATCTCTGCCCTGTTCAGTAATTTTATACCAATTCTCAGCACTCATCTGATATTCAACACTACCAACAATATGTTCAAGTTCTTCAAATATTGTCTGATAAGAGCCAAGTTCAAATGATGAAATGGCTTTTATTATATCAGTGTCCAAGGGTAAAGTTAAGGGAACCCTTTTAGGAACAAAGCTTGACATAGGATATTCATATCCCCTCTTCATCCATGGATGATTCATAACCTCATATAAAGTAGCCCTTTTAAGAGGATCTATTACCAACATCCGAGACAACAATGAAGCACATTCTCTTGAAATGAATGAGGGATATTCCACATTCCCCCGCTTGATCTTTTCATGAAGAACTGAAACAGATTGGTCATCAAATGGGACTTTACCGCATACCAAAACATACAACACTACACCGAAAGACCAAACATCTACTTCTGGACCAGTGTAAGGTTTGGCACTCAATAACTCCGGAGCAGCGAAATAAAGAGATCCACAATACGTTTTAAGTAACGTTCTCGGCGAGTATAAGTTTGATAAGCCAAAATCAATGATTTTAACATCACCTTTTTGATTTATCATGATATTTTCAATTTTTAAGTCACGATGGACAACGTTGTTCCTATGACAATAATCAAGGGCAGAGGCAATACCCCTTGCAAATTTTCTTGCATTTCTTTCTTTCAATGATCCATGGGAAACGATGTAATCTAACATCTGCCCACCTTCGACATATTCAAACAACATATAGTAGTGATTAGTCATAGGAACAATTTCATATAATCGACAAATAAACGGGTGAAAAAGTAACCTTCCAAGAGCTCCTTCTCTAATTGTTCGTTTATCCCTTGCAACCTCTTTTTCAAACTCTTTTTGTCTTTGAGCAGCTTGCTGAGCGTTTACCGGCGGGAGATCATTTGCATGAGCTCTTTGATATAACTTAGCTGCTCTTGGAACTATTTTAACAGCACATATTTCACCTGAAGTGTTGTGTTGAGCCAATTTGACTTTTCCCATCGATCCCGCACCAATGGTCTTTATGAAAGTCCAATCTCCAATAGACTTCCGATGGAATTGTTGTTGCGCTGATTGAGAATGTGGTTGTGGATGATTAGAGCTATGTTGGCCCGAGTTTCCATGCTTATTACGTTGCAGACGGGTTCTCACCGGAGTTGAAGAACTTGATTGCTGATCATTGGTATTCGATGAAATAGCAGCTGGGGGTAGAAGTTCTTTTCTTTGCGTCGGAGCACGGGTAGGAGACTGCACCCTTGTTGATGTAGACGGGCTAGTATTCTCAGAGTTGGCTCGTGAAACGTGATGTGATGGTTGATCTTCGTTTGTCTCCGGCAACATTGGCTGCTTGTCAGGATGAGATCTGGGATTAGAATGAGAGTGATTTATTTGACTTTGAGCTTGCCGATTATAGTCAGGGGAATATTGAGTTGACTTCGTCTGGGCATACTTCTCGGCCGGCTCCGCTCCAAAAAATGCTAATTCATCATTAATCTCCTTTGGAGGCCATTGTTGATTATAGTTATTTCCTCCTTGCCGTATTATATTACCTCCACTTCGAGTTGATCTTGCAGTAGCCAGCACTTCTCCTTCATTTGCACTAGAGCCCTCACCTATACTTCTATCAACTTCGTTTTTATGTGATCTTTGCTCTAGTTCTTTGTTATATAACTCAAAATTAGTCAGGGGATCCATATTTTTAATGCTTTGCTATTTATTTGATTTCTGACTAAAATGCCTTTTTATTCTCTCAGCTAATGACTGAGTGAGAACCTAACGTTTGATGTGGTTCTTTCTACTCTATTAGACCTGACACAAGCACTCAATTTAATTGATGTCCTAGAAGTATAGCTATGATCAGCGCAATTACAATACTAGGGTCGAAAATGTGCGCTGGTTTGTCCCCATCTAGTGTGCATAATGTCTCTTAAAAATTTATAGACAATTTCAATAGGGAGCAAATATCTTCAACATGGAATTCAAGTTTATACTGCTACATCTTAATGTCAATCGACTAGTATCACTTAAAAAAATTGCTATATCTTTATGTATTTTTCGTATTCCACTCTAAAGATCTTTACGGGAGTCTTGGCTCAGACTTAGAAACAAAAAAGGTAATTTTACTGTTCTTTTCCCGTCGTTCTCTCCACATTGGAAGTTAATTTACTACTCCGCATCATGATAATTACTCTAATGCTCCTTGTGGTGCTTCAAGTGAGATTGGTACTCCCAAATGTAACCGAGAACAAGAATTGTAACAGCCAAATGAACCAATGGTTTACCAGAAGCATTTTCGCCATCGAAGTAAGCAGCCTTGTACTTGGAAAATGGGTTAGATGGTTTGGCTGCTGGTGGTGCTGGTCCTTGAGGCAACTTCTTGTAAAATGAAACAACCTCTGCCATTCTTTTAGCGTTTGGATTTGAACCAATGTTCTAAAAATGTTAGTCAAAAGATCGCATTTAAAAGCAATAAACAAGGGGTCATTTGTAATTCTAAAACATTAAATACTTAAAACACAGAAGACAAATAATGAAAAGAAAGAGTGAAGCTCACAGTTAGGTCAATGTTTCCTCTTTCATATTCATTGCTTCCCTTCGGTGTTTGTATTTCTACCTTATTTCAGACAACCAAAGCCCAGTAATTACTTCCTCTGGAATCGAGAAATCAATAGTCTTTCTCTGATGATCAACTCCCAGTTGTTTATTTTATAATTTCTTTCCCGCAATTAACTTACCTTAACAGAGGCGATTTTTGGTGGAATCAATGTAGACAATTGTCTTCTGAGAATAAATGACATCTTGAATTAATACTAATGACTCTATACTATGAAAACACCTTCTTATCAAGTATTATCCGATAGATTGAATTTTTATTATATCGGCTCTCATTTTTCGGCACCTCACCTCAGAGCTTTGATTCGTTGAAAACTTAACACAAAATTACAAATAACGACATAATAGTGACCTTTACAATAGAGTACTGAGTATACGACATCGTACATAATACATAGTTATACTTCACTTATATATGATACTAGAGTTGTTAGTAAAGATATTCTTTCAACCATGCTCTTGTAGACATCATGTTCTGACTCTCAGATTCAATAATGTAAATTCCAAAAGATCCAGTCCACAAGACACAGCATATTCGATTTAACTTACCATTATTACCTCTGACAAATACATCACCATACAGCCTATTCTCTTTTCCATTTATAAGTTCTTTTCCATTCTCGAGAACAACATTCATAAACCCATCTATTGTCTGTAACGTTCCTGAATATTCGACACCGTTATGTAGTCTCACAACAACTGACGATCCTATTATGCCACTAATGAATTTTGAAGGGTCTTGGTTACGGCCCTCTGGAGCTGCTTCATTAACTACCTCAGCCATTTCGTAAAGAAATTCCGTATTAATGTATGCAATAAGCCAGATTAAGGACTCAGATTTTGTTGAAGTTTGTAATTATTTTGGATAAGTCGTGTACTGCATGATTATATATCAAGACCGTTTAGACTCCATAAGACAGAAATAAGCTGTAACAGAGAAACAGCTAACGGTCTCAAAGCTATTCAGTCTATATCTTTTTGGGCATAATAAATTGACGGATAAGGTAAAACGTACACGTAAATGGAGATCTTCACTCTCTATCATATCAAATGATTAATAAAAAACTTAAAAAGTTTCATTCTAACATTAAATATTACTCGTAGATATATAATCTCTCGATCACCTCCATTGTCATTACTATGTAGCAATCTCTTTGAAAGATAACTTTTAGCAAATCGACTTCAATGTGTTGTGGCCATTCTTTTCGCAATTAATTGTCAGAATATCGAATACCAGAAGCAAAAGCGATCTAAAGTTAGTAAATATGATTGGACAGAGGCTATTTTCTACTTCTTCGTTGCTAAGAGAGGCCTCTCGCCGTATTGCTGTCGTGGGAAGCGGCCCAGCTGCATTCTACACAGTACACCACTTGGTCAACAAAGCCCCAAAGTCTTTGTCTTTGACAATTGATTTCTTCGAGAGATTAGCAGCTCCATATGGTTTAAGTAGGTATGGTGTTGCTCCTGACCACCCTGAGGTGAAAAATTGTGAAGAATATCTAAATAACCTTATGTCTTCTTCGGAAGACTCTAGTAGACATAATGTCAGGTTTTTTGGTAATGTTGAGATTGGAAAAGATGTACTTGTGAAAACTCTCGAGGATTCGTACCATTCCATTGTATTGGCTTATGGGTGTACTACAGCTGATAATATGTTGGACATTCCTGGCGCTAACCATAACGCCGTCATATCAGCAAGACAATTTGTGAATTGGTATAACGGACACCCTGATTCTTTCGGTGCCGAACCATTCAACCCTCCAGATCTTTCGAAAGTCAACGATGTCACAATAATCGGAAACGGAAATGTTGCATTGGATGTCGCTCGTGTGTTGCTAGCTAATCCAGCTGACCATTGGTATCCGACCGATATCACTGATGAAGCGTACAAATTGTTGAAAACAAGCTCGGTTAAAAATGTAAATATTGTCGCTAGGAGGGGCTTCTTACAATCTGCTTTCACTAATAAGGAGATACGTGAAATACTTGAGACACTGGGAGTAAGGCTTTTGCCTATTGAGCCAAGGGTCTTGGAAGGCATTGATTCTAAAAAGTTAAACAGAATTGATAAAAGAAGATATTCTCTCATTGAAAAACATTCGAAAGCTCTGAAAAAAGCTCCGAAAACGCTTTCACTACAATATTTGAAGAGCCCTGTGCAGTTCCTTGCCAACGAAGGTAATGGAAAGTTCCTTTCAGCTACAGAATTCAGAAAAAATGACCTTTCCGTTGATGTTCTAACAGATGTCGCCAAGATTGTTCCTACAAAGGAAAAGGAATTTATTCCTAATGAACTAGTTATACTATCCATCGGCTACAAAGGTACAACTTTGAATGGATTGGAAGACATCGGAGTAATATTTGAAAATAACAAAATTAAAAACAAAGAAGGACGGGTATTATCCTGTGAGTCGTTAAACACGAGCGAAGAAAACTGGATCTTTAAGCACGGTTGGTACACTTCTGGTTGGATTAAGAATGGACCAAGAGGTGTTATTGCCACAACTATGATGGACTCTTTCGATACTGCCGATAAAATTCTAGAAGATCTAGCAAACGGTGTTCATATAAACCCAGTAAATGAAGATGACATCACTAAATCAATAAATGATAAGATCACATGGACGTCATGGATGGAGATAAATGAGAAGGAATTAGAGAAGGGAAGAAATGCTGGCAAAGTAAGATGGAAATTTTGCAAGCAAGATGATATGATTAAAGCTGCCAGTTCATAGCTTGATAGATATATGTACCTGAAGTTTTCTCATTTTGAATCATCACATCCAGTCATTTTCATAAAATAATGTGAATGTGCATACTTACTCAGGGATCTCAGAAGAAGCTTTTTAAGCAACTGTAAAGATTTCGAAATTACTTCCCCTTTTTCAGATTCATCCTCTCTGCTATCTTCTCTATCATCGACATGTGCACCACGACGTTCAATGTCTTGAGCTTCGTGTGGTATTTTTTTCTTTGAAATGTAATACTTATATCCAGCATGTGCATATATTGGAGATGGCGGTAACTTTGTGACAATATCTTCAGTATGAACAATCCTGATTAATCCTTTGGAAAAAGTACACAGAGAGTCTATTTTATTCGTCAAAGATAATGTATCGAAGATGTCATCTAGGAAGCATGCAAAGGCTTTGTTGCCTATTTTCGGACTCGCAAAATTCAAAACTAACGGCTCGTATCCCAATAATTTAAATTCAACTGCGATTAAGGTATTGAGTGCTGCGCCTAGGGAATGACCCAAAAGGACAAGTTGAAAATGAGGATAGCCGTTTTTCAAACTTTCGATTTCGTGAATGAGCCAGGAGCCACTATTTTTTAAAAAGGCATGAAATCCTCTATGAACTTTGCATCCATCACAATGTGCACTAAGATGGGACGATTCGATGTTAGTCAAATGTTCATATTTTACAGGCATGATGTCCATATCGCTTAACCAATCCCTTCTGGAAGATGTTCCTTGAAAGGCTAATAGTATCTCTTTTCGGGACTCATCAACGGCATAAAACCCTGAGCCAGTATCTCCTTTGTTGTTAAAGTTGAAGGTTCGAACCACTTTAATGTTTTGTAGAGCTTCGTCTTTACATACCCTCTTTATGCAGTAGGTATCTTTATCCCCAATATAGCCATATGTGAGGCCTTTCTTCAAACAGTAAGCAACGGAAGCAACTTTTGCGTAATGTTTTAATTTTAGATAATCATCGTCAGACTCTAGCATTGACTCAGTTCTACCGAGCACAAGAAATTGTATTAAAACCCAGAGTAGGTGAAAAATCATCATGCTGGTACGTCAAACTGTAATTTGCCAAGTTCAATTAGATATTATACACATTTATACACATCAAAGTATGTCTATTTTACTGGAACTGCTACATTTTCGCAGCCGCAGTCAGTTTTTTTTATGCCAAATGAAGTTAGTTTAAGTAATTTAGGAGCAGTCCCAAGTTAAACAATGCAAAATATAAAGAAGTAAAATCAGGCATCATACATCTGTTTCAAGGAATAATTAAGGTCCATTAAATTCTAATGGAAAAGAAAAAATAAGATGCAGAAAAAAATGAATGCCTGCAATTTCAAATTCGCTAGTTACATCTCAGTTCTTCATGTAGCCTATTGCACCTTATGCTACACGTAAATAGACCACAGTTACGGCATCTAGTATAATTGGAATTGAGCCCACATATGCAGCATAGTTTGAGCCTATTTCTTATAACTTCGCCACCAAATTTCTGGCTTTTTGCTGCTCTATGGTGTTCCGCTTGCTCAACAAATTGATAGTTCATAATCAAAATGGAATTTATTGATATCAAATTTTTTTCCTCTTCGAAATACAGATTCAAGTTCCTCTTTGAAGATAATATTTTTTTCGTAGTTGGTGTGTTACCTTGTCGAGATTTTGGCTCATTTTTACCCCCAGATAGATAGGAAAAGCCCTTGGGGAGGTCAAAGGCTGAGGTTGAATCTCTGTTCAAATCATTTAACCTTTTTTGAACCATTCTCTCTATTTGAACCTGCTGCGCGGACTTTACGGGTCCTTCTTTTCCATCGGGATTCGAAATCTGAATTTGTGCATGCATTAACTTGTTCACATTATAGTTCACTTTTGGTCGATTCTTCAGACCTCTATTAGCACCACCAGACTCATCATTGTCAGTGGTTTGGTTTGGATGCCTAGGTCGTGCTGTAAGATTTATGGAAGAGGTAAAATATACTGTGGAATTATTAGCCGATGACGACTTAGGTACTTCTTCCACGAGCATTCTTATTAGCTAAACGTTTAAAGTCGGTCATCAATATTTTTATGTTATTAAATATATATAACGTATTTGTTTATATGCCGGACGCCTCTCGCCAAAGGACTCACTCTACGATGACGCTAGCTTGATGATATCATCACTGAGTGAACTTATCAACCACCCATTTCTAATGACAGTGAAGGAGAGCAAAAAAAGAAAGACTCAACGATAGCATTTGCTTCATTTGTCGTTTCCTCCTTCTTTATATGTACCTGCGCTTTCTCGGATTTCTTTTGATGTGAATGGTTCGTCCTCTCTTGCCTTATCTAACATTGGCTTGATACTCTGCTTAGCTAAAGCCGCATTGACACAGGTGATATAATCATCCCATACCGCGGTACATTCATTCTCTAACGATTTGCCCTTCAAGAATTTCTCTGTATACCATTTATTGAAGCAATCATCATATTTATTCTTGGCTTCGGTACACTCAGGAGCGAATGAGACTGACATGATATTGCCCATTTACCAAGTTTATGCAGTTTAACACACAACGCTAATCGGCCCTTACTTGTTTTAAGCTTCGTGGTCGTCTAGTTTTATTAGAAGATGAGATCCTATTCGCACAACCTGCAAGTTGAAAAAGTGCATTTTCGCTTTTTATCAATTTTCTGTTGATATATACGCGTTTTGAAACCCATGGAAAGAGGAATATAGAATCCTTTCGACAAAGTTATACAAAGATATGGAAGTACACATTTTGTGATTATGAAAAGATATTCAATAGCTCCCTCTTCCTCACGAAGGAAGTCAACAATTGGGCCGAATCTCAATGAGTCGAGCTCATCTAAGGCGGAATTAGAAAAGTTAGAACAAGAAACAACACTCGTGTTACAAGAAGTTGACAAAAATTTATCAAAGGCAAACGCTATAATTAACGAGAAAATTTTTCCAATTCTCAAAGATTATGCCAATAATTCTAATGATGTGTGGAATAACGTAAGCTTTTGGAAATACTTTTTTGAGCAATCTGCAAATGTGGAGTTGAGTAGCTATGAGGCGAGGATAGACACTGAAACAGATGTGAATACAATGGCTAATGGAAACCTGAACTTCTTATACAGGTCTGGGGATGAAAACAACGATCAAGAGGATCAAGAGGATCAAGATAATGAATCCAAGTTAACTAAGCAGAAGGGAGGACAAGATGATGCGATTAACACTTTCAAAAGACCTTTGCTTAAAAACGTAGTAGAAGAGTCAACTCCAACTTGGTCTACGGAGCAGCAGAAATTCGACAACCAGATTCAAGCGTCAACCCCACAATTTCTAAAGTCTGCTCCCAATGGCAATAGAAAAGCATCAGGAATAAGTTCATACCCTAACCTAGGACTTCAACCTCCACCTGCATTAACGAACACATTGAGTAGTGGCGAGTCGACAGTACCACCGTCAGCAGAGAATGCATCTATCCCGACTAAGACACAAACTATAAGACAATCTTTAAATAGCTATCAAAGGATATCCATGTCTCCTAGGAAACCTAAAACTCCGACCTACGATATAGCATCTGATGAAGCCAAAAGAAGATCATCAATGATCCAAGAATTAATCAATTCATCTCCGACGTTACCCGAGCCGCCAGTATTGCAATCTGAGATTGAAATTCATGGGGGGTCGGAAGAAAAAGACATATCTTTCAACTCAGAAAAGAAAAATGAGGAAGAACTATCACCGGTGATACTTCCAAAAGAATTAACTCCTTCAAAGGCCAATCACAATGACAATGACACACTTCAGAGATTTCCTACTACTCCCATGTTTACAAGAGGACAATCAGGTGAAAGATTGTCTAACATTATCAAAACACCTCTAGGAGTAAGGATACGGTATGGAGGAGATGATAGTGACTTGGTACCTCCACAACTCGAGAATGATGAATTTGGTAAATCAAAATCGGCATTCAAAAAGTCGCCTGACTATGATGACCGACATCCACAATTGGAGAAAAGAGATCTTGATACGAAAGCGAGAGACAATGAATCAGACCATGCTTCGGGTAAAAAGAGAAAAACTAAATCCTTTACAAGTGAAGTAGATGATAATGTCTTTTTAGACAACAGTAATCACAAGATTAATTCTGTTGCCTCAACTTTGTACCATTCGATTGTTAATCAGCAAGAAAATACAAGTGCATCTAACAATAAAGATTATTCTAAAGAGGATAACAATTCACAGTCTCGGTCAATATCATATCTCTTTGAAGAGGTACTCTCGAATGCATCTTCTTCGAAAAACCAGAAGGAGGAAATAAATAAGGATGAACCACTGGAAGACGGTGCGAGAGATTTATTCGGAGATTTGGTGACGCAGCAGCAAGACAATACGGCTGAAAACTCGACCAGTGAGCTAGGCTCTTTCTTGGGAGAACGATACAAGAACCTCACTAATTACAAAAAGTCTTAGCTTTTTTAGTTTAGGTATTTAGACCTCAAGTTAATAATGTATAAGTTACAATGTATGATTAAGGACAACACCTTATTGTGGGTTGAAAAGGTATTACATAACAGAGGTTAAATGATTTCAAACATATGTGTGATTATAAACGAACGCGATTTTATTGGCTGCACAAAAAAATTATGCGAATCACTCAAACGATTTGGTCCTAGTTTAGCAGCAACTTCTCGAGTACTTAAGAAACTACATTCTCATCTAACAAAGTTTTCTAATTAAACATTAATTAAAACAAATCAAACCTAAAATGCCTTGTTCTGCTGCTGAATGCATTTGCGCTAAGAATTCGACTTGCTCATGTGGTGCTAGACCAGCATTACAATGTACTTGCGAAAAAGCTTCTGACGAAAACAAGCAACCCACTTCTGATAACTCATGTGCATGTGGGAAGAGAATCAAGGGTCATTGTACATGTGGAAATGCAAAGAGTTGTAAGGAGATGGAAGGTGAAACTGATTTCACCTATCTTAAGTAAGGGTCTTTACTGCCTTCATCTACTTAATCCAGTTCATTTTATTAGTTTGTGCCTTTAAAGGCTAACATTTCATGAATAACTACAAGCATTACAACCATGTCGTTGTTTTTAATATGTACCATTTATATCATTTTTGTATGTAATAGTTAATTGATTCTTTACGACATCGTATCTATCAAATATCACGACATTGGCGACATAGTCGATGTAGCTTCCGGTGAACAGATTAGACGTCATGACCATTTTTGGGTGCAACACAAAGCTTAAATGAAATAACATATGGCACGTCTATCGGGGTTGCAAAGAGAAGTTCTTAAGCTATATAGACTCTCTTACAGAGCTATAAGAACAAAGCCAAAAGAGAACCAAGAGCATTGGAAAGAATTTGTCAGAGGCGAGTTTGAAAAGAATAGGAATATTCCTAAGAGACTGTTTTCTGTCATAGAACATTTGATAAGATTGGGATATAAGAGATATGAAATGTATCTGAATATACAAATAAAGGATATCCATTGACCAAAGAGGTGAAACTTGTTGCCATTTGTAAATAGGTTGTTGCATTGTATCGGTCTATTCCTTCGAATATGAAAAATTGGATACGTTTAGCATAAGTTTCAGGTCTTGCCTTGTTCCTTTATTTCTTTATATCGAAATAAGTTGAGAGATAAACAGAATGAAAATTGATGAAACTATATTTAGCATGAAAATATTTACCTATAATCCTTAAAAATCGCTTTCCAATGTTGTAATAGCACCTCAGTGCTATCATTTCGGTATCCAGTATCTGTAATTTCTCTTTGACTATCCCTCGATCGAGCTAATGTAGGTGCAAAAACCATTGAAAGATTTTTATATCCCATTCTCGTAGACGAAGAATTGTCGTTAACTATGCTCAAATGCTTGCAAAGCATGAATAACGATTGTTTGCTGGCTGGAGACAACTTAGCAACAATGTTATGTCTTAGTGATTCTATTCTTTGTTCAAGCTGATCATTAGAAAGTCGAGATCCAACCCTAATATAATCTTCGTATAAAGAGTAAGGTATTAAAGGATCTGGCAACTTTCGGAAATACCTTTTGAGTGCCGATGTTATAGCATTAATATCAACACTTTCCAATGTTTCATTCAACTTAGACATACACCTCTCGTCCGACAAAGGATGCTGAGGTAATGATGCAAATGCTGTTTCCACGGCAACTATTGCAGAGTTGCCTCCTGATACCCTATATAACCCTTCCATATCTAAACCACGCTTTTCAACTTCTATGATACACCTTGATATAATAAGAGGAACTTCTTCATTTTCAAAATCCGCTCTTTTTTGTATAGTTGAGTCAAATAAGGGTGCATTTTCCAAAGATCCATTGCTTCCATTATTACCACCATTCAAAAAGGAGTCAAGAATGTAGCTTGATTTTGATTTGGTAACAAAAGAACCCAACCCTTTCTTGTCGCTTTGAAGATTGTCAGGTTGAAGCATGGGTGTAGCATGCTGCTTCTGAGGACTCGATATATTTCGTGTGTTATATTGTTGGTTTGTCCTGGATGAGTTCAAATATTGATTCGATTGAACGTGGCTTGGGGGATTCAGAGGTTGTAAATTAGGTGACGTATTAATATTAGGGGAGTTAAAGCCAAGTTTAGGTCTTCTCCAGAATTTCAAACGAGTAGCTTTTTGTGCTTCACCGTGTATATCATCATGTTCTGGGCCTTGTTGTGGGACCAGAGATGTTGAAGAGTTAGATAGATTGTTAGAAACAGATCCTGATAAATTGGACTGTCCCTTTTCTATTCCTGCTTCTGTATTTACCAAACTAGTTGAGCTTGTATTCCATAGTGTTTCGTTGGTTTGAGGTCCTAATCGTTTCAATGCGTTTTCCATCTGCTGATTTTGTTCAGCTAAAATAAGGTTTGATTCATGTAAACTTCTACTTCTGTGTTCCATAGATTCAACCTTCATCGTTATGGAGTCAAGCTTTTGTGATTCTGATAATATTTGCAGGCGAATGGATTTAAGTTCTTCGTTGAGCCTTTTTCTCTCCAACTCCAATTGCCTATTCTCACCAGCTAATCTACTCCGTCTCTCAAGTTGTTCAAGATCTGCCCTTGACCTGCCTTTTAGATCGTCGTCGTGATGGTCAAAACTCGTTAAGAAAGGAGTATCCGAGCTTGCTCTGTAATGATCACGATAACTACTACCACTTCTGAAAACAGATGATTGATACGATTGCGTGGTAGAAGGTAAAGGTGGAGTGGTGAAGGCCGAGCCTCCACTTACAGAGCCTTCCGACACATGACGCGAATGGCCCTTTAAGCTACTCGCATCATCATTTTTATTTCCACTAGATTTAAGGAAACCAAGCTTAGATGATAACCCCCCACTACCACCGGATATTGATCTTTTATGTTTCAAGCTCATCTTTCTCCCCAAGTTACCTTTCTTCTTCGTAGCCAGAGATTCCAAGACATTATTCTCTTCAAGGTTTGTGACTGTCGGTGTATTACCACCAAATGGCTTCACTGTCTTTGTTAAACTGTCGCCCCTGGCCTCATAGTTCTCCTTTTCATCATAAGTTATACCTTCCAACCCCAAGCCTCGAGGAGTAATATCGGGACGGGGACGTGTAGAATCTAGAACTTCTGAGGTTACATCGGGACGCTTCTTTGGAGTAGATGGTACAGAGGGTAACGGTACCCTTGGTGGAGGAGATGAAACAGCATTATTTGGGGTTCCCTTTTTAGGTGTACTAGATGGACTGAACTTAGGAAGCTGGTCCACACTATCATGATTTGATGGCAAATAATCCGCTTCAACAACTCTTGCCTGTCTATTCGCCTTGGCCAGGGGAGAGTGAACGTATCTACCCTTCTCACCAACTGGAGCAGCCAACATCGAGCTTCGATCATGATCACTAGTGTTGCTAGGAGAATGACGATGAAATTCATGATCATTGAACTGACCTGGGGATAAAATCAACAAATTCTTTCCCCCTACCCGCTGTTCAGAAAGATTACTATCTTCAAAAACAGAACTATGCTCGATGTTAGGTGTTTTAAAGTCTGCTGGCGACTTCAATTCCTCCTTCGGTGGAGAGGGAGGTATATCAATTATGTCGAGGAAGAGGCTACCATTGTCTTTACCGTTAGGTTGGCTAGAGAGGCTATCCCTGTATTCTGAACCTATCGGTTGAGGTTGATCATGTTGTATTGCCTTAGAGTCATCTTCATGCTGGTCTTTATGTGTTCCTTCTTCATCACTATTGCTAACTTCAACTATTGTTAAATCATTTGCGGTATTGCTGTCTGTGCCATCTTGGGCATTGTTTGAATCTTTACCGAAACTGCTGTATGAGCTCTGATTTACTCTGGATGATTCAAGAGTTCCATCCGAATTTGATTCGGAAACTAGACTTGATGTTGCCCCTTCATAATTATTGTGACTGGAAGAAGTAGCTGAGTTTGACTTAGCTAAAGGAGCTTCAGGAAGATTCTTTGATCTTGAAGCTAAACTCGAGTTTGATCTTGAGAGACCATTTAAGGAGTTTGACGCGAGTGTATTCATATTTGAAGATCTAGTACTCACTGAATCTCTTTCCCTTGCCTCCTTCTCTTTCAACTCAGCCAACTTTTTCTTCCGAAGATCATGATTTCTCTTCTTAGCAACTAATTTCTCGTGGCAACTCATACAGAATAACCCCCTTGAAGTTCTTGCATACCTTAGATCTTCGATTTTCTGCTTACAGGAACGACACTTAAAGCAGTTTGAACAATATGATTGGTCCCCAGTTAAAATTGCCAAGTCGTCTATCTTCTTGTTGCACTGTTTGCAATTATAAGAGCAATTTGAGCAAATCAAATTACCATTTCCTAAGACTAAGAAATTCGAATTACAACCCAAAGACGTGTCACATTTTGAACACTTGAAACAATGGATATGCCATCTATCATCGCCAAGCTCATAGGCGTGGCCTTCGCTTATTCCCTGCAGACACTTTTTACACGTCCTTGGATATTCATCAACGTTTCGAAGGGTATAAGTGAGATCAGTCATTTTGAAATTTGACCCCTCCGAAGATCACAACTAAATATTTGTGCTGATGGTTAATTCTATCCTATTTGTGAATGTTTGGCACTTCTTTGTAAATCACGATCCCTGACGTGTGCCTCTGATTCTAATTTAATGCCTCAGCTCTATTGTCTATTGAAATTTATTAGGGTCCTCGACCTGAAAATAAAAACAGACTTGTAGAAAGTAATACGTATCGATATACTTCTCTCTAACCGCGAAATGCTAAAATCTACTCTCCAAAAGTCTAGCTATAGAGGTAACAATTTGAAATTTTGCTCTTTTAGATACAAGTTGGAATGTTGAGGACTTAATCATTTATATACAGGATAATCTAAAAATGTACCTTTTCCAATTTTTCTTTATTTCTATTTTAGGATCATTGGTTGGCAATTGAGTCTCGAATAGAAAAGATGGAGCACTTCAAAAAAAAAAAAAAAATCAAAAAAAAAAAAAATTGAATGAGACACTTCTGTGTCTCTAATACTAATATAATTTTTATTGTTAGTACTTTTATCTATCACTAGATAATGTTTCATTCTATAATTCCTCAGCTGTAAGGTCTTTTTTAATCTTGAAAGGCCTTCCACGCCAGTCTATTTCGTGTCCAATCATAGCAAGTATCCAAATTGGAAGTGCTAAAATTTCTCTCATACACCAAACCCCAATCCATTGCCCTAATGGCCTTTTCATTGGAGGAAGTGAGCCATAATTCAACCAATATGGATAAATCCTGTATGTATCTATGCTTTGTAGAATGCTATAGTACTGAACATAGTCAGTGATCATCCAAACCAATAAATGTAAGACAAAAAATTTCATGCTAAAGCTCCTGTTGAGAAATAAAATTGAGAATCCATATGTTCCATAAAGTCCACAGAGAATTGATTCTGTAGTAGGCTCTATCAAAGTAGCTGCAAAAACCATATACTTTCGTACCCTTAACCACCTTGTTCTCCTCTCTATATAATCATTTACACTGTTGTCTAACCCACCTAGAGGTTGGACAACAATATCACCTGTTTGAGCAGTTCTAGAGTGATTCGCATCCCATAAGGCAATACCTATCATATTATCCTCCCCTATGTATCTGGAAAAAAATTTGATTGAATGTCCTGGTCCTAAAGAAGAATAGTATCTGGCATCCTTCATAACGGAATCTGTTTTGAAGAAATTTAATTTCCTTTCTGAAATGGATTGAACAGCTCTATCTAAATCTGACCTTCGATAAATATTAGACTTCCCATTCACACATGGTGCAATCGCTAAGTTGTTCAAAGCAACATAAAATTTAGAATGTGAGGATAAAAGAAACATCTCATCAAGTCTCGCTCCTAGCTTTTTCAACAATCTTCTTTTTGGTTGATCACCTTCAGAAGCCAGGTTCCTTGGACTGAGTACATATTCTGAATCTGTTTGGTCCTTTGAGCTTATGCTTAAAGCTATAGGGACATGATGGACAAGTTGAACAGGCCTGGAACCTTTTAATTTCGAACCATTATTGTAATTATCGCGTAGTGTGATCACTGATTTTTTCAAGATACTTGGGTTTGCCCAAACATTGACGTCCATAAGCCATAAAATATCATACTTAGCGGCCTGATAACCCTTGGCTAGGTTATTGACTTTTGGATTAGGACCGTAACGCTCTTTCGACATCTTAGTATTCTCATCGAAACCTTCGCTAATTAAAATTTGAGAATCGATATCAGGATATTTGGCTATCAAATCCTTCATAATTGGTATTGAAGGATCCTTGGGATTATCAACACAGAGTAAAATTTGTAGCTTATCCTTCGGATAGTCTTGAAGGAATGAGCTTTCAAGGCACGAGGAGAATTCTGTATCAATCCCCTTTACTGGTCGAATGATTGTGACCCCCTCATAAACTTCATTCTTGTTATTTGCTTTAGAATTTTTTTGAACCTTATTATTGTGTGGAAGAGGTGGCACAGTGATTGGGTTTTTGAACTTTTTTAGCAACTCCACGAAACCCAGGTATGCGATTCCAAGCATAAACACGTACCATACAAAACAGATCAATGCAGATGTTAGTCTCCATTTATTATGGTCATTCATTAGTAAATTAATCATTTGCAGCTCGAGGCCGTTCTGTAGATCGGCAAAAAAAAGTGTTGGTTCCGAATCACTTATTTTCTTCTCTTTGGTGCTCTATTTTCGCGCGAAAAGAAAATGCCCAAAAAGTCCAGATGTTTCGTTCAACAAATTATAATCGATTTTGAGAAAGGGAGATCGGGAACACAGGTGCTCGTGCAAAAAGGTTAAAAGTCGCATTGATCCTATTCAAGTAGATTTAATCTGCATAACTGTTTCTTTAGAAGAGCTGTCAATGTAGTGTAGTCAGTCGATTAATGTGGTAATTCGGAACACGTTCAATTTTTCTCTTTCCCGAGCTCATTTGACACCAGTTCTCTTTTAAAAGTCTGGAGGTACAAAATCTTTCGTGTTTCACAAGACTAAGCTTATATAAAGAAAATTTCGTCGATCACAATAAAGGTAGAACAAAAATATAGACCTGGAGTTAACGATGCGAACTTTCACCTTATTGTAGCTACCAGTCGGCCTCTCGTGATAGTGACTGCAAAGTGCCCCACAAAAAACGTCATATTTTGCACGCTCTGCATAACCATTTTGCGTGTCATAGTGAACCGTGGTCCCTACTAGAAATCAGATCCTCGGACGCAATTTCGGGTCCGGCACCACCCCCGCAAAACTATTTAACTACTGCATCTTCCATTTTAAAGGAGACAAAGTTCTTCAATATCCGGTAAAAGTAACCTGATGGATACCCTGCCAACGAATAAAATGCTAAAGATGAGATTGAGCAATAGATCCATCAAACAATTTTGTACTTCTAGCTTGAAGGGTGATTTATTTAAATATCAATCGCAATTGCCAAAATTGCCTGTCCCAACTTTGGCAGAAACCACATCCAAGTACTTGAGATCTGTGGAACCATTCTTGCAAAAAGATCAACTTGAAATCACCAAGAAAAATGTTGAAGAGTTCACTAAGGCTGGTGGTGTTGGTGAGGTTTTGCAAAATCGTTTAACTGAATTTGCTAAGGGTAAGGATAATTGGCTTGGTGAATTTTGGGACGACTATGCCTATATGTCTTATAGAGATCCAGTTGTTCCATTTATCTCTTACTTTTTCAGTCACAAGGATATAAACAATGTTATTGGCAAAAATCAACTTTTGAAGGCTACCTTGATCAGTTATTATACACTCGAATTCATGCTGCTTGTTCAAAATGAAACTTTAGAACCGGAAATTATTAAGGGTAATCCTTACAGTATGAGTGCTTTCCATTATATGTTCAACACTTCTAGAGTTCCCAATGAAGGTTCGGATATCACTAAGATCTATAATGGCGAAGAACACAGGTACTTTGTTGTTATTTACAAGAATAATTTCTTCAAGGTTCCTCACCATAAGAATGGCCAACCATTATCGAAGTCTGACTTGTACAATCAGTTCCAAATTATCAAGAATACTCCCATTGACCCTGCTGCCCCTGTGGGAATATTGACAAGTTTAAATAGAGACGAATGGTTTAGTGCTTACGACACGTTGATCAAGTCTCCTATCAATGAACTGACTCTTGAAACAATTTACGCTTCTTCTTTTGTGATTTGCTTGGATGACAATACTCCTGTTACTATCGAGGAGAAATCTAGAAACGCTTGGCATGGAAATGGACAAAACAGATTCTTCGACAAGCCTTTGGAATTCTTCATCAGTGACAATGGTAACTCTGGTTTCTTAGGTGAGCACTCCAGAATGGATGCTACTCCAACCGTTCAATTGAATAACTTCGTATACGAAAAAATTGTTAAGGAGAGTCCATCTGAACTTTTGAATGAAATCTCTTTCAACAAAGATGTTTTACGTCCGAAATTGTTGGAGTTCGACTTATATCCTGTTACAAGACAAAACATCAAAGTTGCTATTGAAAAATTTGATCAAACCATTGCAGCCCATGATCAAGAATCTTTCCAATACTACGGTTATGGTAAAAACTTGATTAAACAATTTAAGGTCTCACCAGACGCTTATGTTCAGATGTTAATGCAGCTTGCTTACTTTAAGTTAACTGGTAAAGTCAGACCGACTTATGAAAGTGCTGCAACTAGAAAGTACTTGAACGGAAGAACTGAGACAGGTAGAAGTGTTTCAAATGAATCCAAAAACTTTGTGGAAACATGGGTTGATGAAAATGCTTCCGACGAAGAAAGAGTCAAAGCATTCCAAGCCGCTTGTGGACAACATGTTAAGTACTTGAGTGAAGCTGCTGATGGTAAAGGTGTAGATCGTCACTTGCTTGGTTTGAAGATGATGTTAAAGGAGGGAGAACCTGTTCCTGCTTTTTTCACCGACCCTATTAACGCTTACAGTGCGACATGGTACTTATCTACCTCTCAAATCCCATCGCCTTATTTCCAAAGTTGGGGATTCTCTCAAGTCATTGATTGTGGTTTCGGTTTAGCTTATTTAATTCAAAATGACTTCTTGCATGTTCATATCAGCTGTAAGAAGGGCAATGGCTTAAGGTCTGATTACATGAAGGCTTATCTAGTCGAAGCTGCTAATGAAATGAGAGATGTTTTGACAAAGGCCTTATTGAATAAGGCTAAGCTTTGATTAAGTACAATTATTTTGTATACAAGAACGACAAATATTTATTGGTTGTGTATGTTCAATAAATATGCGTAAGCTAAATTATCGTTTTCTTTCAGAAAAAGGTTTCGAGTATCGATGAGATCCAACGGCACTAATTTGGTCCCTTTGTTCTGGTGCGTTTATTACGAATTGGGTTACCTCGTCTAATTGGTAGAACCGTGTAAGTGTACGTCTTTGTTTCGCATTCTTGGATCGCTTCGCATCATACATTTTTAATCTCAAATGTAGAAAACGTAAACAATACGACATAGAGGTGCTGATCTAAATACCACTTATTCCCACACTTTTTACTACAAGTCGACGTGAGGAACTAACATAGCTGTCATCAGTTATTGTGCCAGAGTCTTGTGGCAAAGACCTATCGCCGTTTTACAAGGAAATTATCAGGGTCCCAAGCTCGTTGTAAAGTGGGATCCAAATAGGGAAGAGGACTTGGGCTTAAGTCCATCATCAAATTACGTATCACTTTTCCTTAATATTGAAGAAACAGATAATTGCATACATTAGATAAGTATTCAGGGCACTAATAGAGGACATTTAAATTCATTAGGGACGATCAGAGAGACATAAAGAACTACTGAACAAAGGGAAATTGCACGGTCAACAAAGGATAAAGGAGTGGTGTGCAGCTCTCAAAGACAACAATTAACCGTACGCAATAATCACTAGCAACATAATCAGCAGCCTTTAAGATAATATCTCGAGCAGGCATAAGGGTATCCAAGAAGTTTCTTGATGTCCTAGTATTATGTCAGATACCCCCAAACATAATAGGACCCATAAGCGGCATAAGTCATCTGTTTCTAACATAGGCTATTACTTTTCGCCTGAATATCCCGAGAGACAAGTTGAACAGCAGCAAGGTCATCGAAGACAACACCTGAGGCAACAAAGCCCACAACGGTTGCATAGACAAACACCATCACAGTCTACAATATTGCGACAGGAATCTCGCCCGCAGATCGCACAAGAAATGGCATTTCATGAAAGAGGTGAAGAAGGGACCAAGATGTTTGAAGGAACCACTTATGAATCTCACCAATTCTCTGGACAAGAGGATATCTCAGAGCAGGGCCACTCTTTACTGCTAGAAGGCTCTCAATTTCATCCTGCACACTCATACGAACATGCATCATCTCTGAATCAATATTACACATACCCTGGCATTCAGCAGCCTAATTATGGAACTATAAACAGGCCCTCATCTTCAGAAACTCTGCAGAGCTACCCGCCTCCTTCCTATCCCGCCATGTCTCTGTTTCAACCACAGGTTCCTTCATCTAGCATTTCATCACAAATCCCATACCAGTCTTCAATGGATCCTCCAAATATGTACACGTACAGCTTCCCCAAAGTATCTGACTATGGATCACTGAGTGTTCAAACCCCTATCACACCTACGAGGCAACCCAAGCATCATTCGAAAGGAAATATGTCAATTTCATCCCATTTCAATCTATTCAGTTTAGATGAATCGGATAAAAAGCAGATTAAGAAGGTACGTGAGCCTTCTTCCAACTCTGTGTTGAATGAATTGTTGGTAAATTTACTATCAGTTGAAGGTGCAAATATTAACAACTTTCTTCTTTTGGTCTTATACAAATCGAAGTCAACTTTGCCTCTTGACGATTTTTACAACATTCTTTATAATAGCGATCAAGGCATGGACTTTTTGGTACAAATGAGATACGAGGATAAACTTGATCAGTCGGTGATTACCACTAATAAAAACGAGGAAATACATACAATTGTGGAAATTTTAGATATCTTTAAAAACCCTAATAGCTTACTGAATTATTTTCCAAATTTAATGGACAGGGAGAGCAAATTTAGTAACATTAATTATCATGAACTTCTAAGAACTTTTCTTGCAATCAAGGTATTGTTTGAGCTTTTAGTAGTTTTACCACCTGAGTCTGTTGAAAATCCGCAGAATCATACTATACCAAGACTATCTATTTATAAGACATACTATATTGTATGCCAGAAATTGATTTTGATGTATCCAAGCTCTTCAAATACCATAAAGGAGCAACAAAAGCTGATTCTTGGTCAGTCAAAGATTGGAAAGCTTATAAAATTGGTTTATCCTAGCCTATTAATCAAAAGATTAGGCAGTAGGGGGGAGTCAAAATATAACTACTTAGGAGTTATTTGGAATCATAATATAGTTAATGATGAAATTCGGAAACTTTGTGATGAAAATGAGCTAGTCGAGTTGAGTGATCTCTTTGAAGGAAATAAGGCCAGGTTCGGCGGTTCCGTATCCAGCTCGTATTCGGAGCCCTCTCCAGGAACATCAAGGAAATCTTCTCAAGTAGCAATGCCAAGGGAACCTAAAGTAATTTATCCGCCACCTCCACCACCAGCATTGCCCGCACCTACAACGATTTTGGAATCTTCTCCACCACCACCACCACCACCACAGCCTCCTCCCCCTAACCCACCAGTCGTACAATCATTTTCTGCAGCAAGGGTTTCGCCTTTACGTTCTTTGCTGCCTCAAAGTGAGAGTGACCAACCAGAAGAAACCATACCCCCAGTTTTGTCGTTTATCAAACCGTCAATGAAGTATACCTTAAATGCTTCTTTATTCAAGATGGGAGCGACTTCATGGATTGAAAGCGTCAAATCTGAGCTTTATGAAAGGGCGTCTAACATTATGGACAGTGGTCTCATGAGGCAGGCTCTTTTTTCGGATATTCATCTGCTTGGAGATGAAACTTTGCTTAATAACATCTCAAGTCAAATACTTCAACCAATTATAGAAAAGGGAGAACTGCAAGATAATTGTGACTTAATAATATACTTGCTAGTCATCTTAGAGATATTACCTCATTTCTTATTAGAAACTTCAATCGGAAATAACCAAGACTTAAAAAGTTTAAGATTGAATTTAGTCCATGTAATTAATGGCTTCAATGTGAGAATTGATAAGATGAATGGTAGCTTCATTTTTAAGAATAACAATACTTCGATATTTTTGACTCTTATGAAAAGAATTATAAACTTGAATGATCTTATAATCACATTTGTTAAAATAGTGATAAAAAGGGAAAAACGAACATCAATGATCAGTGACATCAAGAATTTTGGTACGGATGAAACTGATTTTGAAACTAGAATTCCGAGCTTTGGGTCGCCAGCGTTTAATTGGGATTTTAAAGAAAATATTCTTTTTCATGATATGGTGTATTCTTTGTTGGGTTTTAACTTCGAAATTGGTGGACAAAAGAATCCTCAGTTTGTCTCTCCCGGCTTAATTGATGAGGAGATCAATATTTTACGCGACTTTCTAACTACCCATTTGTTTAATTATTTGAGTGAGCCTGATATTGATCCTTCAGTTTCTCCTGGCGATATGAGTCAAGCTGGACATTTCTTGACGTCGAATGAGCAGGAGAAGCTCTCTTCTTTATTTAACTTAATTGAGTCACATTTGTTGACAACTAAATTAAGAGCCAAATACCCCATTGCCGTGTTAAACCAACTCATTGCCTTTGTGTTCAACGATATCTTAAAGCACATTTTTTCTAGTCAGCAATATCAAAATCAAGTCCAAGGTGTTACTCCACAAGGTAATAACAGCTTTGGCGATTGGTGGATTTTCAATTCGCTCCTTCAAGAGTATATAAGTACAATGGGAGAGATACTTGGAATGCTCAGTATTATTGGGTGATCACGAAGAGGGGATAAGCATAAGGAAGAGATAGATACAAATTTTACAAGGCTCTAAAAATAGAAAGCATGAAGCAGGAGCACATATATGCGAAATATATTGTGAAACACATTCTTACTGTCTTCCACTAATAACTTGTCTAATGTGTGTATGCATTTAGTTCCATTTTCTATCATTTTCAGATATTAATAGATTTTTAAACCTGTTCAATTAGAAAAGTCTCTGTCTGTCCATTATCGTCTCAAGCGAAAGCTGTTAATCTATTAGGCTTCGGTTTGTATTTTGCACCCAAAATCAAAAAGATCTTGAAAAGCTTTAACATGCACATCTTTTAACTTAAATTTATTGAGAATCTCATTAAAATGCTTTGAAATAGGACTAAAATGGAGGATTTATTTGATTGAGGCCCTTTTTACATTTGCTTTAGAGCCGCCAGTTTTTACTATCCTCAACTCTTTTGATATTGTGTATTGTTTTTTGCAGTCAATCTTAAGTGCGCAATATCCATAAAATAGCTCAATACCAAAGTGTAGTAGGTTTCGAAATCAAATGACAAATAGTATGAGAGGCGACTAATTATCAGTTAATCTTAAAAATCCTCTAGACTGTGCAACTTTGTTTTTTTCTGCTTTTCCCAAGATGGCATATTCATAGTACCTTTGGTGTAAATTAAGTGCATGAATAGACATGGGTTGACAATATATCCATGTTTAGGCTACTGGGTATGAAGGGATATTAGGGCAGTTTTTTGTAGAAGAGGTTACCTCTAGGATTCTCAGTTCGGTGTTTTAAAGTAGCTGATTATGGTGATGAACCCAGAAAATAAGAGGCAACCAATCAATCAAAATGAGAATACCGGTAGGTTCTTATTGACTTAAGAATTCAATACATTGCATATTATTTTCATTGTCTTCTTTAGCAAGGACCACACCGTTATTTAATCTCCTCGGCTCATAGATGTGAAAAATAGTACCTGTACATAATTTTAAATTTGCGATGTATCCCACGCTTTTGTAAAAATCAGCTAATCAGGGCAAGGGTCTACCTCTGAGAGAGTATGCCAGCAAGTCAAAACTCAATCAAAATTATTGCGGGAAACTCGCATCCTGAACTCTCAAATGATATTGCACGTAAACTTGGGATCGAAATTGCAAGGGTTGGCGCTTTCAAGTACACCAACAAAGAAACTGCCGTTGCTGTCGGTGAATCCGTAAGAGATGAGGACGTTTATATAATCCAGTCTGGGTCAGACGAAACAAAGATTAACGAATATTTGATGGAACTATTGATAATAATGAATGCTTGCAAAGTCGCAAGCGCCAGAAGAATTACTGCAGTGATCCCTAACTTTCCATATGCAAGGCAAGATAAGAAAGACAAATCTAGAGCTCCGATTACGGCAAAATTAATTGCTAACATTTTACAGGCAGCTGGTTGTAACCATGTTATAACCATGGACTTACATGCATCACAGATTCAAGGCTTTTTCAGAGCACCAGTTGATAACCTTTATGCCGAACCTCTAGTATTAAGATACATAGAGGAAAATTTTGATACAAATAAACTTATCATAGTGTCACCTGATGCAGGTGGAGCTAAACGTGTTGCATCAATCGCAGATAAGTTGGACCTGAATTTTGCCTTGATCCACAAGGAAAGACAAAAAGCAAATGAAGTCTCAAAGATGGTTTTGGTCGGCGACGTCAAAAACAAAGCATGCATATTAATAGATGATATGGCAGATACATGTGGCACACTAGTGAAAGCTAGCGACATTTTGATGCTGAATGGGGCTGAGAGAGTTATAGCTATTGTAACTCATGGGATTCTCTCAGGCAATGCGATTGAAAAAGTAAGTAAGTCAAGGTTGGAGAAACTTGTATGCACCAACTCTGTGCCCTTGAAAGAAAAAATGGAGAGATGCCCTAAGATAGAAGTGATTGACATCAGTTCAACACTAGCTGAAGCAATTAGGCGTTTGCATTTTGGAGAAAGTGTCAGTTATTTATTTAATTACGCCCCAGCTTGATGAGAGCTAACAACAAATATAAGTTTATATTATGAAAATTACATTATCTTACATAACGGTTTCTCTGGATGCTTCAATTAAGAACCACAGTATACCGGGACTCAATTTGAAAGGATTCTCCTCCGCAGCTACTGTCTGCGTGTTAGGAACATGATGTTCATCGATTCTTCTTATCCTTCCGATCATCCAAGCCTTCCCATTCAACTCATTCGGGTCGTCTATTTTTAAAAAGTAATGAGGAGCACCTATGTTGAATGCAGCCCAAGGCTGGACATCCAAGTCATTACCATCCAAGCCCGTAGTTGTAGGGAGAAACAAAACCAAATCATCTATCTCGAATTGATTCATCGTTATTCTGGAGTTTAATTTCTTAGTTAGTTTTTCCATCTCCTGTAACCCCAACTTATTTTCTTTTGTCTGCTTCTTTGCATACCCTTCAACATCTTTAAATCTCTTCGATATAGCATTCAAAAAGAAAGCCGTATAATCACTTCCTTCTTGTATTTGGACACCCTCCTTAAAGCTCACCAATCTTAAATACTTGTCAAACGTGGAATCTTCTTCAGTGAAGTCTTTCTTGAAAATGTGAATAAGTGCCAAAGATTGTTCGTTGTATCTGCTCGTATCTTCTTCGTAGCTGGATGATGACTTTGCCCCATCATCAGGCAAAATTGAAAAGACAGACAGAAGGTCGTTGGACCACTTGAGACTCATTTCAACTTCTTTAACAACTTCAGATACTGGAACATCGATGCCATGCTCTTCCCCCTCACCAATTGATATGTTTTTCTTTCCTCGAAGACCTTTCACTCTCGTTATTTTCAAAATTCCATTCTCCCTAACTAAGAGTAAGCCCATTGACTCCAAAACCAAACAGAATTCGAAAATGTATCCAAAGTTTACATCAATCAATTTCTTAATGTTCTTGAATAATGCTATGATGGTGTTATTTAAATCATTCACCAAGGTATCACTAGTTTTCTGTCTAGTTGTCGTTAACTCCAATAAATTCTCATAATCATCCGTTACCTCATCCAATTTACCACTGATATTCTTAATCTCATCCTCGAAGCCGCTTCTTTCCTTACTAACATCCGCTTCTTTCGAAGACATGTTAGAAAGAAGGTTATCTTTTATGTTCGTGGCATCCTCAAGCGCAGTCTTCAAATCTCCGATCTCATTCCTGGCGGATGAAAGCTCATCATCTTTACTTTTGTTCAAAGCACTCAACTCAGATATTTTGGCCTCCATTTCTGAAAAACGAGAATCACTGGCCTGCACTTTTTTATTTAAATCTTCTATCTTACTCTTATTCTGCTCCCCTTCCAATAGTACCTTTTTCAATTCGGTTTCAGTTCTCTCAAGTTTGCTTTTGTATTGATCCTCTTGCGCTTTGATTGCCTTTCGCTGTTCATGGAGAGCCTCTTCGAGGCCCTTGATCTTGCCTTCACTCTCTCTATTGGAATCGCAGAGACTCGTCTTTTCCTCCTTGAGCTTTGTCACTTTTTTTTTCAATTTAATATTGTCTACTAGCCTATCAATACCAGATGTGTCTAATACTTTGGAAGCAGCAGGAGGAGAAGGGCTCGTTTGCTTCTCTGTTTGTCTTGTGGTGGCCTTTGGACCTTGATGGGCGTCTCCACTGTTCTTTTCGGTACTCATACTCGTATTCTCACCTAGCGGAGAGTTATCCATATTTCTCGTAACTGGCCAAGAGCTCAAATTACGGTACTGTTGTTGATGTAGAAGACTTTCCAACTTTCTAATTCTGGATCTTAATTCCTTCATTAAGTTGAGATCTACTTCTGACTCTTCTTCATCTTTCTTAGCAATTTTCAGTCTATCCTCGTTTGATATAGAAGTTACGGTACTTATTGAGCTGATTAATTTTGTCGCCCTTTTCATATTTATAGTTGATCTTAAAAGATCATCGAAGTTCTTATGCAAGAGGTGAGCAAAATTTCGAGAGCAACTTGAATTTTCCAACACTTCAATAAAATTCGTAATGTCTTCTCGTTCAATATGCAAGTTCTCAATAATGGTGAAACCATTACCAGTCTTTGACAAGAGTGTCACATCAACATTTGGCAAGGTTGGGGCCAAAGGCTTGCCTCCAATGAGTGACAAAAATGTTCCAAATTTTTTCATCCACAACCTTCTGAATATCCGCTCTTGCTCAATGATGATAGTAAGTTGCTCTGAGGCATTGTTGACCACTCCCTTGGAAAAGAAATCATACCATTCAAATTCTCTTCTCTTTTCAATCATCATGAACCCAAAAAGTAAAGGAAAATCAATAGTTAGTGACAAACAATTTTCTGCCTCTTTAACTTTTTCGACTGTCTGATAGCTAAAATTATCGTTTGTCGAGCTTGGATCGGAAAGCTCCTTAAGGTTACTTTTCACATCAACTACTTGCATTTGAAGCTTAGCTATATTTTGGAAAATCAATAAACTTTCCTTGGCAATAAAACATGTAAATTCTTGCAAACTGGAATACAATGCACGTTGACTTTTCAAGTTTTCAAATAAAAGAGGCGAAATGTTCTCCTTATGGCTTTTATACATTTCATTCAAATCAAAAGTCTCGTTTCCTTGTATCTTATGAATATCTTTTGATATCAAAGCTGTCAAGCGTTCAATTTGTTGGAAAATCTTCTGGGCTTCAGACCCTTTGAAAATAGTTATCGATTGATCTCGCAAAGTTTTTATTCTGTCGTCTACATTCAATTTAAGTTCATTGACTATATTGATTTGACTACCCATGTTATTCAATTTGTCAATCAATAGTGGCAACTTTTCTCTGATATAAAATGCCTTTTGTTGTAACGTCGCTTTGTCCAAATAGTCAACAAGCCTCAACAGAACACCTGATACCTTGAAAGTGGAAAACTTAGCAAGAGATTTATAATGTTGTTCCCAAGAATCTTCAAGACTTTTCATATTCATCAATTTGATGTGATTGTAGTAGCTGTTGAAGGACTTTTCTATCTCATTGACGAAATTCGTGGCGAACTGAAATATTATATTCAATGATTTGAATATAACATTGAGCTTCATGGTAACCTTTTTTATTGACTCATTGATGGAAATTGAATTGGAATATTGGGAATTAGACCACTCACTATTATCTTTCAAGCTCTGAGAAGTATTCTTGATATTTGAAGGCTCTTCAGTGAAGCTCGGAGGTACAGGCTGTGGCAATGGGTCTTCCTTCACATCATATGGCCCCATATTTGTAGTCCTGGCAAATAGCCTTTTGTCAAAATAGTACACATCATTGAGCTCGTTTATTATATTGAAGTCAAGCTTTATCCCGAAAGAGGCAAGCAAGAAGATACTGTTCGTATCATCGCTTCCAAATGATTCCGCTAAAAAAGCCTTGAAGTCTGAAAGTTTATGATATCTTATAGGCTTCGGTATTTTAACAATTTCACCACTGTGTGCATTAAAGACTGATAAATATGTGAGACTAGACATGGAGATCCCTAACTGTCTAACCAGGGGCAAAATGCAAACTCAATTAATTATAATTTAAAATGATGATCAATAATTCTATTTCTCATTTATCTTAGCAAAGATAAGCTTGTGTCTATACTCCCTTATTGCCTTAAGGAGGATATAAGAAATAAGAAGTATAATAGTGTGACCGATAACGTTAACAGATGTGAAGTCATATATTTTTATACAGGACGAAACTCTCGCTTGAAATCATCGAGAAAACCATTCTAAGGGGTGAAGTAAAAGATATAAACTAAGGTCACAAAACTACAGTCAGGATGTTAGATGACCATTCGTTGAGTGTTATAACCCGGTTCCGAAACTCGCTTCTTACAAGTGAATTACGGACCCAAAGAGTGAACACCACATACACAAACAGAGGAAATAAACTAGAGGAGACGAACTCACAATTGCATCATGTTAATTCTAAAGTAGTTGAGTATTATGGCTCAAATTACTTGGTCTTCTCTGATGATATTGAAAACGAGAATGCTTCCAAACGGAAGTGGAATAGAGCGATCGCCGGTGACGATGAGTCAATGTATGCAGACGATCTTAGTGACTCTGATGATGAACTCGAGACAAATGAACAGCATCCTTTGACGGACATACGCATATCTGAAATTTTGGCTCCATTATCACATCCTTCTGAAGTTGTCTCTCATCCTTCAATACTGCGGACATATAAACTGCCTATATACGCTCAACTCGCAAATAAACTCATCCACACAATAGAAGTTGAACAAAACAATTTAAACAACTTGACCAATATGCTTAAAGTTTGCAATGGAGAAGACTGGTTCTATCAACTTGAGGAAAACTTGGGATTGCCTCCTTATGATCATGGTTTGGATGAAGAGAAAAGTAAGGAGATGGCTTCGGGAAAACATAATGTTGAGAATAAACCTAGAGAGCGTATTCTCAAACTGGAGAGCTCTGACGAAATAACGGATCCTTTCTTTGCTCTTCCAACTTCTTTGGAAGAATACGAAAAACGCCAAGCATCTAGTGGAGATAATTCCGAACTCTCTGTGGCCCAAGAAGAATTAATAAATTTCCTCCAAGTGAGTATACAAAGACAACAAGAATACATCAGGAATTTAACTCATTTGCGGAATGGCCTCGTTCGAGTAGATAGATTGAAGCAAGACATTTTTAAATGGGGAAAAGAAATGTATGAGAAGAAAAGTAGTTGAGAGTTAAGAATTTTTTGTATTTTATTATGGTTCAGAATTATGTAAATAGTTGCTATTAGGATAATACTGAAAAAAAAACTCTTTTTCATCTTAATGAATTTCATTGGAATAAGAAAGAAAAGCTATGTATTATTATTTATTCATCTTCATCAAATTTAGGTGCCAAATAAAATCTCAAGTATCCACCAACATCCAATTTGAATTCGAATAGAGCTGGGGTCTTATCGGCTAATTTGATAGTTATTGTTCCAGATAAACCAGTAGCTTTTATGATATCACTCAAGTATTTCAAGCCGAATGTCAAGTCAACGGGACTCTCCAAATTGACGCTAACACTCTCTTCAGGGTGATCCATGTCAGTATATGGTTTCAATACAACAGAACCACTTCCACTCTCTCCTTCACTAGTAAACTTCACTGAGTCCTTGGTGACAATGATATTCAATGATTCACTTAAATTCTTCAAGTCTCTCACTATCTTTGCAAATTCAGTACTTGGCATATTTATAACAGTATCATAGTCCATATCATCTATCTTTAAAAATTCTGAGTCAATATCCATCAACTTGAGAGAGTATTCACTAACCCTTTCTTTCTTTTTATCTTCAAAGATTGTCATCACGCTATCAGGACTATCCTCAGCCAAAAGGGTCAAGTAATCTTCGTTGTTACCACACTTTATGATCTTTGAAAAACTATCTAAATCAATACCCAAAGTGACATCTCTATCACACCTATATTCAGTAAATGCAGATTGGCCGACTAACAACGACACTAAAAGAACTCTAGAATCATCGACAGCTTGAACAGTGATACCATGCTCAGTACAATTAAAGTTACAAAGTTTTACCGAATCCTTAATTGAATCGACTATCTTCTTAAGCAAGGTTGCTTCGTCAAATTTACCTTCGAGCATTTTATATTTTATATATTCAAATACAAGCTTTGTAATTGATTGAAAAAAGAGTATCAGATATATATAAAGTTTTATTCATACGCGTTCCTAGACGCGCTGAAAAACACGAGAATAATTTGAACATAATTTCCAATATAAGAGTGATATTGCTCACAGGCATGTCTAAAAAAAAACTATGCGCAAACCCGGAATCGAACCGGGGGCCCAACGATGGCAACGTTGGATTTTACCACTAAACCATTTGCGCAAGAAATGCTCCGAGACGGGGAATTGAACCCCGGTCTACCATGCGACAAACGGTAATTCTAGCCACTAAACTATCTCGGAATTTATATTTTCTTAAATATGTCATTTCAATAAGAGCACAGAGTGAAATGACTTAGATCGGATAATAGAATAGGTTGCAAAATGATTTAAGTGTGGAATAATAGGTCATGCTCTATTTATGAAGCTGTATCTCATCCTTCTTTTCATTTCAAAGGAGAGAATATCTTTTCTTAACCGAATTGTTGAAACACAATTGTCTCTTACAGTTATTATAAACGATGACTTTCTTATCAAAATCTTGTGTGATTACAGTAGCACTTGGTTGCAGGCAACTTAGCAGAAAATAAAGCAATAATACTCCCAGTATCTTGCCACTTCAAATGTTCACTCAAAATCATCGTTAAATCTACACGTTGACAGTAGTCCATACCTTGTTTTGTCCCTTCTCTTTCTTGCCCCAGAGTTCATAAGCCAAGAGCACAGGAAGAGGGATATCTTACTTTAAATCTATACACATTCGGTTGTGTTATCGCTTCCCATACTCTCTATCATTTGTTTTCGTTCAACATGCTATACTTACGTTATATCTTCTGTGTGATTGGATCGAGGAATGCGATACGGTTCGTTGATTTTTCCCTCAATGGTAAAATTAAACGAAATGCGTCATGAGTATTTAAGTAATAACGATATAACCTTTTAGAACGGAGAAATCCGAGACCTTCGTATAATTTGAGGGCCCCCTTATTTATTACCTCAGTTTCAAGCATAACCTCATCCACTTCATCCCATTCGGTCATCTTCTTAATAGTTAATTTAACCAAGTTTGAAGCAATTCCTCGACCTCTATACTTAGGGTCTATAACCAACATCCCAATGTACCCTCTATTCCTCACGTCACGATGTATCTCGACTTTAGATATTATGACACCAGTGATTGAGCCATTTTCCTTAACAGTATAACAGTACTGAGGCCAATTATTCAAGAAGAACCAGTAAACATAAATTGAATAAGGCTCAGAAAGATGGCTCGATATTAGTTCTGATATTTGAGCAAATTCTTCCTTATTTTTAACGTCAAAGCTATAATATGGAATACCGTCAATTTTCTCTATCACTTCACTCATAAAGAAACTTTTTTCCTTAAGCTGTCAACTCAAGCAGCGTCTAGTCAA
This sequence comes from Priceomyces fermenticarens, assembly GCA_030574455.1. Lineage (NCBI taxonomy): Eukaryota > Fungi > Ascomycota > Pichiomycetes > Serinales > Debaryomycetaceae > Priceomyces > Priceomyces fermenticarens. The sequence goes on along the minus strand of JAJMEZ010000003.1, from coordinate 429,552 downwards.
GAATACGTGAGTATTATCATTAGCGATATATTTCGAGGGCAGAGACCATGTCGAGATCTAAAAATCTTCCGGTTGCACATGATCTTAATTCCGAATTAAAGCACCATTGCTCTCACGTGTGATACTGCACCCATGCAACACCAGTAATAGTCGGAAGTCACATGTATCCGGATCATTAAAGAATTCACTATATTAAGCATGGTTTTAGTATCGCCCGGAGCTTCACGGATTTCCTTGACCCAGAGCAATAGGAGGAAGCTTAAGTTGCTTCACACCTCACTACGTTGGGACCCCAATTTAGTGGAATTTTCTGTCTAAGGTCCCTACGTTTAATGCCGTGGGTCATGATGTCAAGATACCCTTTGCTCAGTCCTCGTATGCCTCTGTTCCAGAAAAATCCCGGGCGAGAGTGTTCCTGCTCGGAATCTTTTTTTCCACCAACGACATGTAGGACATTCCCCAGATATAAAAGAGGAGAGCATCCACCTCGCAAACATATGCTTTACTTTAATTAAAGTAAGAATCTACTACTTGAAATACAATCTACTAATATGGGCGTTAAGGACGTTTTGAAAAGAAAGACTGGTGTCATCTATGGTGATGATGTTCGCCAATTGTTTTTGTATGCACAAAAGGAAGGTTTTGCTATCCCAGCTATCAATGTGACTTCCTCCTCCACTGTTGTTGCAGCTTTAGAGGGTGCTAGAGATAACAACAGTCCAATCATTTTGCAAACTTCTCAAGGTGGTGCAGCATATTTCGCTGGTAAGGGTGTTGATAACAAGGATCAAAAGGCTTCAATCGCTGGTTCCATTGCAGCTGCTCACTACATTAGATCAATTTCCCCAAGCTACAACATTCCAGTTGTTTTGCACACTGATCACTGTGCCAAGAAGTTGTTGCCTTGGTTCGACGGAATGCTTGAAGCTGACGAAAAGCACTTCGAAAAGCATGGTGAACCTTTGTTTTCATCTCACATGTTGGACTTGTCTGAAGAATCTGATGAAGAAAACATCGGAACATGTAAAAAATACTTCGAAAGAATGACGAAGATGGGACAATGGTTAGAAATGGAAATTGGTATCACCGGTGGTGAAGAAGATGGTGTTAACAATGAGGATGTTCAAAAGGAATCCTTATATACTTTACCTGAAACTGTTTATAAGGTGCATGAGGCTTTAGCTCCTATTTCCCCAGACTTCTCCATTGCTGCTGCTTTTGGTAATGTTCACGGCGTTTACAAGCCTGGTAATGTTCAATTGAAGCCTGATATCTTGGGTGAACACCAAAAGTACGCCAAGGAAAAATCAGGATCTAAGAATGACAAGCCTTTGTTCTTAGTTTTCCATGGTGGTTCTGGTTCGTCTCAAAAGGACTTTGATACTGCTATCTCAAATGGTGTTGTTAAGGTTAACTTGGATACTGACTGTCAATATGCTTACTTGACTGGTATCAGAGACTACATCTTGAAGTACAAGGATTATTTAATGTCTCCAGTTGGTAACCCAGATGGTGCAGACAAGCCAAACAAAAAGTACTTCGATCCAAGAGTTTGGGTTAGAGAAGGTGAAAAGACCATGTCTAAGAGAATTGATGAAGCATTGTCCATCTTCCACACCAAAGGGTCTATTTAGGATCAATTTCATGTAGCCAGTTGATTATTAGCTTACAGTATTCATAGTCTTAACGCACGTACTTATGAATTGATTATTTATCTGTAGATTATGGCATGATCAGAATTAAATATATGTACAATTTACCAATAACTGGGGGGTTATCTTCATCGCTCCAGTGCGTTAGCAGCTCTATGATCTTAACATGGAACATCATTTATCATTTTTGTTTTTTGACATGATCTCATTAACTTTCTCATATTCTGGCATATTGCTATATGGGTCAAATCCCCTTTCTTGCAAAGATACTCCTATAGTGTAATTGGCATGGACAAATTTCTTGACGCATCTATCCACACAACATTGTTCTCCGGTATTTAACTCACTTTCACCGTATTCACGAGCTATGCATTTATTTTCACATGTCTTCAAAACTGTATTAAAAGTGGTGCTCATTGCATTATATTGAACCTCAGCAATTTTTATTTTCTCCGGATCCACTGTAGCATGAGTATACTGAGAAGTATTACCCAAGTAAATAGACATTATCAAGAGTTTTGAATGCAGCTAAACTTTCTTTATTATCAGCAAGATGAAAACAATTTCTCACTTTTTCCATACTTTTAGCACGAAAAATCGCAGAAAAGCTGTGCGCACTGCTTGATTCAATTTGACAACGTAAAAAAAAAAAAAAGGGCAGCTTATTTAATTGAGAGACGGAAATATAGAGCCTCAATGCATGTATTGTTGACCAACGATGACGGACCACTTGATGATAAGTCATGTCCTTACATCAAGTATTTGGTAGATGAAATAAGAGAGAACACCGATTGGGATTTGTCTATTGTGGTGCCTAGTGAGCAAAAATCATGGATAGGCAAGGCTCATTTTGCAGGTAAAACTTTGACTGCTAGTTATATTTACACAAAGTATTCGACAGGAACGTCAAGTCCCCATCTCAATTCATATTTGGGACCATATTACGCACCTCAAGACCTCGGCAAGGAGTACCAAGAATGGTGTTTAATCGATGGTACTCCAGCCGCCTGTGCTGATATAGGTATAAATCACCTTTACTCTCATATCAAGGAAAAGCCAATAGATTTGGTTTTGAGTGGTCCTAATTTTGGTAAGAATTCAGGAAACTTGTACATTTTATCAAGTGGCACTGTTGGTGCCGCAATGGAAGCAGTGACTCACAGGGTTAAATCAATAGCCTTAAGTTATAGCTATAACGATCTAAATCATAACTTTAGCGTCCTTAAATCCGCGGCACACATATCTGTTAAACTAATCAATAAGTTGTATGACGAGTTAAAAGATCTGAAAGAAACAGACTTGTTTTCAATCAATATTCCCTTGGTTCCAACCTTGAATATTCTGACCACCAAAATCTCATATACACCAATCCTTGAGAATTATTGGAATTCCATATATTCTGTACTGGACGTCAATAATGACAAAGGGCAAAAGCAATTTCTCTGGACTCCTGATTTCAAAAAGGTCTATAAGGATGGCTTGCGTGATTTTTCCCATACAGATAATAGGGTTCTTCTTGAGGAAGGGATCAGCGTTACCCCTTTGAAGGCAGCTTTCGCATCAGCTGGGCCCTTCAAAGGAGAGATTAAATTGGATGAAGATTCGAAGACATCGTCAGGTAATGTTTCTGCTGACGAGCATTTAACGGCGTTGATAACTATACCCAAGAATTCTTATGTATATGAACCCTTAGTGAAAGGATTCGAAAAAGCAAATTTCGAAATTACCGACCTGAAGGATAGACTTATTTCTTTATCCAAATCGAACTTAAAAGTTTTCCATTATGGTGAATATGAAGATTTAGACTTTGATGCATTAAGTGAAGCTTCACAGAAATACTTTTCTTGCTCTTACGTATACCGTAAGGCATTAATTCGTAAACATTATTTGGCAAATACTATTCACCATTATGTTGTTAAGCATCCCAGCTCTGCTTTGTTGCTGTCAACTCCAAGAACATATACTATCGAAGTCGATTATGCCGAGTTCCTAGATGATGCACTTGATGACGCCTACGAATTGAGAGATGATATTGTCAATGGTGGTAAAACTTGGATTTTGAAACCAAGTATGAGTGATAAGGGCCAAGGGTTGCGATTGTTCAAGTCTGTGGAACAGTTGCAAAGAATATTCGAGTCATTTGAAGAAGCTGATGACAGCGACAAGGAATCGGATGATAATAATGGCGTCATAATATCGCAGTTGAGGCATTTTGTGGTTCAGGAATACAAAGAAAATCCGCTATTGTTACCAGCGTATTCAAACCGGAAGTTTCATCTTAGAGTATACGTAGTAAGTGTGGGAAATATATCGGTTTATGTTTACAAAAATATTTTGACACTTTTCAGTGATGTTGAATATCAGCAACCTACTGATGATGACGGCCAAATTATGTTGAATGGCCATTTAACAAATACCTGTCTTCAAGAGGGGGTACTGCCGTTAGTAGTTCCCTTCTGGGAATTGAAAGATCAAAAGTTAGATGAGCATTCGAAGAAGAAGATTTTCAAGAATATTTGTGATGTAGTGGGAGACTTGTTTGACGCAGCCTATTCTGTTGACAAAATTAATTTTCAACCGTTGGATAATGCTCTAGAGATCTTCGGAATTGATTTTATTGTAGAGGAAAGCACCAATGTGGTCTTATTAGAAGTCAATTCCTTTCCGGATTTCAAGCAAACTGGTGAAGACTTGAAGCTGTTGATTTTTGACTTGTTCAACTCAGTTTCAGCTAATGTCGCAAAAAGTTTGATGACAGGTACCAAAGTCACTGAAGACAATAACTTAGTCAATGTTTTAAAGCATTAGCGACAAATTCTGTATCGTCATGGCATTTAAAACTCGGTTATGAAGTAGTAGCAAACTACTTGAAGACAACACTGTGTATTTCCTTATATAGATATATAATAACTCTCAACCTGTACATACCCATTGTGCAGTGAATTGTTTAGTCGTGTCATTCCCGAAACTGAAAATTTCAAATTTAATGAGCACTCGACGATTTTCAGAACAATTATTACTTCATAAGAATCTTCAATCATCTGTCATAGCATTGCAGCAGTAAGTTCTGATATCAAGCTAAGGTTAGCGATCTAATAGAGACGGATAGATAGTGACCTTTCTGAGATAAAAGAAGATCAATCATGTCAGCGCAACGAAAGTCATATAAGAACCATCTGAAGAGGTTCAGTAATAATGGTAATAGCGCATCTAATAATGAAACATCATCTGAGTTAGCGAATCTAGTCGAAATGTTCCCTGACTGGGAGGCCGATGAATTACAGTCCTTATTGTCTGAAAATAACAATGGTTTGGAAGTAACTATTGACCTAATTGTGAATAATAAGGTATCGAAATGGGAGCCTATCAAGAAAGAAAATAGACATAAAAAGAAAGATAAAGAAGAGGAATCCAATTCGCACCAAAATTCCCAACCGTCTTCAAGCAATAACACAACAGAGCATAGTTCGAAGCTGAATAAATACAACAGTCCTCAAAACAAACCAAAATTTGAGAAGTCTAGACACAACGTTCAAAAAAGATCGCATACGTCTCAACCTCAGTCAAAGAAACAATCCAGCAATGAAAATGCTCCGTCTGCAACGACTTCTGGCTCTGCATCTGCATCATCAATCCCCTCAAACTCAGTTAATTCTTGGGCTGCTGCATTATCTTCTTCTGAGAAACCAAATCCTAAGCCAACACAGGTATCAGTTGTTAAAGAAGAAACGAAGACAGTAGAAATTACCAAAGAGGTTGATACTGAGTTAGCTGAAAAGCCTGATGAGACTGATGCAAAAGAAGGAAAGAGTGTTATAGATGAATCAGTAAAGCCAGTTTTGAAAGAGGGACGTGCTCCTGCTCCAAAACAGAGCTCATGGGCATCTGCTATTGCACCAAAGCCTAAAGTGAAAGCCCAGCAAAAGTCTACAAATACCGTAAGTGGTCTTGAATCAGAAAATGCCTCAGCAGCAAAGGATGCCACTGGTGTGATAGACTCTTCGACAGAGCCTAACGTTGACGCCGAACCAGCACCTTCTGAGGAAATCCACCCAGGAGTAACCTTACCTCCTTCGTATCAGCAAATCAACTCTGTTGGTGTTTCATTCGGTTCTTTGGCTTTAGGGGAAGATGAAAAGGAGCAAGAGGAAAAAGTTGATGTACCTCAGCAAATTCCAATTCAAGCTCAAGTTCCTGAACAACAGCAACAACAACAACAACAACAGCAGCAACAACAGCAACAACAACAACAACAACAACAACAACAACAACAACAACAACAACAACAACAGCAACAACAACAGCAACAGCAGCAACAGCAAGAGCAGCAACAGCAAGAGCAGCAACAGCAGGAACAACAACGCTTTGCTTTTTACAACAACCAAAACAAATACAATCAACAAGGCTTTCAACAGCCTCAGCCATATGGTCAATCAAAGCAACCGCTGCACCACGACTACTATTCTCAATACCAACAGCTTCAACAGTTCCCTCAACAGTCTGCACAAACAGTTCCAGGTTCTCAATTTGCTGCACACCCTGGTATTGACTACTCTGCTTATAACCCTGCTGCTGGTATTGCTTCCCCTGTTGCTTCTGTATCTAATTCAGCTTATGCCCAGTATGTCCAACCTGGTCAACCCCAAGCTCCTGCTGCTCAGGATTCTACGCAATCACCAGTAGTTAACCCAACTACTTTACAACAACAACAAATGCCTACTGCTCCATTTGCCTACCCGTACTACAATTTATACTACAACACTCCATTCTATGGAAATGGAGGTGTTGGTGCTCAGTCCCAATCCGGATTTGGAGTATCTGGTCAACCAGTTAATGGGCAAGCAGCTGATGCCAATGGTCTTGTAGGTGGTGTTGCAGGGGGTTCGACAGCTTCTCAGTATTACGGTCAACCTAACCAATTCTCAAGCAGGTATCCTGGATACAACAGCTACCCACAACTGGCCCAGCAACCAGCTCAATCTCATCCTTCATCTGCTGGAAACAACAACGCTGAGACAAATGATGCTGCTGGTAATGCTCAGGCCCAACAAGCACAGGGACATCCTATGCAACAACAATTGCCTCAACAGCCAATCATGCCTCAGTATGCTGGGTATCAACAATACCCCCAATACGGTGCCTATCAAGACAATAGCCAATACCGTGCTTGGTACTGAAAAGGACATTTAATGAATATAAGAAGGAGTATAGTTACGAAATCTCGACCTATATAGCTTTTCTTTATCGCATAAGAAGAGAAATAAAGTACTTCCATGTGTTTATATATGTAGTTATAGATCCATTCTGTGTATTATTAAGAGCCCTCTGATTTTGATTTATTTTGAATTTTTTTTAGAAATTTTGGGAATTCTGGAGAAAATCAAAGAAAGCTCATTTTGAAATTTTTTTAATTAAGGTATAACATGAACCTTGTTTCTTCTCCTTTGCTAAGGAGGACAACTTCGATTCAATTGAGGGGGTATCAAAGAATTGATATTGTCAGAGGTATAGCGCATTTACTAGGTCTCAGGAAGCAAGAAATTTTTCAAGAGTTAAACTTAAGGGAGGTACCGAATCTACCTAAAAAAAAAATAGTCCCATTGCATTACAAACAATTCAAACCTTCCAAAGGATGTACTAATGATAATAATTTAGATCCAGTGCTACTACTCCATGGTTTATTTGGATCTTCTAAGAATTACAATTCAACTGGGAGAAAAATAAGTGAGCATACATCGAGATCTACATTTGGAATAGATCTACGTAATCATGGAAAAACGGAAAAAGCAGAGCCCTTTGACTATTCAACAATGGCTGGAGATGTCATATCTTTCATAGAAGAAAGAGGATGGTCTAAAGCGATCTTGGTGGGTCATTCAATGGGAGCAAAAGTTCTGATGTTGGTATCACTTCTACGCCCTGACCTTGTTTCCAAGTTGGTAGCCATTGATAATAGTCCTTCATCCCAAGCTCTTGATCATAGCTTTCAGGTAGAGCTTTTAGCCATGTGTCATATAGAGCGTGAATTTATGTCTTTCCACCATGGAAGCATTACTAGATCACGAATGGATCATATTATTCTGCGTCTAAGTGATTATGAAAAGGACACACAAGTACAGTTCTTTTTGACTTCTGATATAGACAAAAAATCTCCCAGAAGGAACTCTATATTTGTGGTTCCTGTTTTGAATTTCCTAAAGGGTGACATAATGGAACACATGAGCGGTTGGCCTGAACGAGAAGTAAGGGGAAGGGGTTTTGATAGCCCCGTCTTGGTATTGGCAGCTAACTATTCAAATTTCATTAATGAACAAAACAGAAGTTCATTTGCAAACTATTTTAATAATTATCTGATCTTAAATTTTGATACTAGCCACTGGATTGTGCAAGAGAAACCTAACGAATTTGTCGACTCAGTAGTTAAATTCATCCAGAATCCGAGCTGATAGACATGTCCCACATATCAAAGATTATGCAATTGAAAAATATTGGGCGTACGGTTTGTTTAATTATATTTTAAGATTTCTTATTTTGAATTACGTAAGCTACAGTCTTGCTCCCGGGTTGCGAAATATATAAAGAGATCATAGGACCTCGAAAATTTTGGCGATGGGACAAGTTCCTTTACACAGTCTCCATAGTGTATGCGGTAATTATCCTAACTTATAAAGAAAGATATACGTATCATAATGTCAGAATACCCAAATCCAGGTGGTGGTGATGATTTGTCACTTCCCAAAGCTACTGTTCAGAAAATCATCAGTGAAATTTTACCTAAGGACATAGCAATCTCAAGAGAAGCGCGAGAGGTGATAACTGAGTGCAGTATAGAATTTATTATGATACTATCAACACAACTGAATGATATAGCGGAGAAGGAGGCAAAGAAGACAATTGCCTCAGATCATGTTGTAAAAGCTCTTGAAGAGTTGGGTTTCCATAATTACCTTGAAATTATAAATAAGATTTTAGATGAACATAAAGAATTATTAAAGGGAAGAGAAAAGAAAAACAACAAGTTTCAAAATTCGGGTTTATCGGAAGAAGAATTGCTTAAACAACAAGAAGAACTATTCAAAAAGTCCCGTGATCGTTTACATAGCACTGGCACATCCTCTCCTACTGAAGTCAAGAATGAAACGATATAGATTTTGGGACTTCTTTATCAGCATAAAGCATTTAATTAACTTTTTTCAAATAGAAGAAAGACACATTATCATAAAAAATCTTTTGATATTAATTGCCGTTGGTATTTAAATATATGTATGTATACTAGCTAGATCAACATTAATCTTGATGTCCGATATATGGATGAGACATGCATGTAAACCAAAAGGTATGACATCTTAACCAAGAATCAATTCGTAAATTATGACCAATATGTTCACTAAAATAAGTGGCCAACGTAGCAACGTCCTAACAGCTCCTATTAGATTAATTAACTTGCCCTTGATAGAATCGTTTTCACCAGAATCCATACCTGGTGTGAATTGTTGATACTGAGCATTGGAAGACAGAGAGGTGCCCCAGCCTATTCTATTCAAGAATCTGTCTTCACTTAAAACGGCAATCCCATTTATTATGAAGATCAAGAAATACAATAGTTTCCCGAATCCAAACATATTTGTGGTTACTACTTAGGTAACGTGTTCTACATTCGAATTATAATGATATCTTTCGAAAATAATTAACATGTAATATATTATGTAACCTGCAAACCATTTGCGGGATGATGTAAACAACAGATCTCCGTGATTCACTAAAGATAAACAGAAAAAATAGTACCACAAGTGAAATATGAGAAGGGACCATAAGGGCCCAAAAGGTAGAAAAAAAGACTCTATTGAACAATTCATAAGTTCCCCTCAACTTTTTTTGGAAAATGGTCTATCCCAATTACGTTATATGGTTCTTATAGAAGGCTTGGCTGCACCAGAGGGATATGATCAATGTCCTTACAGATCTTACGTTTGGTCAATCTTATCGAGGGTACCAACTTTTCCAACAGTACAGTATATGAAACTCCTTGATGAAGCTCAGAATTCCCTAGGCCAAGAACTATATGCTAAAATAAAAAACGATACATTCAGAACATTAATGAATGACAATACTTTTCATCTGAAAGTGAGTGAAAATGCATTAGTAAGAATACTATCTTGTATTGCAATCACCACAAACAACAAGGTAGGATATGTTCAGGGGCTTAATGTTTTATTAGCGCCAATAGCTTACACATGCCATAAAAATGAGCCACAGGCATTCGCCATCTTGCATAATTTAATCACGAAGCAAATACCCCTCTACATAACACCAAATTTGGATGGAGTTCACACTGGATTGAGTTTAGTCAGTATTGTTTTAAAAATCATCGATCCTGTTTTAAGTGAATATTTGGACTCTAAATTTTTGAAAACAGAAATTTATGCTTTTCCTTCAGTGTTAACGCTCAGCGCTTGCACCCCTCCATTAAATTCAGTCTTAAGACTTTGGGACTTTTTGTATGCATATGGTACTCACATGAATATCTTATTTGTGGTAGCTCAGTTAATATTCAATAGATCAATTTTATTGAAGTCCCTGCAACCAATGAAAATATTAAGGAATTTTCCACCCTTAGAAGACAACGAAATAATTAAACTCAGCTTAAGTTTTATACCAGAACTTCCTAGAACTTTATACGACTTGATAACTAGACATGGGTATGATCCGTCAGTCGCAAATGAACTCAAATTATTTACCATCGAAAATAAACTTTGATCAAAACATACCCCTTTTATAGTCATCGTAGTCAAAGTAAGCACATATAACAGTCCTTTCATTAAACAGTCTTCCAGAAGTTCCCATAATGGCATTGAGCGCAGTCTCCTCACTCTCGAATTCGACGAATATCTTCCCCAAACCAGGTTGATTGAATTGAGAAATACCTGGTGTGTAATCATTAGCTGGCCGGGGTATCCTAATTGAGTTAATGCTCCCGAAATTCAGTAGTTCTCTCTTAATATCATGTTCGATAGACTTAAATCCTTCATCGTCAATGAGATCCTTAGCAGTCACAACATTTATCAATTGTATTACTCTCAGTTTTGGATGAGCCGATACTTTCTCTCCTTTCACTAGCTCCTTTAATGTCTTGAGATCACCACTGCCTTCTTGAATACTAATGGCTTTAGGGTTTCGACAGACAAATGATGCCTTCTTTATGATTTCTATGTCACCGAGTGCTCGAACAGTATCCTCCAATTCCTCCATAATATCGATCTGATCACTAAATGATAACCTAAACTCCACAAAAGCCAATTTTAAGGACTCTTTGGTTCCAACTTTACGTAGTAGTTTCAATTTTCTAACTTTCTTAATCCTATTGACATGATCCAAAAGCTCGCTTTCGCTGACGTCACGAGTCAACAACAATGATACTGTTCTTGGCCCTGGAGTGATATCATCGAAATCAGTGACATCATCATCATCATCCAAAAGATAACAATTTTGAGTCAAATATTCACCAGGGCGTTCGAACTTTAGGTTTGAAAAACGAATTGAGTTTTCCAGCATATTCCCCTCTTTGAAATCATCGGTATTTACTTCGATTCCATTAAGAGCAATGACTATTGTCGCTGAAATACTATGCTTAAATTCAATAATTAATAGTTGGTCATCTGAAGACTTTCGCTTGGAAACAACATTTTCTAGTTCCCTTTCGCTGATGTCGACTTCTTTCAAAAAATCATTTAAAAATTGAACAACTTTCAAATAGTTCAATACTTCGAAGTTATTTTTAACCAAAACAGTATTTGATGCCTTTGAATCGATTGGATCAATTCTGGAGCCTTCCCTGAGAATGTCATTATTGTTTAGGAGTCTATCCTTAACTGCTCCCTCTAATTTTGTAAAATCTACTGGCCGAGGATAACCTGGAAGTGGAAAAAGACCAGAAAGCTTTGCACGTTGTGCTGAAACTTCCTCAAAGCCTCTGGGCTTCACCCCCCACAGTGAACCAATCACTTTAAGATGTGCTATTGGTTCTACATCATCAAGCTTGCTTAGCCGATTTTGTAAACTTTCAGCATCGTCTGCACTGTAAGATTCTTCTGAAGCCTGATCTATTTTTGGATGATAATCATTTCTATGACCATATTTTGCTCTATGAAAATTATTTTTGGGGATTGGGCCGCTGAAATCATCTCGTTTGCTCTTGTATTGGTTCTCTGGCAGCCATCCTTGTCTATCGCGATCATAGAATCGAGTCCTACCTGGACTTCTGTTCCTACGATCATTAAATCGTGATGAATTTCTATCGTTACCAAAACCATATCTACCATAGGACTGATATCTTTCATTATCTCTTCTCATTTCTCCTTCTCGAAAGCCTCTAGAGATATATCTACTTGGCCCACCATCACTTTTCCCATTTTCCAGAGTTCTTTCACCTGAACGGGAGGATCCATAATCAGAAGGTTTCATTTAAAGCGTATTGAATTGTTACTATTTACCTTCAATGGCTCCAAAAAACAGAAAGCAACTCCTATTTCTAAGAAAGCTCCGACTAAAATGCTTCTCATCATATTTCTGTAATGATCACAATTTTACTGTGTACAGTATCGCAAGAAGATTTTGATAATAACTTTTTACATTAATATATTATTTAAAGCTCGTCATGTTCGTAAGATGACGACGATGATGAAGTTACTGGCTCACTGCTTTCCAGTGAAGAGAAAGACTCTTCGTTTGTACTGTTATCAGTTGATGAATTCTCTTCGCTGATACTCAGGACAGTGGCTGTACCACTCTCCTTCTCAGATTCTTGCTTGGCTTTTTTCTCCTCTCTCAATCTTTTTCTCTCTTCCTTACGTACTTTGCTTTTTAACAAGCTATCAAACTTCGAGTTCAAGGTGGCTAACCTACCCTCATGACTCCTCTGTAAAGTTTCGAAAGCAGCTTCAAGATCTTCGAAACCTTTTGTTAACTCAGTTAAGTGCTTATAAATGGTCTCCTTAGATAAGCTATTGAACTTTTTAGGTTTTTCGACGAATGGTGCAAAATTTTCAAAAGCAGTCTTCGAGTTACCGATCAACTTCTCCATTTTTAACAATATCGGGTTTTTCAATGATTCAAGCTTGAGTTTATCATGAATTCCATCGAAGTCTAAACTTTCAGCTTCATATTTCTTTCTAATCTCACTTATTTCATCACCAGCATCCATGAAAAAGCCTTGAATCTTCATCAACTTAGAGGTAGCGTCAGAATATATCCTTTTCAAATTGTCGAAGGATAAGTCACTGTTTGACATTTCAATTAAAGTCTTTACCAGTGATTTCTTTTCCTTTACTAACTTGATTTTCTTCTCAAGCTCCTTTGCAGAAGCATCATCACTTTCAAAGTCCAACCACTCGATAACTTCAGCAACAAAGGTTGTAAAGTCAGCAGGGTTCAAACCTTCTTCAGAGATAGTATCTTCTTTCTCATCGACATATCCTCTCAAATCATAGCATTGGGCCTCCAAAATGTTTCTGAGATGGTCTATTTCTGCTTTTAGTTGATCACGAGAATTTAAGAAATCAAGCTTTTTCTTACTTTCTTTAATAGTATCGGTATTGAGAGGAGTTATGGAAAAGAACTTGTTCTTTGAAAACTTTAGTGGTACCACCTTACTTTTACTGACTTTCTTGGGCTCGGAACTTGACAGGGATGTATCGTTGGAAGAAGAGTCAGTGGTGTTTATAGATTCGACTTTTTGTTCGACTTCCAAGTCATCATCATTGTCATCCTTCAAAAGGTTTTTGAACAACCCTTTCTTTTCCTTTTTAGGGCACCGCAAATCGGCTTTAACTATTTCAACAACTTTGTTGTTATTTAAGCTAAAGAGTGCCGTAAGTTCTTTATCTGAACATGCAAGATTTTTACCCTGTTTATCAACGTTGGTCGCTTGGTAAGAATATACCGGTAAATCATCTTCGAAGACGGTGAATTCATATGAATTTTTATCACATTTAACGGAAATTTCCTTCTCGATTCCGGCAATAGTCTCCTCACCGAATAAAGGAGTCCGGCCTTCGTTATTAATTGAAATTTCGTATTTGTGATGTGACCTGTCTTTCACAACTAAGTTACTATTTCCCGTTATCAAGCCATAGGCTCTCAAAGTCGTTCCTAAAGCAACACTCTCATCAGTATTTACAGTTTTTGCAATCTTATCTTCTCCTACCAAAGACGCAAGATTCTTTTGAACAAAAGGAACTCTTGTTGAGCCACCATTTAATATGACGGCCTTTATATTTTTGAGTCCAATTTCCGCCACTGCATCGGTAATTGGTTTGTTTAATCTTTTAAGATTCTCTTCGTTGACCTTTTCAAATTCATGTCTGGTAATCTTAGTTCTGAAATCCTTTTCATCATAAACAGATTCAAGCAGTACATGGTAATCGGCATTTGCAGACAAAATTAATGTTGCCCTCTCTGAGGCATCCCATATCCTAGCATCTGCTTTTACGCTTATGTCAGACTCTTCTATACCAAAATGCTCCGAAAACTTTTTCTTTATTATTGAATGAATGGACTTTGTAAATGAAAATCCACCCAAAGTCTCATACCCAATGTTGGTTATATCCAATTCAGTTGTTCTGTTACTGTGTTGAATGATTGAAAATAAGGTTGCCACTGTAGAACCAGATCCAACGTCGTAGATAATATAATACTCTGGTTTATCATTAGGTTTTCTTGCTGGGGAATTTGCTAAATAATTAATAGCAACCGCAGTTCCATCATCAACTAAAATAACCGACTGTTTGAATCCTGCTAACGAAGCAGCATCGAGCATCGCTTGTCTAACTTGAGAAGAAGCAAATGGAGGGACTGAAATTGCTATATCATCTGTCTGTTTCACTGCTGAATCACTCTGTATCAATGCTTTAGATGCTCTTTCTTTGATTTCATTAATTTGCATAGCGAGCAACTCTTCAACCGAAAACCTGTAAGACTGATTCTTCAAGCCAAAATTAAATTTAACAGAATTGTTTCTTGTTAATTCCGGCTCCAAATGGAGTTCAGGATGAATTTCCTGATATTCTTTAATTTCAGGATCATTCAATGAGTGGCCCAACAATGCTTTCAAGTCAATGACGCAGTTACTTGGGAACCTTGTAGAGAGAGGTCCAATTCCTGAGCCAAATACTCTTTCAATGTCATCATCCTTTCCCGGCCTTATGCATATACCTGATACATCCTTTCTTTTGCCTTCGTTAGTCAATAAGATATCGAGAGGAACACCTTGAGCCAATAAAACGCTCTTAGTGAACTTATGGCCAAAGTCGACTCCAAGAATTGCACCAAAGCTTGTGGCTATACAAATGGCAAAGACCAACAAGAATAACTTCATTGTAACTTTCTTTCGCTATTCTTCAATATCTTGCTAATGTTCCAATTGATCGCTATCTTGGTTTTTGTTTCGGTACTACAGATTTTTCCACGGTGTCCTCGCGATTAACATGAACATTCATGGCGCGCGCCAAATTCGAACACGAGTTGACATTCTAATTAAAGGGAGAGTATTGAGAAACAGAGTCTTGAAAGTACGTTGCAAGTGCCGCGGAGAACCCGTGGGTTCAGTCGATTATTGTTGTGGTATCTAAGTTATCAACATAGAGCAAGTATTGTGTGCCAGATTAGTTCAGAGCCGCTGATAACGATCGGCACTTGCACAAGAAATCGCAGGTAATATTAAATTCTTTTGGCATCCTCTGATGGTAACTGTTACCTTGGACGGCGAGCATATATAAGGGATTGAAATTTAAATTTTTTTTCTCTTCTCATCTGGGCAGAGCTTTTTAGGACCAGTACCTACTGCCCCATTTCTTAGAAAGAATTAGAACTAGATCAGACAAGATGGATAGTGAAGATATTGAAGCATCAAAGATGTACATTTCTTATAATAACGTACATCAACTTTGCCAGGAATCAGCTGACAAAATCAAAAAATTCAATCCTGATCTTATCATCGCAATCGGTGGAGGTGGCTTTATCCCTGCTAGAATGTTAAGGACTTTCCTTAAAGAGCAAGGGAAGCCAAATGTTAGAATCATGGCTATCATATTATCTTTGTATGAAGATATTGAAACTGTTGGTAGTCAGGTAGAGACCGCAGGAACTAAGGTGGTAAGGACCCAGTGGATTGACTATGCTCAATCTAAAGTTAACTTAGTTGGAAAGAGAATCTTAATTATAGACGAGGTCGATGACACTAGAACTACTTTACACTACGCAGTCTCTGAGCTCAAGAAAGACGTCGAACTTCAAGCAAAGGCCCAGAATGCTGATCCGGATTCCACCAAGTTTGCCATTTTCGTTTTACACGATAAGCAGAAGGATAAAAGAGCTTCATTGCCTGACAATATCATGAAAACTGGACTCTACTTCGCTGCCAGAACTACACCTGATTGCTGGATTGCATATCCATGGGAATCAAATGACATTGTTTACCACACTAAAAGAGCTATAGAGCAAGGGAACGATGTGTTCATTCCTTCTAATCGTTAAGGATATATCAAAATGTACTATAGAGATAATTTTAACAGAGATACTCGATATAATCTTGTCAAAAATTGTACTTACCTTAGTGAACCTATACAAATGCTACGTAATCATCGCCAAAAGTATCTCCTGAGAGTACTTCAATCTATCTCGATAAATTCTGGGCTTCTAGAATGATTTTTCAATGGTGGAAACTTATCATTTTTATCTTTCCTTTTCTTACTCTGTCTTAATGATTGACCAGTACCAAAGTAAGCTGGTTTCTTGGATTCGGATGCTTGCCCTTCTTCTTCAGTTCGAGGTAAAGTAATAGGATAACCAAAAAATAATTGGTTACTAGGCAATGGCATAGCTACTGGTGGTGCGTTTAAATCGATGTCTTCAATGCCTAACTCTTTTTTTATTTCTTCAACTGGTTTACCGGATAACTTCTGTCCTGAGCCTTTGAATCCTTCTTGCGCAGATGAAGCATTGGCGACTAGATCGGAATATTTGATTGATTTGGCCATTGTGGCAGCCCCAGCACCTTTGACTTTAGATGGGTCAATTGGCGTAGCAGATGATTTCAGTACATTAGGTTTGTACTCAGGTTCAACGTAACCCACTGGAGGGGCGAAGTCAGTCTCGAGATCTGTTTCAACCACGCAGATACCTTTATCTGTGATATCAGGTTTAACCTCTAACACTTTAATTCCATATAGAGTGTTGTTGTAGTTTATTTGTATGATGTCGTCTACCGTTAAAGTTGAAAATTTCCTTAAAGCATTCTCTAGAACAGCTTTGGGATCGGTAATTTCTAGGAAATCCACGGATTGGGGTTCTATTTTAACAAATGATCCAAGAGGAAGATCACAATTGTTTACTTTCAAAATTTGGCCAGGTTCTATCTTTAAAGTCGTCATCATCCATTGTGGAACATAAACTCTTCCTTCTTCCGCAATAAATTCAAGGACACCGCTATGAGTACTGGAATCCGCCGCTTCATTAGTGAGTTTAAAAAGCATAGGATAACGTATATGAAGCATTGTTAACTTGTTTAGTGCTGATGATGGCAAAAATATTTTACCTCCATAATTAGCATCATCCTTCCTTATTTGATCCGGCATTGTTGAGATGGGATAACATCTGAAATAGTCTTCAAATGAGGTTCCAACGGGTCCACCAAATGGAGAGTCCCCGAAAACTGATGCCCCAAAGCCTGAAAACATTATACTTATTATGGCGTTTGGTTGATAGAAATAAAGTACTACTTGCCACAACTTCTTTTGCACTTTTTGATAATCGAGCGTGTATATACAGGACAGCAACCGATTACTGTATTTGAAAAAGGAAGAGCTACATGCTATTATAAATTATGAGAGTAAAACTTGTTATCTGCTAGGAAAATAACTAAACAAACACTCACTTTCCTTCTTGCCCCAGATCTTGAGTGATGTCAATGATTTGAGAAACAAGCTCTTGCTTCTTTTGATCCAAGCCCCCGAAGAGAACTTGGTATTTCGAAGGGTCTTGCAGTTGCAAAGCCACGAAGAAATTTGCAAAAACCTGGAACACATTTGTATCATCCAATGGAGTTTGCTTTAAAGCTTCCAACTCAGCTTCATCAGCTTCAATATCAGCCTCATCAAAAAGCGCCTCATTAAACTCATCATCATCATCATTTAAATTACCCAATTGTCTCAACCCATTCTCTTGAGACAAAATTTCATTTTTTGCTTTGATAGCACTAGGCAAAGCAGCAAGGTTGCCCAAGAGCAAGTCCACCGTTTCCCCAATAAATTCTTCTGGAACAGCATGGTGATCATTCAATATAGATAAGGATGCTAGTATTTGTAATTTGCAACCATAAACACTCTGGAAATCCTCGGAGTGCTCTAACCATAAATCATAAAAACTCCTAAGAAACTGCTTTTCTCTTAAGAAGGTCATCGTCATTCCAGCATTGATGTAAAAGGCAGAGAAATGAACTCTCAAAATTGACAAATGATGTAACATATAACCATCAAAAGCATCTTGAGCTTCCAAATTTATAAAAACCTCAAAAATTTCACCCAAAAACGTAGGTAAAAATGGAATGAATCTCTCTCTTAATGCCAAAATACTTAACTCAATAATTTCCAATGCATTATGTGCAAACACGGGCTCCAACGGATCACTCTTCAAAACATTGAAACATATTGTAATTAACGATTGAGCTTGAGGTGAATTGATAGTAACTGCATCTCCAGTGAAACCAAAGTTTACAATACTTTCGAAGAAAGGAATGAAAGTGTCAAAATATTCGTAAGCGTAAGTATCGAATGACTCAACACATACTTGAAACATTTCCCACATGGCAGGCGTAACACGTTGAACACTGAACAAGATCAGCTCAAGAATTTCGACACCTTCTACCAAGAATGCTATCATAGCATTTTCAAAAATAAATTTGACCATATCTTTGATCACAGGTTCAAGCGATAATGTAACATCCGGTGACGAATTCATAGAAATGACAAGTGTTGTCAAACTATTCAATATACCTGATGCCTGATACTCCTTGTCAACTTGGGCATTAGAACCATCGTTGAATTGATCAAGTAATTCTGACGCAATACTTAAAAATTGCTCTACTAACCTGGCAGATAGTTCTACGGCATATGGCTCCAAGTTGGAGGCAAATTTTTCAACAAACGAATCCATAACGCTCGTCAAGATATCGCTATCAATTTTCTTGGACATTTCTAATAATTTGCCCATTAATTGTGGGACTTGATCAGCAATATGTTGCGCTACAATATCTTCTGATATCAAAGTTCTCAAGGCATCTACAGCTGTGAGCTGTAACGGAAATTGGTCATCATTTTGGAAGCAAGTAACCACTCCCTGGAATATGTCTTGTAAAACTTTTTGGTCCTGATACTTGTAAACAAACATGGCAATGGTATCACATGCTCTAGCAGAAAGCCAAGGAGTCGATTTAACTGATTCCTCTAAAAGTTCTGGATAGACATATGTATGAAGTAGTTGGTCAATTTGGCCATGCAATGGACTTGATTTCTTATCCAACTTGTATGATATTGTTGATAATATTCTAAGTGCACCTTCTGCATCCTTTGCTGCCTGTAAGTCATTTCGATTAGATGCCCTTCTGGTGAAGATTTCGTTCACAATTCCCAAAACTTGATTCAGAGTTGAGTCAAACTTCTTTGTTGACAATCTAAAAATAAAGTTGATCGATGCAACATCTGATGTATTGTTTTCTCTGTTGATATCGAAATATCTTCTGATATATTCATCTGGTTCATCTTCATATAATTCAACAGTTGTTTCATCGGCACTAAGTGTTGGAAGAATAACATGCCGAAGTATAGCATCAAGTTTATCACTCAACAAATCCCAACCCTGAGTGTCAATCAACTGTTCCATGAAAGATATCATATGATAAGTAGAGCCTTCACTTAACCATACTTCCTTGGTCGACCACTTTTCAATTATTTTCCAATAAGCGTTCAAGATCTCCGGTACAAAGGTCTCCATGAAATGCTTTGCAAACTGATTCAGCTCCTTATCCCTAGTACTGAAACCACCACCATGACGACTCAATAGTCTATGCAAGTTACCAAAACACCACTTCACTGCACGCACTCTAGGATAAGAGCTTCTATTTTCAGACTCTTCATTCAAAAGAGATGCAGGAAGTGGCTTATTTATTAATAGAATCTGAAGGTGGCACCAGGTACCCAATTTTGAAAAGTCTTGAAAATATGTTGGTAATGAGGAAAATGTTGTAAACTTGAATATCTTCACGATCAAATAGAGCATCTTATCATTTTCATCATCATCACTATTTATGAGCTTGCCCATTAAATCTTCAAGTATTGGAAATGTTTCCTGTGTGACCTCCTCTAGAACAGGATTACTTGAATTGGCTTTCTCCAATCCCGACCATCTGTAGTTTTTAGTGTACTCGTATAAACAAATTAAACCCGTATGCACTTCGAATTGGGAACCTAGCAAAAGCTTCTTAACTGCATCGATGAGGCCCTCCCATTTCTCTGAGGCTATAATGTTATGAATTGCGGTAGACAATTGTAATCTGATCAGATCATTTTTCTGAATTTTAATCAATGTCTCAATAATCCTTTCTTTGATTAAAGGTTTCTCATTCTCAGGTATATAGATTGATGAAGCTGGTTTATTAGCCGGAAGTGTCCAGTAATTGACAACTCTATTCTTGAAGTATATGGCTGCTGAAACCTGAACTCCAAGCGGTACATTGGGCTCGACGATTAGCTCTAACAAGTAAGAGGTAAATCCGGCTTGCAGAGCAAACAATCCTAATTGTGCTTCGCTTTCCTTTCTAACCAGGACATTAGAGTCAAGAGTTCCCGCTAAAGAGTTGAGCAAAGTACCCTTATCCATGTTCCTCCTTTACAAGATAAGTTAATCCACAAGAGTCTTTTTATAATCTCTTTTTGTTGTTATGCTCTGAAAATTTTTGAAGCTTTTTTGAACTTAACACAAAACCTAACAAACCATTGTGGCCTTTGAAATATGAAAAGACAAAAACGAAGGGTGGAATTGTTGCTGATAAAACCTAGTATGAAAGACGTAAATCTAATAGTAGTCTACATTCGTTTGTATATATCTAAAAGCCCTATAAGATTTACTTGATCTGTCAGCAAATTCCATTTTGTTGAACTAAGCGGGATCTTCTTGAACGGCCCTTATGTCTCGTAGACAATAACAAAATGATTACCTACAAACACAACTTTCTTCTAATAGGAATGTGTTAATAGTGTACTATAACATGTTCCTTTCTTCCTTTGTAGTTGATCAATGAATTAGAAGAGGTCGTGTACCATACATTATGACATTGATAAAGTTTTGAGAAGAGGAGGCCTGTTTTATGCAATTAAGACATATAGTTTAAAAAGTCTTTCAAGATATATCGCCTCATCTAGGTCTTCAAGATGGTTGCCCACGAAATAAGAGGGTATTCTATTTTCCCTGTAACCCTACCAAAGGGTGACTCAAAGCATTATATTTATTTCAAGAAGCATGAGATGAAAGACGATGAGAATGATGACGGTGGCAGGTCCATTTTCTTTTGCAACTTACCGATCAATAGCACGATGCCTGTTTTGAAAAAATTCTTTCAGGATATAGCCATAGGTTCAACAGTGGAATCATTTTCAGCAAGCATGCTCTCAGATTGTGCAGAGGATGCGTGGGTAAACTTAAGTAAGTTGACGTCTGATTTGAAAATTAGGGGAAAGCAGGATGATTCAGATGGAATAGAGTCAAGGCTTCCAAAGAACTCTGGTGTTGTGAAATTCATAGACCATTCTTCATTTCTGTTGGCATTGCTGTCTTTAAGAAAACTTTCATCTTCGTCTAAACCTACTGAATGGCCAATACCTAATTTATTTGGACAAAAGTATTATTGTGATATGTTAAAAAAGCAAGTTATCGATAAGGAAGATTTATCAAGGTCTGTATTTGAATCTTTGGAAGAATTCAATGCTGTTGAAAGAGAGTCTAAAGAGCAGCTCCAACAAGAAGCACAAATGGTCGACGAAGATGGTTTCACTTTGGTTGTTAACTCCCAAAGAAAACCGAAGGCTGGTTTAAAGAACAAACAAAATGTATCGGCCGGTATAACCAAGAAAGTTAAGAAAAAAGAAAAGGATGATTTCTATAGATTTCAACTAAGAGAGCGAAAGAAGGAGGAAATGAACGATTTGTTGAGAAAATTTAAGGAAGATCAAGAGAAGGTAAGACACATGAAAGAAAGGAAGAGATTTCGCCCATATTCATAGACACTTGTATATATGCATTTTTGTAACTTAAAAAGGTAGTTCTGAAAGTAGGTGGAACCTTTGAGGTCGAAAAAAAGAAAAAAAACGTTTCTTGATTGTATACACCAGAAATTAACACACATACTTCTTAAAGACATTTAGCATTCTCATAGCATGAGTGACTCCGAGTTCTATGAGTACTTAGCTAAGGAAGTTCAAGAGCAATATATCGATGACGCTTTTCAATATTCGGATAAGGATTTTGAGATACTCTCAACAATAAGGTATGACCCCAATCTTACACATAAAGACCCTATAACGACTGCAGATATCAATAAGGATAACTTCTTTTTATTTGAGGAACATTACCAAAGACTTTTATTCACTATTAAATATTTTCTGCTTCTGCTCAGCGGCACCTCTGAACCTGGCTTTGAAGTACCATATGATTTTTTGTTGCAAAAACTTATTGATGCTATTGAGACATCTGGAGAGAATATATATAGGCCCTTGAAAATTAGGTTACTTGTGTCATTAGAAGGCAATGTGAAAGTTGAAGTTCATCCCACTCAATTGAGGGACAACTTATTGGATGGCCTAAATCAGGTGTTACCGGGTGAGGGGTGGGATGTTTATATGGATTCTCAACCTAGCCTCGTGTCACCTTTTACATCATTCAAAACAACAAAAAGAGACGTGTATACTGATGCTAGACACAGAAGTTTACCAGGAAAGCGTCCGGGCAAAGAGGAAGTGCTCTTGATTAATACACAAGGCCATTTGATGGAAGGTTCCATTACGAATGTTGCTGTAAGGCTGAAGAATGATGGTAAGTGGATCACCCCTCAATTAAGTTGTGGTTGTTTGTGTGGAGTAATGAGACACTTTTTGTTGAAAAAAGACTTCATCGAAGAACGTACGATACAGGCAATGGAAGTTTCACTGGGTAGCGAAATTTTACTTTTTAATGGAATAATGGGAGTCGTCAAAGGAGTTTTACGATAGTCAAATTTTTCTAAGTCTATAATCTATTCAATTAACTTTTGGATTTCAGCATCATCATATCCCATTATGTACAAGATGTCTTGAAGTGAGTCACTATTCAAGCAGCTTTGAGCACTTTGTTGAACTTTTGGCTTAGCATTCCAAGCTATTCCGAAACCTGAAACGGACATCATCTTTAAATCATTTGCTCCATCACCAACTGCAACCGCATGTGAAGGATCTATGGATTGATCTCTAGCAATTTGAAGCAAAAGAGAAGCCTTCTTTTCTCCGTTGACGATTGGCCCAAATGTTGTACCGTCCAAATGGTTATTCTTATCAACGCTTAGCTGATTTGCATAAGCATAGTTGAGTCCCAACTCACATTTGATGTAGTTTGCTAAAGGTAAAAATCCCCCAGAGCATACTGCAGTAGTAATTCCTAGCTTTTTCAAAGCCCTGCATAGATTTTTAGCACCCTTAGTGATTTTAACTTTATGTTGCAAGTCATCCCATAGTGTCAGAGCATCGATTCCCTTCAAGAGAAGAACTCTCTCTTTTAATGATTCATTGAAGTCTAATTCACCATTCATCGCCCTTTCAGTGATCTCGGCGACTTTATCTTCTATTTTTGCATACGCTGCGATAAGTTCAATAACTTCTTGATAAATTAAAGTAGAGTCCATGTCAAAGACAAAAAGTTTCTTACTTTTCCTCAGATCCAGACGCTGAAAGTAAATATCGAACAGGGTTTTTCCAAAGAATTCTTTTTTCAAAAGCTCTTTGGTTTCATCTGGATTGGTAGGTTCAAGTACATAGTCTATCACTCTTTCCTTTGACAATTCTATTTTGGTAAACTCGAGAGAAAGCTCATTTTCCAAATACTTCTCTACAGTTGTAGAATCTTGATGATCTAAATGGGCATCCCTTGCCAATATCGTAAAGGTATACGACATTTAACTTTTTCACTGATGAAACCACCAACAATCAATTTACTTTATTTTAATTTTTTTTTTTTTTCATTTTCTACTTTTTTGGTGCGTCTGCTAGGAGTGCAAAGTGGTTACAAGAAAATGCATATTATCTTATATTGAGCGTATCGCGATGCTTGATGAAGTCATAGTGATTGGCCTTTCTTAAAATCAGAGAAACTAATGTCAATGTAAATATGTGGTAAAAAGATAAGTCGTTGCGAAAATTTTTGTCGGTGTTTAGAACTCTAAATGCATTGAAAATATAAACTACCTGAAAACCTTGTGAGTAAAACTGAGTCAGATACCACCAATGTATTTGGAACATTCAGTTTAAAGTAGGCGTGTTCCCTTCGTCAAGTCTTAAATCAAACTCACTTAGACCTATCTTTTTACCGAGTCTTGCGAAGTTCTCCATATATATTTGATGCTTTCTATCAGCAAGCCTGTTCATTTCAGGCCAATAGACATCATGAACGTACTGAAAGTCTAACAGTCCATTGAACTCTTTATCCAATTGTTCTTTAGGAACATAGTTCTCAAAAGGCTGGTCATATACCGTTTTCAGTCTGGTGTATGGATCAATAAAGGGTCCAACAACTTTGAAGAAGGTGTAGCCTATCCATGGAATGTTGGTGAACATACCTCGTCCCAATCTTTCTGGATAATGATGCTGAAGTATGTGTAATACTTGTTTAGAGATAGATAATGACGGAAAGCTGGATGACAACTTCATTTCTGCGGGCGCTGCTTTAAAATCAATGAGTAAGGCTAAAGTATCTTGACCTGGGGGCATGAATTGTATAACCCTCTCAAGCATGAACACCAAGTGCTTCACCTGTTTTAATGAAGGAGGAGTATTTTGATAACCATTTCTTAGGTAAAGACATGGTCTGTTATCAACGTCGTAGCCAAGAATGAGTTGTTTGCCTGTCACGTTCTCTTTCTCTACTGATTCAGGTGATAATTTCTTTCCAGGATCCAGGTAATCTGGGATATATACGACTCCAAATGAACGCCTCCACAACATTGTATCTTCTATTCTTTTAATCGCCTGATCTTTTTTCCATTTTGTTGCTCTCAAGTATCTTAAAAAGCATTCTTCAGTGAGCCATGCTAATTCTTCGTCAGTTAATTTACAAACAGGTGAACCAGGCTGATCGTTTATGGGTATTGCCTCCTCAGAGTATGATTGAAAATAATGCAAGACCTCCTCATACTTTTCCTTCTGTGATGAATCCAAGTCAATTTCTGCACGCTTAATAGGATTGATAGGTTTATCAAACGGGACAAATGTGACCCCCGTGCCTTTTTGCACCCGAACACTGCTACGACTCACAGAAGTTCCCTTAGTGGATACGGAGTCCGCATCTCCTGAGATGCTCGAAGAAGACGCGTTAGCGTTAGCAGACTTTTTCTTGAAGAAATTCATATACCCACAGAACTTTTTCGTCTTGTTGATTTTCTTCCATAAGCATATCGCGAATTGTAAAAATCGGGAACGCCTAGGCTTTAAGTATAGATAACAATCATGAGCTCAATTAATATTACGGCGTCACGTTTTTCTAAAGAATCGCCGATATCGGGAGATCAGTTGGTTGATCTAGTGAAAACCAGTTCAAGTGAAGCTAACTTCGATGCTCTTACCCCTTCACTTTTGGAGCAATTAAGGAAAAAGTCCTCTAAACATAAATTCATAGTACAAGTGGTGGAATTGCAGTCTAACGAGAAACTAGGCGTAAATCTTGATATAAAATCAAAGTCAGGATTAATATGGGACAATGAAAGAGATGGTTACATCAGTCTCCAAATAGAATTAAATGATTTCTTGTCTCTAAAATCGAAGCTGTTACAATTAGGATCTGAAGATAAGAGTGATCCTGAAGTAAACACCGAAGAAGAAGACAAACAAGCGAAAAAGGGAGTGACATATGAAGGATCCAAAAAATCAAACTCGCACAACTCTGCATCTGAAGCTGAGGCCGAGGCAAATGAAGAAACAGGAGTATCAAATATTGATACAAGCATTGATGAAGATGAAGAAGAAAAAAAGATGGAGGAGACCCATGGAGACCCCAATGAGGAAGTGGAAGATATCGATTTGAGAAATTATAAAGAAGCAGAAGATGATCAAATATTAACACAGGTCGCAGAACACCCTCAAACACAACCCAAAATTGAGACAGTTAGTCTCTCGCACGATTCGAAATCTGAAAAGACTCAAGAAGACTCCAAAGAGCTTGAGGAAATCTACAAGAAAAACGACAATGGGTCCGGCCCTCAAGTTGAAGACAATGTCGAAAAACAGAAAGATGATTCAACCACATACTCGAGAGAAGAATTATCTGGGAATAAGCACGAACATCATCATAAAGAAGAAAAATTCGTTCTTTTGACGGTTTATTGGATTTCTATTAATTGAAATGTTAACCTTATTGCATTTCAAGTTGGTTATATAGAAGTTCAAGCTTCTCATTTAGATCTTGTATTGGTTTCGTCTTGTCTAGAAAATTCAGAAGCTTTATGTCAATTCCCGTCAAAACTTTAACTATTTCCTTATCCTTGTTTGGATCAAACACTTTTTGACGTTTTGTAGGTACCAATATTTCTCTTTCATTTCTAGAAGATGAAGGAAACTTAAACACTCTCTTAGTTTCTATTTCTTTGTTAATTTTTACATCTTGTGTATCTCTTACCTTTTTAAAATCATTCAAATATTTGACGTCCAGCTCATACATTAGCCTGAGGTCGTTATAGTGCTTTTCTAAGTCACCTAACTGTTTCATCTCGGCCAGCAAGTAAGTTTCCAAATATGCCTTCCTTCTAGATAGATCATCATAGTTCAAGAGTTCTGGGTCACCTAAAGTCCTGTTTTTCTTCGTCAAAGAGTGTAACAGAGGAACCTTCGTCGTTCTTAGTCTAGATTTGAAAGTAGTACTGTCACCATCGTCTAGCCATGATTTTGTCAAAATAGTTTGTGCATCCTCGATCTTTTTCGACATTTCATTAGGTGTTAATCCCTGATATCTCTCCAATGTCTTATTTAAGGCGATATTCATCATTCTGTCAATATAAATAAGCCCCGATTTATTCATAGGTTCCCATAATTTCTCTATTAACTTTCCAGGTACTCGCTTCTTTTCGCTCATATGCTTGAAAGTAGTTGTAAAATCATCATTACCGTCATCATCATCATCATCATCATCGTCATCGTCATCATCATCATCGTCATCGTCATCATCGTTATCATCCTGAAAATGCCTTTTGCTAGGTTTGTTTTGTTCTTGCAGCTCTGCGTTCATAAGGTTTGAAGCTTGATTTCGACTCTCACCTGAACTGATGGACCCATTTTTTTGCTCATCATCCGACACGAAGGGCGCTACCCCGGAGTTTGAATTCTCACCATCATCGACTACCATTGTAAGCTCCAAAACTTTGTGTGTCAATTCCCAAGTAACAAAGAACTAAGTTTACGCGCGTATCTACAAAATATCGCAATAGCGTCATAAATTTCTATGTAATGTACCTATTCTCACCAAATTTAATATTACATACCGGCTCTCCTTATCATTAATTATGTATTCTTCATCTCGACTGAGTTAACAAGTTCATCCAAGTTTGTTTTTTACCTGAACTTCAACCATTTCATAACATTTCTTTAAAAGTTTGGTTGTAATGCCGAATTCCAGTGCAAGCTTATTATTTATTTTATCTTCGATCTGTGAAAGTAACTTTATTTTCGGTTTCGTAGGTTCAAGTACCATACTGTTGTAAACTTCAAAAAGTGTTATTGCATTTGGATCACTACCTAATTTGTCAAAAGCAGGTGATGAAAGAAGATCATCATCGACAGTAAATATTTGAAATAGTCTTTTATCCATTATCAGCAACGCCTCTTCAGATAAAGGGTCTCCTTGTGGATCTCCATCTCTTCTATCTTTCGGGATAATATTATCATATATCCACAGCATGTATCTCTCTTGTTTTGATTCTGACCAATCTAAAACATCAATACTGCCAGTCGTCGCAAAATTATCTTCGTTACTTGTTTCAAAAGCTTGAAGTTTCTCTAGCCATTCTGAGGAATTGAAGTTGCAAGAGTCAAACACAAAATAACATTTAAGAATAAAACATATCAAAGATAGAATCTTTAGCTCAGGGAAATTATGAGTCTCCATTGATTTTGGGCTCTTTCCTAGCTGAAAATCAAGATCATAGTTCAACCAACGGAAGCAGTAATCGACTAGTAAGAGAAGATCAGGCGCCGAAGGTAGAGCTAATGTTTCGAAAAGGGTCTTAAAAATGAGTGGATAATAATAATTTATTGATTTAGGAGGAAAAGGGTCATCCACCTTGTTGATTATTCGAAATGCATTTAATTGAATTCTTTCATACAACTCGTTTTGAAGGGGAAGATTTGTTGGTTGTAACATTTGTAAATAGAAAGCCAGTAATTTACTCAAATATTCTCTAGGTATTAAATGGGTGCTTTTGATATAGGGTATATTATTGGTTTTTATAGCATTAATCATGTCACACACAAATATGGGATAACAGTTTAGCCTCCATATTGACAAATATATAATTGCAATCGAGTCTATGGCCTTCAAAATACCAGTATATGCATCTTTAAGATTCAGATCTTGCATATCGACACTTGTGTCATTCTCTCTCGAATTTAGGCAGTAGCTTAGGGATCGAGACCAATTAAGCCTTACTGCTAATAAAATTTGTTCTTTAAAATTTCCTCCCAATGTTGAATCGATGAAAAGTTCTGCCTGTTTCTTCACAAGAATTTGCAAACATTTCAAATAAAGCTTTTTACCTTCATTTCCATATAACCGCTCAGATGACTTTCCTTGGCTCACCTGTGAAATCTGGGAAGTACCTCCGCTACCTAGTAAAGGTATATTCAAACGCCTTGTAGCAACTGCACCTCCCTCATCCATTTCATCATTGATTTCAATATTTCCATCCATGACATGGCCGTACTGGCAGATCTTCATACCATCACTAGAACGGTAGAGCCTAGACCTGCAATTGTCAACACCACATATTGGTCCCCTTACCCACTGGATCTGGGACATTATAGCAGTGCAGCTTTATTCACAAGATCCCCTATATGCTGTGGGGAGTCGATGGATCATCGAACTTTGTTAAGTGCAGTGAAGGCCCCACGTACAGTCCGTTTAAAACTTAATGCAGTTGACGTGCGAAGTGACTTTGAAGAATATTTCCGAACCCCAAGTCAAGATTGACAGAATAATAAGCAGCTTTGTGGATACATAATCGTTAGTAGATACTTGGGATAAATAGATTGATAGAGTCATAGAAATATTCATTGGATCACCTCTTTGCACTTGAACCCATCATGTAGTGATTCGAGATTGACAGATGGTTATCTCGGTGATAAGATTCGGTCAAATTAGAGAAAAACAGTATTGTCATTAACTCCCCAAGGTCTTAAAAAACATATGTTCTTCTCTTTTAGTTACTCGACGTGTAGAGCGAGTGCCCAAAATCCTTCGGTTGTGGAGGTGCTCTTTTTGGGATGGATACTCATAAGTATGTGGAGCATCGGGGGGTACATACCCCCCGTCATGAGCGAAAGTGAAAGTCGCATTTAACCCGTAACGCCGAGGGATGCTTGTACTAATATCCGGTTGTTCCTCGCGCTGATCATTATTACCAAACGTCGGTCTTTTGATACACGATTAAAGTGGGGAGGTCTCAGCTTCTTCCCCTCAGCTGATAACTATATAAGTAAGACAAAAAAGGCTTACAATTATGATACATTTTGAATATTGTAAGGTTCTAATTGATAAAAAAGCATCTAAATGTTGAAAAACGGTGTATCAAGGGCCCTTGGCAATGCCAGCCGCTTATCTGCTACGCGGGCAACTAGAATGTATTCTAGCTTACAATTGGAAGTTCCAATTACTTTGCCCAATGGAACCACTTACAAGCAACCTACTGGTTTGTTCATTGATAACGAGTTTGTTTATCCAAAAGAGAAAAATACCTTTGAGGTTATCTCTCCATCTACCGAAGACGAAATCACCTCGGTTTATGAGGCACGTGAAGAGGATATTGAGACTGCAGTTCAGGCAGCAGAGAGAGCATTCAAGTCAGATTGGTCATCGGGTGAGCCTCAGGTCAGAGCTAGGGTTTTGTTCAAGTTAGCTGATTTGATTGAAGAAAATGCAGAGACCTTGGCGCACATTGAAAGTTTGGACAATGGTAAATCATTGCTCAATTCTAGAGGTGATGTCGCTTTGACTGCAGCTTACTTCAGATCTTGTGGTGGCTGGGCAGATAAAACAAGAGGTCATATTGTTGAAACAGGATATAGCCACTTCAATTATGTTCGTAGGGAGCCAATTGGTGTTTGCGGACAGATTATTCCTTGGAATTTCCCTCTTTTAATGGCTTCTTGGAAGTTGGGCCCTGTATTGAGTACAGGCTGCACCACTGTTCTTAAAACTGCTGAATCAACACCTTTATCAGCATTATTCCTTGCTACTTTGATTAAGGAAGCTGGTGCACCACCAGGTGTTGTAAATGTTATCTCAGGTTTTGGAAAAGTCGCAGGTAATGCAATTGCAAGTCACCCTAGGATTAAGAAAGTTGCTTTTACGGGATCAACAGCAACTGGACGTATTATCATGAAGACGGCAGCAGACACTAACTTGAAGAAGGTCACTTTAGAGTTGGGAGGAAAGTCTCCAAATATAGTGTTCAATGATGCAAATATTGAGAAGACTGTTCAAAGTTTGATTGCTGGTATATTTTACAATACGGGAGAAGTCTGCTGTGCAGGCTCGAGAATATATGTTCAAGATGAAATTTATGAGAGTCTCTTAGAGGCATTCGAGAGAGCAACTCTGGCTATAAAGGTTGGCGATCCATTTGGCAAAGACACATTTATGGGTGCCCAAGCTTCGTCTGCTCAAATGCAAAAGATTTTGAAATACATTGAAATTGGTAAGAACGAGGGTGCAAAGGTTGTCGCTGGTGGTAAAAGAAAGGGTGACAAGGGTTTCTTCATAGAACCAACTATCTTTTCCGATGTGGAAGAGAACATGAGGCTCGTTAAAGAAGAGGTCTTTGGTCCTGTTGTGACTGTCAAAAAATTCTCTTCGGTTGATGAAGTTGTAGACTGGGCTAATGACTCTGACTATGGTTTAGCTGCAGGTATTCATACTGAAGATATCAACAAAGCTATTGATGTTTCAAATAGAATTAACTCAGGAACTATTTGGGTGAACACTTACAATGATTTCCATCCAATGGTTCCATTCGGTGGTTATGGTCAATCTGGTGTTGGTAGAGAAATGGGTGCTGAAGCACTTGACAACTACACACAAGTGAAAGCTGTTAGAATGGGCATCGAACGTAAGAAGTATTAACCATTATATTAATTTTGGTTTGTTCATGAAAATAAAAATGCTTTTAAATTAAATCTGTAGGCCCTAGGAACATGTAGATGAATATTGTTAGTTTTTAAATTTTGAACATGAGCTGAGTCGTCCCGTCGCTCTGAAAGACTCATGACCAATTATCATTTCTCCAAGTAATAGGGTTTGAGTGAGTCACTTGGAGGAAAATATCGGCTGGAAAACATCCGCCAATGGAGATTCTGTAAGATATATGTTGCAGTAGCTTAATCTCACTTGATATGAAGGGCTGCAAAAAACTAAAACTATGCTACATAATCTCTGATTTTCCATGCCCTAAATTTTATTCAGCACATGATTCTCATGTGACATGTTACATGTTTATGGGTGCTTCATATCACGCGACTCCATCAAATTACATAATCTCAAAAAACGGCACCTCACACAACTTTATAGTTTCAAAAATTTTCAAACCTGCATGCGTTTGTGAGAGTTTTGTGTAATAGATCCAGTTTGGCGAGAGACCACACTCGCATTGAAGAAAAAAATTTCCACGAAAAGTTTTTCAATAGAAGTTCAACTAGGGATTAACATATTTGCTGGAATTCAAAATGGTAAGTGGGAGTGAAGTAATGAGTCAAAGAGAATAAGTCAAAGAGTTTTAGAGTTCGGATATTGTGGGCCTAGAAAATAGAGTAAAGAAGTTTTCACATTTGTGTTGTAAACTTAAATTCGACAAATCTAGTGGGAAGATAATTTTATGAAGTTCATATTGATCAAAACTTTCAAATTAAATGGCTCATGAGATTCTGAGGAATACAATATTTCAGATTGACTTGAGAAGAGAGACTGGGAGAATGGTGACTTATTTCTTATTATTGGACAATTTAAAATGCAAAATGATCATAGTACTAACTTTTTTTTAGAGTGACGTAGTTACCGTTAGAACTCGTAAGGTTATCACTAACCCATTGTTGGCAAGAAGACAATTTGTTGTCGATGTTTTACATCCAAACAGACCAAACGTGTCCAAGGATGACTTGCGTGAAAGATTAGCCGCTATTTACAAGGCTGAAAAGGATGCCGTTTCTGTTTTTGGTTTCAGAACCCAATTTGGTGGTGGTAGATCTGTTGGTTTCGGTTTGGTTTACCAATCCGTCGCTGATGCTAAGAAGTTCGAACCAGCTTACAGATTGATCAGATACGGTTTGGCTGAAAAGGCCGAGAAGCCATCAAGACAACAAAGAAAACAAAAGAAGAACAGAGACAAGAAGTTCTTCGGTACTCAACGTCGTGCTGCTAAGAAGGCCGCTAGAAGAAACGCTGAGTAAACTAATTGAGTGGATTTCACTCGTCCTCATCATTGTAAATTCTCTTGGGATTCTGTTGAATAGAAAAGTAATTATCTATTTCAGTTAGTCTATGAAGTTGTGCAAATGCATCTTTAATAAACAAAACAAAATCGTCAATAAAACTAGTGAAGTAAATTGTAAAGAATATGTAAATCAAAGTTATGTATGCGCATTTTGTGTAATGAATATTTGGTATTCGTATTATTTTAAAAGATCACCTTACATTGGTATCAGATACTGATGATGATACTGAAATATGTCTGAAAGAAAAGGGATAAACAAATACTATCCTCCAGATTGGGATCCTTCAAAGGTACCCAAAAAGAAGAAATCAAAAAATCTGACTATCAAAGTTAGAATAGAGGCACCATATTCGATGCGATGCCTTAGATGCAACGAGTATATTGGTGTGGGTCGGAAATTCAATGCGAAAAAGGAGACTACTGACGAAAGATACTTGAACATAAAGATCATAAGGATTCACATCAGCTGTCCGGTGTGTAGCAACCCTATCACCTACAAGACTAGTCCCCAAACTGCAGGATATGTACCTGAGAGTGGAGCAGAGAGGAACTATATCCCCACAAATCCTGTGGCAAAAGTTCCAAGCAATAGACAAGAAACAGAGGAAGAGATTTTAAAGCGTTTGGAGAAAGAAGATGAAGAAAATAAATCGTTTCAGATTCAGAAAGCAAAACGAAAGAACAATCCATTTTGGAAGCAAAATGAATCTTTCAAAGACGGGAATGGAAATGTCATGGAAACTTTGCAACAACGTTTAGAGGAACAGCAGCGCCAACAGCAGATTACTGAAGACTTGGAAAGAACTCAAGAGAAAAAGCTAAGGCTAGAGAGCCAAGGTGGTACTGAGGCTTTATTGAGTAAAGCTTATTTAGAGTTGGAAAAGCAAAAAAAAAACGATCCTTTACCTAACTTTTCAGAAGAATCCTTACAGAGAAAGAAGACAAAGGCCACACAAACCAATCATTCAATCAATTCCGATATATTCAAAAGCGTAATACCTAACTCTAAAATTATAAAGACTCATAAATTACCGAAGGATCAGAATAACAAGGCAATTGACGATGACAAACACAAGAAAATTGGAGTATTACTAGGTAACTACTCATCAGATGACGAGTAAGTGTACTTTAATGATATTTAATACCTCTTCATTTGTGTTTTCCATTCTTTCTATTCTCCCAGCTTATTGATAGGAAGTTGGTAAAGCTCGCTTATTCTATAGGTTAAGTTGCAACTGGCTACCTATATATATAGAAAAACTTCTGCATACTATATTTAATTGAAATAAAAGCCGTTTAAAGTGCTAGTAACTATGGATGGTGGTTCGACAGATTTGTGGTACTCCTCTTGGATTGCGGCCAACTTTGGTGTAAGCTGGGCTACCATATTCTTGTCCATGTCTTTTCGACACAAGCAAACACCTCTAACATATTCCACAGAACAATAATAGAAAGAACCCAAAATTTCATTTTCCCACATCTGAGGAATGAACTCCATAGGATCTTCACAAGTTCCTAAGTCACCCAAGTACTCTATCGCCCTCAAACTGTTTAACAAATATGCTGAATCTTTTCTTGTAAAAAGATGTTCGAGCCCCTCATAGAATATAGTGACATCTCTCCCAACACTTTCACCGAACGATTTGAACTTTTTGGTAACAGTTGGATCTATTTTTTTCCCTGAGCCATGCAAGATATTTTCGTATCCGATTCTGATATACGATGAAATAAATGAATCAAGAAGAATGTTAAATGCAACCAGGTAGATATCATAGGATGCATATCCCCGTAATTCTTCCATGTATTCAGCAATCGTTTCAACTATTCTTTCTGCCATATTAGGCTCATCGGAAGTTTGAGATTTTCCATCATCATACCAACTTTTGTTAAAAACATTAGACAAAGCTGGATAAAGGTCATTTACAATAATATCAACAACGGTTCTTATCACCTGAGCATTCAATTCTGTGCTAGGGGCCAATGTATCTTGAAATGCTTGTTCAATACGCACCTGATAAGTAGGATGTACTTTGCTCACGTAGTTTGGCAAAAACATATCCTGTAAACGATCCGTATTAATTTCGTAAGTGTTACCCAAAGCTGTTAGGTATTCTATGAAACCAGGTTTAGAATAACTATTCAATTCTTCAGTAGTCATATTCTCAATATCAAGCGGCTGTTCTGCAGGCTTTCTTCTGAATAGTTTCTTTGTTTTGCTTTCCTTGATCAAAAATTTATCATTATTGTAGACTAACATATACTTAGCATATTGGTCCTCTATCATTTCTTGGTAATTTACCGCCCTTTTGATGTAATCTTTTGACCAGTTTTCAATAACACCTACTAGGATTTTGGAGTATCCAGACTCTGCTGCAACATCCGCTTGCTCTTTTAGCATAGTAAGAGGGGTCTTAAAGTCAGGAAGCACGTAAACTTCACCATCTACGTCAAGCATTATCAAATTATCATTTACATCTTCATCTTCTATGACTTGATGATAGGTGTATAAGTCTGGTGGTGATTCCCTTTCGACAAAAGTTTTTGTTTCTTGTTTCATTAAGTTTTCATTCCATTCCTCCATCTTCTTGACAATCACCGTAACATAATCTTCGAGAACAACAGCTTTAAGTTCCTCTCCTATCAAAGATGTCTTGCCCCTCGGAGATACCTTCGAAGATCTCTTGGAAGTTTCACCTTCTAATGGGATATGAAGAGCAACCACAAATTGGCTATAATGCGAATCATACGCTAAGATTTTAAGAAGGTCTTCCGCTGGAGGATCTGTTTTAACTATATCCATAGTAAAATTATGCAACTTATCATAGTAGACATTTTCAATAAAAATATTGATGCCCCATTTTTTCGGAAAAAATTGGGTCAATGTATCTACAACAAAAGTCAACTCATCTTCAAGCCAATTCAAATTGTCAAATACGAGCATCTTGTCGTAGCTAAAATGCTCCACACACTTCTCAAAAGTGTCAGTCAAGCTCTCTCCTAATCTATCAAAGAAGAATTTGTAATAATTTCTCTTTGAACCTCTAAATCCGGAATAGTCGATAGCTCTTAAATCTTTAGACTTATGTAGATTAAGTTTACTAATTAATTCGAATTTTAAGTCTTCAACTGTTTCAAATTCGATTATTTTGATTAATTTACAGACAATTTCCGCGTTACCTTCTTTCAAAGCTTCGGTAAAACTAATGATGGCTTCTTTCAATAGTTCATCAAATCCAAAGACACACTTTTTGATAGGACCAACAATTTTAGCAACAATAGACTTCAAATCATCAGTCAAATCACCCGAGTTAGCCTCTAAGTAGTCTTGAAAGTTTCTTACTTGATTCAAGTTATAGTGTATTTTAAAAATATTCGGCAATGGATATGCCAAATCTTCACTAATCAACTTTAATTCGTCTTCAATTAGTCCATTTATATAATCACAGTAAGCCCTTAGATTTGATATATCGTTATATAAACGTTGAACTTGAGTGAAGTACTGATTCACTGCCGTCATTTGCCGAATAGTTGAGTAGTTAGGAATATTTGTGATTGAGTCATCATGTAATTGATTAATCTTGTTAATGTTAGACTTGATAACCGTCAACTTATTGGATGATTCGCTTAGCTTTTTCAAATTGGAGGTTATGGTGTCAATTTGTAATTGTGAAGTTGAGTTCAACTTAGCATCAATTGATGCCTTCTCTTTGAAAAACTGTTGACGTAAAGATTGTATTTTAGATAAATCATCTTCAACATGTATAAAATGAGCTACTCTAGAAAGAGCAGCATCACTCATGGTAAATATCTTGGATTATTCAGCAAATAGGAATAAGACCCCCAGCTTTTGTTGACTATGAAATCGATTACTAGTCGCGTACGGTATATACGTTTTCGAGACTGCACACTCAAAGTACATTGAGATCTAATGCAACTGTAAGTCCTACAATGTAACAATATACCTCGATTAATTTCTAACCGTATCTATGCATTTAGAGACGTTATATATATATATATATATAATTGAACTTTCAACGCTTTCACGTCTTTAATAACACGTTTGCTGAAATTTAAGCTTTTAACATCAGTTACCTCCTTTCCTGTTATTTCCGACATTGCCTTGCTTGCTTTGATTATTTTGGTTACCTTGACCATTGTGTCCATTACCATGCGAGCTTCCGCTGCTTCCATGACTGGAAGATCCGGCTTGAGAATGGTCATTGTTGTATCTTCTATTGCCATGATAATATTGATTATTATATTTGTTATGATGCGAAGAACCTTGTCCAGGATAATGAAAAGATCCGCCCATTAGCATATTAGCATTTACGGGGCTCCCTGAGCCCATATAGGCCCCCTGAGGACTTACAAAGCCAGCAGGTGGGAAAAATTGGTTTTCAGACCCCGAAAACATTGGAACTGGACCTTGGTTTACTGGAACGCCTCCAAATTGCTGTTGATACAACATAGCTGCTTGATATTGTTGTTGTTGTTGGAAGTGTACCATGGCAGCTGCGGCTTGCTGATTTTGTGGAGATAGTTGGTAACTACCACCATTCGGCACAGAATACCCACTGGGTCCACTAGGAGCCGCCATCAATGGACTTGGTATGAAAGGTGAAGCGGGTATACCCATTCCTCCGGTCTTGCCTCCAGATGAGGGGAAAAGCTTATCATGGGATTCATCAAAGGTGGAGTTCCAGGTCGGAGGAGTCTGGAAAGTTTTTTCGAAAATGATAGGAGAGTTCTTTTCTTTCAGTTGCTTCTTTGCTGTCAAGAATAAGTTAAAGGACACTTTAAAATTCTCTAGTTTTTCTTTCTGACTTTCTACTGTTGGTACCTTATCAGCACCTCCGAAAAAATCTGCTGGTGAAATTTGATGATGACGCTTAGTAGATACTGTAGAAGAAGTGCCACTTGATGGTGGTCTCTGACTGTTCAACCTAGAGTTCAGACGATTTGGCGACCTCACAAAATTTGCCTTCGATGCACCGGGAGAGCTCTGAGACTGTCTATTGGATGGGGTGAATGCTGCAGCTTTAGGATTCAACTTAAAAGCTGGTCTTGTAGGATCCATCTTCTTTCTTTGAGAAACCGGCGTAGGCTGAGAACTCAGATCACTCGTCTCCTCTTTCGATGTCTTTTCTTTGTCCTGCTTTTTGAGGATCTCATCTTGCTTTATCTTATCCTTGGATAATATCGGCAAAAGATCAGTAGGCATCCTATGCGGTATCTTGAAGTTAGCACTGAACTCTCTCAAGGAGTTTATTTCGCTTTGAGCATTTAACCTAAAAGACTCTATTTGCTGGCCAACTACAGGTGGTTTTGGGGGAATAGAATCAGGTTTGGATAAGACTTGATTCTGATCATGCTTCTTAGCCAGTTGCTTATCAGAGTCTCCGCCTCCCTTTGAATTCTTTTCAATTGCCGAGCTAGAGACAATAGCAGGATCGTTATGATAATGAGCTGCTCTTTGTTTAGGCGGTACATATTTTCCGGGACCTCTTTGGCCTTCCAATGCAGATGCCCTTTCTCCAGAAATACTCGAGTTTCTTAATGCTGCCATCAATTCATCACCCCTTCTGTCAACACCAGAATATTTATCCTCTTCATCTAAACCACTATCATCAACTTGCACACCACGCTCTTCCAAGACGTGACGACTATTTGAAGCTTGAGACTCAATCTCACTCGCTATTTTATCTGCTTTTGCCAACTTTTCATGATAATCAGGGGCTGCAGTGTTAATCCTAGTAGTATATAAATGTTCGTCATAAGTTGATTCCACTCCAAACTTCTCTTCGTTTACTTTGAATTGGTCCCAATGCCCAGTATCGGGCCCAAATGTCTCGTCCTCCAACAGAACCGAATGCCCGTTATCTGGAAGATCACTGCTCCACATTTGGAGCTCTCTTTCTTTGATTGGTGTCTTTCTCGAGATATCAGAGTCGGTTTTAAATTTAGAGGCCGAAGATTCAGATATTGGCAGTTCTTTCGCTGATGTCTGTGATCTCTTAGTGAAATCGTTTACATCTAGGTCAGGAACTTCCAAGTCAATCAACTCGTCACCTGTTAGAACTAGTTTTTCTTGTAATCCCTTGTCTGTACTTGATTTTTCACCTGGTGTGCCTATGTTATGCTCCACAGCGTTTGAAAGCACAACAGAAAGGGGAGACGCGCCTGTTGCCGATAAATCCCCATTGATCAACAACCCCTGATATCTAACCCCTGAAGAAACAGTAACAATAACTTGTTTGCCTATTGCTTTTGTCACTAAGTTAGATATTCTTTCATTTCCAAATGCACCATCTGTATTCGATTGTTCATTACCATTACTAATATCCAGCCTCAGTTGTGAGTGTCGATGACCACCCATTTTCAGGCTGGACCGATTATTGTGTCCCTTCATATTTTGAATGAGGTTGTTTATCCAATTCAACTACTATATGATATTTTCTGCTTGTATTGACAAACCGAAGGTATTAAGTTTTTATTACGCCAATTGGGGCAATGTCAGAAACTTTAAAATGAGGTGACCGAACGTACAACTGTCTTTCAATTAGGGTGCTCAACAATTGAATTTGTACGGCTACCGTTGGTCCAAAATACTAAATAAATTGAAAACAATTAGGATTTCGTACCTTTTGTTATTGTTGGTTTCCAATTCTCGGTCTCGCCAATTTTAAATTCTCGAGTTATAATTGTTCCGCTTGGCAGTATTCCAATAAACTAAAATATTGCGCTTAACAGTAAGACGGCGATTTCCAAAATTTCAAAACGAACGAGCCTTGTGTAGATCAAAAAACAACGCTCTTTGAGTTATCTCTAAGGTCCAAGCCACCGTGTTGATGTCGGAAACTCAAATCGTCGCACATATGGATACGCACCTCAGCGCCGGGTAATACGAAACCATAAAACTATGAATTTTTATTTTACACACTTTTCAACAACATATAGAACCTATACCAATACCAATGGAAACAGAGTCGATGATAGAACCCCAATAAAGTAAGACAAATGATTTAGCGAACTCCAAATCCTGCTCGGAGTAAGGATCAAGCTCCATTTCGGCAATATCTTGATATGTTAAATCAATACTCACTTTGTAGCCCAGAGACAATGATTGTAATAAAGAAGCGTCCATGGAAGTATCACCTTCATATTCAGTCTCATATGAATTCGATGATTCCTCCTCTAATCTGTCTAGAACAATCTCATCAATCAAATAGAACCATTTTTTCGTGAGTTTGTGGAAACTTCCCACTATAGCTACTGCTTGATTAAGCTTTAGATTCTGGGAATTATTCTCAGTCAGTGATCGTTGATTATCCTCTATCTCTCCATCACTTGAGCTTGTCACTTGACCAGCACTAGCGAACCAAGAAAATGCTGACCATATGTATTCTCTCCATGACATTGAAGATGTTGCTGAACCAAGCCACCACGTAGGCTCCCAATTATCAGTAGGCTCCAGAGCCCGGAATAACGAAAAGATCGAGTTTGATGATCTTATTGATGTAACCTCGTCTGAAGAAGAATTACTTCTCCGAGTTCCAAACGATGATGGTAAGATATTGTAAATCGCTTTGAATTTTTGGTAATCCTTAATCGTAGCTCTTATTTGCTTATTTAAGTCAAGCAGTGAATGTCCAATATCTGCAGCTTTAAATACCGCAGCATGCTCAAGTGTATTTGATGGTAAAAAAACACCCAAGTCAAATGCATCCTTTTGATACATTAATACTTCGTCATTGGTGGAACCTATCCAACCTTTACATTCGAGTAAATCCGAATTTAAATCATGTAGTCCAATACTATAGATTGGTTGGGAATAATCGCTGTCTTTGTTACGGATAGCATTCTCCATTCCTTTAGGAATAATGGAGAGCAAGGAAATTAAGTAAGTGAATGATCCAACAACCGATGTATCAACATTTGAAGCATCATTATTGAAAAACAATATTCGCTTTCTTAAAACACTTTCCTTGTAAATCACAAACACCAAGGGCCCTAAAGCGTTAAAAAGATCACTTAATTTATTCAATGGATGATTATCGATGCTTGCAGTGTTATTGGGGAATAAGGTACTGGTGAGTTTTTCGTAGACTTGTTCAATTTCAGTGAAGTCATCAAACCTCTGATTCTTTATGAAAGAGGCAAGAGTATAATCAAGTAAATCGATATATTCCCATCCATTTTGGACAAAC
Organism: Priceomyces fermenticarens; assembly: GCA_030574455.1. Lineage (NCBI taxonomy): Eukaryota > Fungi > Ascomycota > Pichiomycetes > Serinales > Debaryomycetaceae > Priceomyces > Priceomyces fermenticarens. The sequence continues at coordinate 388,660 of JAJMEZ010000003.1, read as the reverse complement.
TCGGTGGGCTTCCAACCTTTTGTATTTGCCTCACATAGAATACCAAGAGAATACATTTTTACTTTATCTCTATCAATCTGTTTAGAAGAGTCAACTTCCCCTATCATGGTTTGATGAAACCTAGCAATTCCATAGTAAACGTTTCCTGACTCCTTGTGAGCGATGAGAATTGTAGTTCTATCTTCCTCATGTATCCCTGAGGGTAACACTTTATAATCCATTGAGGAAAAGTCAAGGTTAATAGTAGACTTTGACCATACTAATTTGTATCCTGTCTTTATATCAAACTGTGCCAAAAAAGTTCCAACTACTTTTGATAACTTTCCATTTGCTTGCGGTAACGTCAAGTCACTGTTTAAGCTAGAGCTATCCATTACGGCACATTCAATGTTCGAGTGATATAATTAAAACTCGGCTTTTAATGCTTTTCGAACCGCGCTGATGTAACCAAGTCCCTCAGCCGAATGCCATTACATAACAATATAAGCTTACATAGCACCAGCTCAGACTACAGTGTAACACTACTAACATTCACAAAGAAGAATTAAACATAATTATTTTTATATTTGAGAATTGTGAAGACGTTGGCTAAGAAGCGTCATAATTTTTCCTCACCATATCGCTACGAAGGTCAACAACAACAATAATGTCTAGTTTCTCATACACTGGACCATTACAAACGCTATATTACTCAGAAATTGTATTAAAGTCTCCAAACTATAATTGTAGTGATAAGAAGCTTCGAAATCATGCTCTGGTTACCGCGTTCGACATCTTGGGATTTATTACTCTCAACATGTAGCTAAAAAAGGATTCCATTTCCTTCATCCTCTTATTCTCAATATAAAGTTGATAACGACTGCTACCAACATAAAACAGCAAAGCATTGTCGGTCCAAATCTGTCATCGTATGGACCTGTACCCCTTAACCTAATGGCCTTTGCTCTCCAGTGGTAAGTTATCAATGCGTACACCATTGTGAACATGGCGATGAAAGTGAACAACCCGGCAGATATTCTTCCAATTGAGTCTCCGAAATTCAAAAGACCCACTCCCAATGATCCTAAGATTACTGTAAAATTAAGCCATGATAAAAATGTTCTTTCATTAGCAAAGAAAACTTTGGGCTCGACCCTAGCTGGTAAAGCGATTCTCTTATTCTGGGAAGACATTTCAACGTCGGTACCAATATGAGTCAATTGTTGAGAGACGACTCGTCAAATAATCTTATCAAAAGATTATTGAGCTATGTGTGCGCACGTGGGACATTTCTAGATGCGTTAGCGATAAGACGTGTGAAGGAACAATTTTAATCATAGTTGCAATCTTTTCAAGAGCTACCTACTGTTAAGATATAATATTACTGTGTGTTCCCGACAAAATCCGATAAGTTATATCTAACTAAATTATTTAATGTCTCACATTTGCTTCGTTAAATAGAAAGGATGGGCCCTAACGTATGAATTTGAAGAATCTGCGGTACCAGCATAGGCGTTATACCAACCTAAGAAAGCTGTGATAACTCCGAATACCCCTCCAGCTCTTGCAACTCCAACTTTTCCTGTAAATTCTCCAGCCGCTAGTAAAAGAAACGTGATTAAGAGAAAGAAAAATAGCAGAGCTAGTGCCACCGTTGACTTCAAAGTAACAAGGAAAATCACGAGAGTAAACAAGGCCCAACCTAGTAGAAAGAAGCCAACAGCATTACTCAATTGTTTTTCATCGTCACCATATGCAGTTGCTATACCAAAGCTTGGTATTTGAATAGCTGCGTAACTCAACCAGAATGCGCCATAAGATGTCAAAGCCGTGGCACCAAAGGTGTTTGCACAAAGAAATTCAAAAATACCGGCAGCAAATTGAATTGCACCACCATAAAAACATGCAGCACCAACGACTACATTAGGGATTGTGATGCCCATAGCTTGAGCATTGGCCATTGATAACACAAACGTTGTAAAACCGAAACCTGCCAATCCAAGAGGAGAAGGGTTACCAATTTTGTGGACAGGGTAAGGTGTTAAACCAACATTCAAAGAACCACCGAAAGCTTGCATTAACTCATGACGATGAAATTTTTGATTCCCTAAATAGACAAACTCTCCACTGTCACCTTCAGTGCGAATTTTCTGAACATTATGATGAGTATCAGATCCAGAAAATGATCCTTCCTCTTTGTATTGTGATATTGACTCGTGTGATGAGGTCATATTTTATCCAATGGAACTATACTTATGACGTCTTTGTAGCTATTAATTAGAAGGTGAAATTCGATGAGTTGTAAGCTAATGTTGTAATCAAGGGCGATTCTTTTTCTTGAAGCAAAGGTGTTATCAAATATAATACAAAACTTGAACCTCTTTTGGAAGAACAGAACTTTATATCCCAATTGTCAATTCAAATGCTCCTTTGATTAAGAATTTTTTCAGAGATGGCCATCTTTAAGTACTTTGAATTTTTTGTTGGAACGGTACTGTGTGTAGTTTTGCGCATTTCTTGTATTCGGAGCGGGGGTAGGCTTTGAGTACAAAATTATGTATTCACCCCACAATAATTTCCTGAATTGTTATACGATCAGATACCGGTGTACGTTAACCTCAGATTATCTTCAATAGCTAAACGTCGCTGTCAAATGAAACGGCTCATATGATTGCCATTTGATACTTAATGAGGGATATTGGACTTGTAGCTATGTCAGTAGACTGTAAAATCGTTCAAATGTACATTGATTCTCGAAAAATGGATGTGCCAAAGCTTACATCACATTTCAGCACTATTGTACAATCTACACCCTTGTCATCCTAACACTCCCCCCTTTAAATATCCAGAAAAAAAAAAAAAATATTGGTCAATAACAGTACCCCAGATATAACAGCACCTAATGACTTGATCCCCGCCCACCTTTTTGCAATGTGACTTATATGCCTTGCTTTCTCTATGAGTCTAAAGTTAGGGGTGGTACATCGTGAATCCTATAGCAAGAAACGTTTTTCCTAATTTGAACTACTTTGTACACGTCAATGGGAAATGGCTCCAAACACTTATTCTATCAAGTTTTATATACATGGACATTGAAGAATACAAAGGGTCATACAGTAGGTTGACCACGGAGTATATTTTTGAATGTCTTCTTACTTCTCCAGCGTCTCACAAAAAATCTCTTATACACATGTGTTAATTTTACGAAAAAGTAATCTTCACCAAATTTCATAACCACTAAATTGGCGACAGCCAGCACCACAATAATTAAGTCAAATGATCCTGAAAGTGGTGTCAATTGTAATAGATGGCCTAGCCAAGACTCGCTATTGACTATGAGCATTCCAATAGAAAGCATCGTTGAAATGACGACGTTTATTGCAAATGGAATGTTCTCTTGTACAGGCTCTCTGTACGGTGGACCTTTCGTCAAGACGAGTGCAATCAAAATATATTGGAAAGTCGAAAATAAGAACAAAGTTGTGTTATCTGAAGACTCGACGGCATCATCACCACCTGCAACTGGTCTCATATACCAAGGTTTTGTCTGGACTAGCTTCCATAAAAATACTTGGAATACCAATATAACAATAATATGACCAATCATAGGAATGAGAATCTTGGGAGAAACCAAGTTACCGGTAGGACGCTTGGCAATAATTTTGATAGCTGGTTTTGACCATGACATGAATATTGCTAGTGGAAGAATAAGGAAGAGGTCAATGTATAAGAATTGGAAGTCACCCAAATTGGTTCCACGCTGGTATAAAATCGTGACCGTGACAAACTGAATAGCCGAATATAATGACATATACTTGAAGCATGCGAAACTAGTGACAAGACTCGATCTTCCTTCCCTAATAACGTCCAACACACATGAAATTTCAAAAACTCTCGAAGTTACTGGAGCAGCCACAGATGCTTCAGCTTCTGATAACGATATCCCAACGTCAGCAGCCTTAAGAGCACCACAATCATTGGCACCATCCCCACAGAATCCTACTGTGTAATCAAGCTTTTGAAGCTGCTCCACTAATTCGTGCTTCTCATCCGGTGACATTCTTGCAAATACGTCACATTTCGTCAAAATCTGCTGTATGACATGAGCATCTTTCACTTCCACGAGAATATATCTGAATAAATCACCAGTAATCGCCAATTTAAAATCAGAGGTTTGTTGTGGGTCCAAAGGTTCTAAGGTACCACTGTTAAGCATCTTTTCTGAATCGACGTAATGATGCCAAGCTACTTGCAAACCTATTGGAGTTTCCTCTAAGGAGGGAACAAATATATCTTCAATTCTTGAATTAATCAAGCCACATTCTTTAGCAACACTTATAGCTGTCAAAATGTTATCACCTGTACACATGATTCTCCGAATTTCAGCATTTTCCAAGGCCTTGAGTGTTGGTTTAGTGGAAGACTTAAGCTTATTCTCAAAGATAATAAATCCAGTAAATGTCAAGTTTGATTCCACCATTTCTCTGTTTTCCTCATTCCCATACTCTTTATAAGCACAAGCAATGACTCTGTAACCTCTATGTGTATAATCGTATAACATATCTTCATAGTTGCTAGGGATAGTATCACTATCACAAATATTAGACATTATCTCTGGTGCTCCCTTAGTGAAAATGTATTTCTTCCCCGATACTTCTTCCAGAGCCACAACAGACATTCTACGAAGATTTGAGACAAATTCATACTCCTTGGTGACTTTATAACCCTTTTCCGGTTCATTCTTTGGCATAACACGGAAACATGTTTCATGTTCCTCATAACTCCAGTTGGTAAAATCAAACATTTTATAATCAAGAGGATCACCGAGCAATGATCCGTCAATGAGCTTTAGCGAATGACAGCATGCCATACAACCCAATAAGTATTCTTGAAGGTTTATATCGTATTTGCCATGCTTCGGTGTCTTTTTATCGTACCTCTCTAAGGAGGTATCAAGATTAGAAAATAAAAGTTCCTTTCTTCCGGGAGCATTCTTAGCTAGATGTACACCCAAAACATCCAATCCATCTTCGGTCAAAGTACCTGTCTTATCAAAGCAAATGACATCTAGCTTTCCACCTATATTGATTCTAGTTGGTGCAATGCAGAAAATCTGGAGCTTTTTCAATCTATTGATGGCAAAGGTTGTTCCAATGGTCAATGTTGCTGGAAGAGCAGGGGGTACGACAATAGTTATAATATCGAGAGCTCTCAAGACCATGACTTTTCGTGAGATTCCTAGCTTGATGAAGTTATAAGTTGAATAAATAAAACCAAAGAAAGCAATAATAGTCATGAAGCCAATATATTTAAACGAGTCCCTGTAAAACTTGAAACCTGAAGGCTTGGGGAAAAGCATTGATCTGATAAGAGAACCCTTTGTAGAGTTGAACCCTGTTCTTACTGCCCTAGCAATGACAGGTTCATCATTAGAGGTTCTAGACTTCAAAAGTTTTGTTCCATTATATAAGAAAGACTTAGCCAATACTGGGGATGTAAAGCTGTCTGGCAAGAATTGTAAACTTTCTTGAGTGGCGCTCGCTTTTGAAACGGGTACACTTTCACCTGTCAACATTGATTCATTCACAACACACTCACCATTAATCAATATTGCATCACAAGGAAGTATAGTTAATGATGGGTCAACCTCAAAAATATCACCTGGAACGAGTTCTATCGAATCGATTTGCTTCCAAAACTCATTTCTCCATGTCCTTACTTCACAAGTGAACTTTGATATATCTTGGAGTCTTTTCATCGTGAACTTGGTCTCAACCAAAGTGTTCACAATAGAAATCACTGATATGAGAAAAATACACGTTGCATAATAGTAGTAATCATCTGCCATCCAAAGAATAATTGAGAAGATCTGGAAAATATAGAAAGGATGTAAGACTTCTTCTGTAAATAACTGGAGAGCAGATTTTTCTTCAATATCAATGTTATTCGTACCAAATATATCAAGTCTCTGTTCGTATTTCGACTGGGAAACACCATCTTTAGTGTTTTTGGACTTTAACCAGTGTAAATCATACCAGTTTGAGTTCGTTTTGAAAAGGTCTTCCACAGGATTGTAAAAAAAGTTTAAATATCTGTAAGTAAATCTGTGCATAAAGGGAATAATTGGGTCATTATCCTTATATTCAGATTCGAGATCTTCTTCAGCGATGGTAAGAAAATTAGATAATCTTTCGTTGAACTTTCTTTTTACAATATCCACGATAGTCAATTCACCATGTTCATTTTCAATAACACACCAATCTGCTTGACCAAGTGGGCATTTATTCCCCATTAAATTGATCCTATACTTGGGAACCCATCTAAGGATAAGGTACCCTAAACCCAAAGTTGCAATGCAGATCGCATCATATAAGATTTTTTTGAGTAACGAATTCGAATAGCCTGCGATACCAATAACCAAGTCTTCTTCAGCTAAGTAGTATCGTTGATATATGACTTTTGAGGGAAAAGATTTGTAGAAGTCTTCCTCAATATTATCTGGTAGCGAGTTTTCACTTTCTGAAGAGGAGCTCTGATTAGAGCTACTGGACCCACGTCTTCTATGACGATCGAAATGGGAATCCATAGAACCATAATCACCATCTCCGGTAGAAATATCGCCTTCCGATGGCTGATCCCTGGATTCTAAACTTGCTCGTTCAGGATCATTATCAAACCTTCCAATATTGTAATCCCATTCAGTGTTGTAGTCAATAGGGTCATCTGGATTCTCCAAAGTGGAGCCACCAGGTGCACTTTCAATCTGATCTGTAGAGAAAAACTTAAAGTTAGGATGCGTCTCGTAAGAGCCTCCACTAGAGCTAGTCCTTACTGAACCCAACTCAAGTTGCTCATTAGGAGCAAGTAAAGAGCTGTCCTCCCGAGATAAGGTTGAAGACTGCCTTTGACGCATATTACTAAAGCTATGAGCATAGTGAAATGATGTAATTGAAGAGGGAATTACTTCTGAAGTTGCCCCAGAAAACATTTCACTATCGTTACCTTCTAGTAGTTGATCCGTAGATGATTCCATTGATGTTATGGAACTCTGCCGCCTTCTCGGTCTGTCAACGGAAGCCCCTCTGCTCCGGCTAGAGGCCTGTGATATCCGCCTTCCCTTCCCCATGAGTTTCTAAATATCAGTGTATAATCAGGTGAAAATTTTACCAACTCTAAAGATGCAAGTTCACTATCACTTTGCACTCCAGGTTCCAATCATCACGTGATTAAAAAGGAATCGAAAAATATGCCAAAACGAATTTGATGAATGGAAGTTATAAAGGTGTTAATGCTAATGACTAGATAAATAAGATGGCTGTCAAATTGAAAATTAAGGCACCCAATCAGAATTCTAATAATGATCAACAGGATGGGTCTTCTAAGGCGGCACCTAAAATCAAGATCAAGCCACCGTCAAAGATTAAGAAGAAGCAACGGGATAAAGGTAACAAAACAAGGAAATTCAAGATAAACCTACCAGGGGATCCTACAATTGATAGCAAAAGCAGAAGGGGGCTCCCAGATAACTTAAATCTAATACAACAGCCAGGTAGGGGTATTCCTAAAGTTCGGGTAAAACCTACCAGAATCCCAGGTGATGGATATGACTCCGAAGCACCAGACTTGGAAGATGACCCTTTAATAGAAAGTGGGATTGTCATAAGGTTTTTAGATGACCCTAATCTTGAATTTGTGCATAATGCGGTTGAATCAGGAGACTTGACGGGAGTAAATGTTAAATGGCTTTCTCGAGATAAAGCATTAGTTGAAGTTAACGGAACAGTATATTCTTCGAGACTTTTAGACTTGCCAACATTGACGGAAATTTTCAAGACAGTTGATCGGAAAAATTTGTTTAAAGCGATTGATTTATCTCAAATACTATTGGTACTTCGCGTTGTTAATCCAAATGAATTGAATTCGAGTATTGATTTTGAAATACCATCAGAGTACTTACGTGAACACCCCCTCTACAAACTATGTAAAAACCCTCAATTGAAAATCAGCAGGCACACATTTAAAGACGGATTGTTAGATCCCTATGATGATGTTTACAGAAGATTTAGAGGAAGAAAACTCAATCATAGAGTGATGAATGACATAGAGGCTAAAGTAGATGAGTTAATAAGATTGGATGATGAAGCTGAAGAGACAAGATTTGAATTAGTTGATCCTAATTCGACAAATAATAGATATTCCTATGTCAGTAGGACACCATCGGCGGCACCGACGCCGACAGCACAATTGCAAAATGTGTTGAATGAGCCACAAGTGCAAGAGCAAGAACAAGGGCCTGCCTCGGATGATAACGAGGATATGGAAGCAGATCTTGAAGAAGAGCTTACTAAGGCTCTTGAAAATGATGATGGTTATTTGGAATCATCAGGAATTATGGAAGGCGATCACGAATTAACCATAAAGGATGATGGTGAAATTGAGGTGGATCCTAACGAGATTGGAGATCATAATGAGGACGATGATGCCCAAGACGCTGGAGCTACCGTAGAGCCTGAGGAAGATGACGAGGAGGATGAAGATGATGACGATGATGACGATGAAGGGGAAGATGAGGATGATGATGAAGATGATGACGATGACTCTAAGGCAAGTAGGCAACAAGTTAAATTGCTAGAGGAAGAAGTTGCTGACTTGACAAAGGCAGTTGAAACACATAGAAAAGGCTATGAGTCAGCAACTCATAAAATGATGAGAATGAAGTTCCAGACAAGTTATAATACCTTGAAGGCCTCACTAGATGCTAAGAAACGGTCATTAGCCAAAATAATGAATGAACAAGAACAACTTCAGAAGAAAGTTCAACAAACTAATATTCCATCATCGAATTTGCATAGTGAAGAACAAGATAATTCTGACCAGGATGATGATCAAGATGAAATTGCAGATGATATCGACGACTTATTTTGATTTTAGTGTATATACTTAGAATGTAAGTTTAATGTGCATTCCCCTGTCGCAAAATTGTGGGAAAGCATCGCACACACCAGTAAAAAATTCTATATTAAATTATTCGAGGGCCCTTCCGACGGAGTATCACAAGCTCAGCTGAAGCTATTTTACTATTAAGAAAAGAAGTCCCATAACACGGTGGCTAGTTGAGAGAGGTTGGAGTTTTCAAAAAAACTGACATTAGGATAAGACGATTTGATATACTTTCTTTTAAAGTTGAGAGAGGCAAAAAAATTTATAATTGTTATCCTAAATGTCTACCAATTCTATAAAACTTTTGGCTAGCGATGTTCATCGTGGATTAGCAGACTTAGTCTCCCGTAGATTAGGAATAGAGATAACACATTCGGAGTTGAAACGTGAATCATCAGGTGAAGTCCAGTTTTCCATTGGGGAATCCGTTAGAGATGAAGATATTTTCATTATCTGTCAAATTGGTTCTGGAGTGGTAAATGATAGGGTGCTAGAACTTATGATCATGATAAATGCATGTAAAACGGCAAGTGCTAGAAGAATTACTGTGATTTTACCAAACTTTCCCTATGCTAGACAAGATAGGAAGGATAAATCAAGGGCACCTATAACTGCCAAGCTTATGGCCGATATGTTAACTACTGCTGGCTGTGATCATGTCATTACCATGGATTTGCATGCGTCACAAATTCAAGGCTTCTTCGATGTACCAGTTGATAATTTGTATGCTGAACCAAGTGTTGTTAGGTATATAAAGGAAAAGATAAATTATCTGGAAGCTATAATTATTTCTCCGGATGCTGGTGGGGCCAAGAGAGCTGCAGGTTTGGCTGATACTCTTGACTTAAACTTTGCTTTGATCCACAAAGAGAGAGCTAGGGCTAATGAAGTGTCTAGAATGGTATTAGTCGGTGATGTTACTGACAAAATCTGTGTTATTGTTGATGATATGGCCGATACATGTGGGACCTTGGCCAAGGCAGCTGATGTTCTTTTGGAAAATTCGGCAAAAGAAGTCATAGCCATAGTAACCCATGGTATCTTGTCAGGGAACGCTATAAAAAACATAAATAACTCTCGTCTTACTAGAGTTGTCTGTACAAACACAGTACCTTTCGAAGATAAATTGAAATTATGTCCCAAGTTGGACACAATTGACGTCTCTGCTGTGATAGCTGAAGCTATAAGGAGATTGCATAACGGTGAAAGTATCTCTTATTTATTCAAAAATGCCCCATTATAATTTTATAAATTGATTGACGTTTCATTCTATATTAGACTATTTGTAACATCTTGTTGGGCGCCTATAATTTTCGTATCACGTGTCATCTTCTGAATAATATTTTAACGTGTTTTACGATATCTGGAGAAATATCTACTGAGTTGGCTTGTGGTAAAATGGCTGTTTTCAAGTAAGTAATTGAGATATTAAGTGTAATTCTTTTTTGATGATTGCTAACATTGTTTTAAGAAACATTAAAGCATGTCTTTTTGGTAAGTTGATTTAGATGAAAGATTTTTCGTTGAGTCACTAACGAATCAGATATGGATGGGACCTTGCTCAACACTGAGGAGATTTATACCGAAGCAGCAACTCAGGTGCTCGCAAAGTTCGGCAAGGGGCCATTAACCTGGGACGTCAAGATAAGGCTACAAGGGTTGCCAGGCCCGGACGCCACTAAAATTGTCATCAAAGAGTATGACATTCCTTGCAATGTGGAGGAGTTTGCAAGGCTCACCTTAGAGGCACAAGAAGGTTTGTGGTCAAAAACTGACTTTTTACCTGGTGCCCTCGAATTGTTAAAATATTTAGATCAAAAGCACGTACCTATAGCACTTGGAACTAGTTCAGATAGCACAAAATTTGATAAAAAGACAAAACATTTAGATCATGGATTTCAGCTTTTCCGGAAACATGTTGTTACCGGTGATGACCCTAGAATACCTCCTGGTAAAGGTAAGCCTAATCCTGATATCTGGTTTGCCTGTTTGAAAAGTCTTAATGACGAAAGGAAAGTGAACGGTAAACCAGAGATAAGTATGGAAGATTGTCTAATATTTGAGGATGGTATACCAGGTGTGATCTCTGGGATTGCTGCTAAGGCGCACGTAATTTGGATACCTGACAGAAATGCTTTGTTACAGTTAAAGGGAAAGGAAAATGAAATTATTGGAAGTAGTGGTGAAATCTTATCGAGTTTAGAAAATTTTGATAAGGCTCGATTTAACCTTTAATTGTGAGATGTAAATCGCATTTAGGTAGTGCGACACCCTTTTATAGATACGAATGTAAATTTCTTTTAGGAATAGAGTTAACAGAGCCTTCGTTAGATAAAGGGTTATGATAACAGTTGACTCTTATCATTTGGTGATAGATTTACAGAGCCGCTCTCAAAGTGATTCAGAACTAGATTATAGAAGGTCACACATTGAAATTACCGCCATCGATAGGCCTGCAGGATTTAAGCGATCTGAAGAGATGCTGAGAGAAGTGTCAGGTATGGAGCCTTTGAGGGCAACAATTCAAGGTGAAGGGATAATAAGGCTATATAGAGAGTATGAGGTTGATGAAGATGAATCTATTTATTCAAGAGAAGATAAATTAGAGCATACTATATCTGGAGACGAAACAATGATTTCTATAGTTGCGGTCCCCACATACTTTACCGCTACAGATTTATTGGGCTTTATTGGAGAGCCATATTTGAAACATATCAGCCATATCAGAATATTGAAAAGTGATTTTAGCAACAGATTTTTGGTATTAATAAAATTTGAGGATGCTCTTCTGGCTGCCGAGTTTCAATATAATTTTGATGGCAAACCATTCAATTCAATGGAACCGGAAACATGCCATGCGATATTTCTTAAAAGCATTACTTTCTCTGGTTCTGAATCACAACTTGAGACAATGGATGAGGGTAAAAGGTTATTGATACCTTTTTTAATGAAAGATCCATTCACGACACCGAAAATAGAATCCGGAAAGCTGAATAAGAATGCAAAGAGAATTGAGCTTCCAACTTGCCCCGTTTGTTTAGAGCGCATGGATGCAACGGTTACTGGTCTTTTAACTATTCCATGCCAACACACATTCCATTGTCAGTGCCTATCTAAATGGAAGGACGATACTTGCCCTATTTGTCGATATTCTAACAACATCTCGAATCACAAAGTACGGAAGTCCTTCAGACTGATCCTGGAATTCAATCGATCAAGAAGGTCACGTTCATCTAATTCATCTTATCTGAACCCCTTTAATTTAAGTCAAGATAGTGGGAGCAATGAAGTTTTCGAACATTGCTCTGAGTGTGATAGCGAGTCAAATCTTTGGATATGTCTAATTTGTGGTAACGTAGGCTGTGGAAGGTATACACCAGAACAACATTCATTGAAGCATTTTGTAAATACAGGGCACTGCTTCGCCATGGAGTTAACAACATCGAGGGTTTGGGACTATGCCGGTGATAATTATGTCCACCGGCTTGTGACTAATGAATCAGATGGCAAAATAGTGGAGCTTCCAGATAAGTCGGGTTCGAATTCCAATAATCAGACGATTGAAGGATCTAGTTCTAATGGTGACAAGGTAGATCAAATAGGCTTGGAGTATTCTCAGCTTCTCATAAGTCAACTAGCGAGTCAAAGAGAGTATTATGAATCTCAGTTGGAGGAAAGAGAAAATCAAAGATACAATGCCATTGATATCGGATCATTTAACAACCTTCAGTCGCAGGTCGAAAACCTCACTAGTGGCCTTAGCGAATTAAACACGAATGTAATCCCATCACTCAAGGCTAAGATTGCGAACAGAGAAGAAAAAGTCATGAAGCTCTCAAAGGATCTTAGTACTTCAGAGTCTTTAAACAACGCATTTTCCAAAAAGATAGAGTATTTAACAAAGGTAAATAAAGATCTTCAGCTGGAAGTCAAAGATTTGACCGAGAAAAATACTGGACTCAATGAACAAGTCACAGATTTAATGTTCTTCTTGGACAGCCAAGAAAAATTTAAAAATGAGCCAGATGATATCAAAGAAGGACAGGTTTTGATACGTAAAGGACTGAGCTCGTCAAAAAAGTCGAGAAAGAAATAGTATTAATATCTTTAGTATATTTATGAGCATCTTCAATTCACAAACATCTCGCGCACTTACCTATTTTGTCATATTTTGTCACAATGCTGCAAAAAAAACAAGATCAAACTAATGGCAGCACTCCTTAAAAAGTATATCGATTGTATATTGACCGTTCTGTGCTTAACCATCTCTAGCTAACTATTTATTGAATATCGAAAACTTCAAATATCTTATTAGGGTTGCAGAAAGAACAATAATAAAATAGCAGGTAACTTGAAATTGATATGAATAAAGAAGAGAGGGAGAAAAGGAAGCTTCTCCCTTCAATAAATGAGTTATTGGAAGGATCTCCTTTCAAGAAAGCTCATAATTTAGAAGAAGGACAGTTGAGGAAACGACATTCCACTTCAATTCCTGTTCTTCCCTCTGTACCACATACACCTAGTTCTTCTATTGAAAGTCTACCAGAGAGCTATTCCAACTTCCCTTCGTCAGACTTGTGCAATCCTGAGAATATTGAAGCATCTTCAAGTGCCAAAAGGCCTAAAATTAAAAGGTCTAGAGAGATACCTCCTGATTACCCTGTCAGATTCAAATTTCCATCTACAGGACCTGCCCAAAAATTGCCAAGAGCCCCTACTGAAATGGAGACCCAGACACTGCCTTTAGCATCTCAAGGTGGAGGTATAAGTCCCAGTGACACTTCTCATTCTTTAACAAATCCCAAGGAAACTGATATTTTATCTTCTGTATTCAGACATGCAGAGATGGCTGCACAAACGAGTGGCTTGATCTCAAAGTCGAGGAATGACTTGAATGCAATAATAGAAGAGGGAAGTGGTAAGCTTGGACAAGGTAGTTCTTTGTTGGAAGGAAGTATAAAAACAGAGTCTGGCAGAAAGAGTATTACCAGAACTCAACTTGACAAGTGGCTAGACGGTATTGACCTTACTCTTCTAGAAGACAGTATAGAAAATCTTGCATCTCAATCATCTTTTCTTCGTACTGTGAGGCTACTCAAAAAGAATTCAGAAATTTCGGTTCAATCAGTCCCTCGAACACCAGAAGCTAAGATACCCTCTTTTACCACTATCCCACCGAGACGTTCAAAAAGCATATCAAAAGGATCTTCCATCCAGAGAAAAACTTTACGACGATTATCTGTACCAGAAACTCCAGGTTTTCACAAACCTGGTGGAGAAGTGGTTCCTATAAAGATTAAACCTCCGACATTAGACATTAGATCTGCATCAGCACCGTTCAAATCTCAAGGGCAATTCCGTAAAGACCTAAGCTCATCTCTGAGATTGGTTTGTAGTCATTGTGGATCAAAAGATACCCCTGAGTGGAGAAAAGGTCCCGGAGGAAGCAGATCTCTCTGCAATGCTTGCGGCCTTTTTTACACGAAGCTAGTCAAGAGAATGGGAACAGAAGCTGCCGATAAATTTCTTGCAGAAAGAAAAGCTCAAGGTAGAGCCACGGAGAGGCATATGATATAGAGATAGAACCTGTAAATACTAGTATACTATAATCTTCGTCGTAATTTAAATATACGACAGTTACAAGTTGCAAAAAAAAAAAAAAGAAGATTTTGAAACCCATCGTCCGATCACGTGATGCATATTTTTTCAAAGTCCCACGATGAGCATAAAAAATTCTACTACACTTTAATAAGTTCAGGGCATAGTGATCAAGGTGGACTGGAAAGGCTATAGTAATAATGGATGCCTCTAGATCCAGTGAAATTAGCTCGAACGACTTGGCATTCCCAAGAGGTGGGGCTACCGCTTTAACTCCTTTGGAAGTGAAGCAAATTTCCAATGAAGCGACTAGTGATGCTCTATTTGAAGTCTCGAAGGGAACTAAGAGAAGCGCAGAACATAGTGGCGAACGCAAAAAGAAGAAATCTAAGTCATCATCGAAGCTGAAGGCTTCTCAAGATCAATCAGATGAGGCTGAGGAATCTGTCGAAATTGAGAATTTCAATTTCAAGAGCATCATACCGGGTTCGTTGGTCTTAGGCAAGGTCACTAGGATTGGCAAGTTGGAGTTGACATTATCTATGGGAGATAATTTGGTTGGGTTTGTTCCAATAACTTCTATCAGTGAGGAAATCAATGAACAATTGGATCAAGTTGATAATGATTCGGAACCGGAAGTTGAGGAAGAGGGTGATGACACGATCACGACAGCTACTTTAAGCAACCAGCGTAAAGAAGTGCCTCTCCTCAGCGAAATATTTACTACCGGACAGTGGCTACGTGCAAAGGCAGTGAAATCAGAAGGCTCGAATAAAAGAATTCAATTTACCATTGAACCAAAAGTAATTAACGAAGATATCGAAGGTGACGACTACTCTTCTGGTAACATGTTGCAATGTTCTGTGGCATCGATTGAAGACAGAGGTTTAGTAATGAACACAGGAACAGGTGACGTCTCTGGTTTTATTTCCTTAGAAAACTTAAAGAAAGCAAACGCTAGCGTCCAAGATTTCCAGGTGGGTCAAGTATTGTTGACTTCAATTGTTTCAAAACCAAAATCTAGAGTTGTCCAACTTAGAATTGGTGTTAATTCAAAGTCAGCAATAACTACCGTTTCTTCCATTGATGCCATAAAACCTGGTATATCTGTCGATGCTTTAGTAACTAAGATATCTAGAAACGGTCTAGTAGCTAAGGTTTTTGGTTTGGTGGATGGAACAATTAATTTATCCCAACTCCATGACTTTGATTTACAGTCACTTAAGCATAGATTTACCATAGGCAATTCGTTTAAGGCCAGGGTGATAGGTGTGTTACCAAAGGCAGGGACCAAAAAATTGATTATGTCACATCTTCCCCATGTTCTTGCATTGTCCAATTCACAAAATAGCATAGAATCTTTGAGCTCATTCCCTGTTGGCCATGTCTTCGAAAGTGTCGAAATTCAAGGTAATGACCCTAATTATTTCTTTGTTTCGTTCGGAAAGTCTGATCTATTCGGTCGGGTTCATCGTTCAAAGATAGATTCCAACAAGTCTATAGATATAGATTATAACATTGGATCGAAGCATAAAGCGAGAGTGATGGGCTTCGATGAGGTCGATAACCTATTGATCTTATCACTTGCCCCGAAAGATATTGAAGCTAAATACTTGTCCGTCAGTGATATACCTGCGGGTCAATACATCGAGAAATGTGAGATTTTGAAAGTCTTACCAGAAGGAAATGGTATGGTGGTTAAAATATTTGACGAATTTGAAGCGACTGTACCTGGATCTCATATGTCAGATATAAAGCTAATTTATCCGGAAAGGAAATTTAGAGTGGGAAGTAAAGTCAGGGGTAGATTTCTAAAGAACGAAAACAGAAAAGCACTTGTTACGTTGAAGAAAACTCTAGTTAATATGGAAGATTCCGAAGTTTTGTCAACGTTTGAGAACGCTGAGATAGGCTTCAAGAGCTTGGGAACAGTGGTAAAGTATGTGCCAGGAGGTGCTCTAATATCGTTCTTCGGTAATCTTCGTGCTTTCTTACCTAAGAATGAAATTTCTGAAGCCTTTGTTAACGATGCTACAGATTACTTGAAGCTTGGGCAAACAGTGAATGTGAGAATTATTAACATAAAAGAAGATGAGAAAAGGTTGGTGGTCTCCTTAAAGCAACTCAAGAGTAGTTTAACGTCAACTGGGTCCGAGGTGCAAAACGGAAAATCTGTGATAAAGGGTACTGTTGTAGAGAAATTAAAAGACCGTGTCATATTGAACTTTGAACAAACTTCGTTGAGGGGTGTTTTATATGATGGTCACTTATCGGATGGAAACTACGAGCAAAACAGACATCTTTTGAAGAAGCTCTCTGTTGGAGAAGATATTGAGGTTCTTGTTCTTGAAAAGGACGTCAAATCTGGTGCTGTAATAGTAACTGCCAAAGAGTCCATGAAGGAAGCTGCAAAGAACGGCAGAGTTCCTTCCAGCTTCAAAGAAATTAAAGTCACAAATGATATACTCAAAGGTTTTGTAAAATCCGTCACCAATTTGGGTCTTTTTGTCAGCTTTGCTGGAAAATTGACTGGATTAGTTCTTGCGAAGTATGCCACGAACAAGAAAAATGATAACCTCCAGGATAAGTTTCATCAATATCAATCTGTTTCGTGTCGAGTAATAAGAATTGATGAAAACAGTAAGCGTTTCTTGTTGTCATTCAAAACCGAAACCGGTGATGATTCAAATATAGAATTAGTTAATAACCCGGTCGACAAGTCCATGAAGTATATTGGAGATTACACTCCTGGTGTAATCACAAAGGCTGTTGTCAAATCAGTAAAAGGTACTCAATTGAACATTCAATTAGCCGATAATTTGCAAGGTAGAATTGATATCACTCAATGTTTTGATTCTTGGGACGAAATAAAGAACAAAAAGCAACCATTATCTCAGTTTCACAAAGGTGATCAGGTTACAGCAAAGGTATTGGGTCTTCACGATGCTAAAAATCACAAATTTTTACCAGTAACTCACAAATTTAATAACAAAAGTCACATTTTGGAGTTATCAATGTTAAAGAAAGAAGTTGAAACACCCCATGAAGTTGGCGAACAATTAACATTACAAAATATTCAAAAGGGAACCAAATGGGTTGTTTACATCAATAACATCTCACAGAATGTTGTTTGGGTATCTTTAACATCTACTGTCAAAGGAAGAATTTCATTGATGGAGCTCAGTGACGATGGTTCTATTTTTGAAGATTTCCACAACAAAATATTCGTTGGAATGGCGTTGAAGGCGGATGTCAAAGAGATAGATTTGGAGCATAATGTTGTAGAGTTAAGTGCAAAACAGAAAAGGATTTCTTCGATTGAAGATTTAGAGCTTAATCATGAATACCCATCCCGGATCATGAAAACAAAAGAATCATATGTTTTAGTGGAACTAGGTAAAAATGTGACTGCATCATCTTTCATAACTGATGCTCTTAACGATTACAGTAAAAAATTGGATGAAGTTTTCCATTCTAATGAATTTAGTACAGCCACAGTTTTATCGATAGATAAAGAAGCTAAGAAAGTGTCTGTTTCATTACGGAATAAGAATGCTACTGACAAGATCATAAATTCAGTTTCCGATCTTCAAAGAGGCGAAGTTGTTAGGGGTTTTATCAAAAACATCTCTAACAATGGTGTATATGTTGCACTTGGAAGATCAGTACATGCATTGGTACGTGTGTCAGACTTGTCTGACTCGTACTTAAAGGAGTGGAAGAAATACTTTAAGCCATATCAGAGTGTTTTAGGTAAGATCACGTCATGTAAGGAAGAAGGTAGAGTATTAATGACACTCAAATCCAGTGAGGTAAATGGCGAAGTTGATGTTCTCAAGAAGTTTGATGATATTGAAGTTGATGACATCTACGAAGGTTCTGTTAGAGGTGTAACCGACTTTGGTGTTTTCGTGAAATTGGATAACACAATGAATGTCAGTGGATTATGCCATCATTCCGAGTTAGCAGACGTCGAAGTCGAATCTCCAGCTAAGTTGTTTGGAGACGGAGATAGAGTCAAAGTGAAGGTCCTTGGAAAGAACAATGAAAAGAAGCAATTGTCTTTAGGTATGAAAGCTTCTTACTTCTTGGACGGTGAAGATGCGATCATGGAAGATTCCTACAACGGAGTTCAAGACGATGACCTTGATGAGTCAACATCACCTAGCGAAGAAGAAGAAGAAGAAGAAGAAGAAGAAGAAGAAGAAGAAGAAGAAGAAGAGTCCGCAAATGAGGAGATGGATGTGATTCAAGACGTTGCCAGCCGTGGGGTTGCCGAAGTTGAGAGTGAAAGTGAAGAGAATGATAGTAGTGATGAGGACAGCGATGATGATAAAAAACACCAGAAGAATTTGTCTCTGGGATTGCAGACCAATGGATTTGACTGGACTGCATCCATTTTAGATCAGGCTGAAGATAGCTCAGACTCAGACGACGATTCAGAGCAGGAAACTAGAAAAAAGAGAAAGAAGAGATCAATCGTTAAAGATAAGACTGCAGAACTTTCTGTGGGAGCTCCAGAGTCTATTGCTGATTTCGAGCGCTTACTTGTCAGTAACCCTAACTCCTCTGTCTTATGGATGAACTATATGTCATTCCAAATTAAAGTAGGTGAGACCGAGAAGGCCCGTGAAATCGGCGAGAGAGCTTTGAAGACTATTGCCTATAGAGAAGAGCAAGAGAAATTGAATATCTGGATAGCATTTTTGAACTTGGAGAATAGTTTCGGAACGGACGAAACCCTTGAAGAAACATTTATTAGGGCTTGCCAATATATGGATTCTTTCACTGTCCATCAGAAATTGGTCAACATTTTCGTCATGTCAGAAAGATTCGATAAAGCTAATGATTTATATATGACCATGATCAAGAAGTTCTCAAATGAAGTCCTGGTATGGGTACAATATGCTTCTTTCTTAATGGATCGTGAACAACATGATGAGGTGCAACAGATCTTATTGAAGGGTTTGCAAGCTTTACCAAAGAAACAGCACGTGGACTTGGTAAAGAAGTTTGCTCAATTAGAATTCAGCAAGGGAAGCGCCGAACAAGGAAGATCATTGCTCGAAGGATTGGTGGCAGACTTACCCAAGCGTGTTGATTTATGGAACGTCTACACAGATCAAGAGATAAAGTATGGCTCTAAAGATAAGGTAGAGGATCTTTTCGAGAGAGTAATTCAAAAGAAACTTTCTAGAAAACAAGCGAAGTTTTTCTTCAACAAATGGCTCTCATTTGAGGATACTAATGGAGATTCGGAAGGTGCTGTTAGAGTAAAATCAAAAGCTGCCCAATATGTGGAAGCTTTGGAGGGGCAGAATTAATACTATGCAGGTTTTGTAAATACAGGTTAATAATTTATTTGTGGTTGCGAAAATCACACACAAAAGGTAGCTTTGTAGGGTAGAAAAAAAGAATAGATTTAGTAAATAAGCATGTTAAATGACCCTAGTATTTCACATTTGAAGAAAGTTTGCTCGTGTGCTTTTGCTTTAATGGCATGTGCATTTATATTGATACCTTTTTCAAGAATGGCACAGTTAACTACTCAAAATGAGGAGACATCTCAGCTTTTGAAGCTTGATAGCTTTCAAAAGTTGGTCGATTGTGGTGACACTAATGACCTTATTATCTGTTACAATCACTACAGACATGATCTAATAAAAGAATCTGATTTTTCATTTGCGAAGTCTCTGTTAGAAAAGTAGGTGAGCATTTTGTCTATTGAGTTTGAAACACCAAAGTGAGAAACTAACAAAAAATATAGATGTATTGATAGGTTGGATTCATCTCTAAGCGATGTATTTCAATTGATAAATATCCAAGAATGTTTTCATAAAGCTGACCGTTTGGAATCGGCTCTTAAATCAAAGATTGAGAGTAAAACTTCAGGTTGGTCTGAGTATACTGGTGCTCAACTAATGGGGTTCGTGATTCAAAATTTAATCATCGTCGTACTCGCTCAAAAAATATTGGAAAGGTTCAGACAACTTGCCTGTAAGTTAGACAATTTAAGTGAAAGCGAAAAGGGAATCTCCAAAGGTTTGACCGATTTACAAGACAATGAGACCTCAAAAACATTTATGGGACAAGGCTTTAGTATTAAAGGGTCTTGCGATGTCATTAATGATAGTTTTAAGCTACCAAATTCTCGTTTAGTGGGAATTTGCAGCCCCATTACTGATACCATTAATGGAAACCACGTGACACATTCTTATGATTTGGGAAGAAAAACACACAAAGTCATGCGCAGCCCCCCATCTTTCCCCGACTACCACACTGAGAATGGGGCCGCACACGAAGCTGCTAATAGTCGTTTCGATCACGGTATTAGCCACAAAGAGAACATTAACGAATCTCAAGTGGTAGGTAAGAGTGGGGCAGTGAATGGCGGTTCAAGCACTTTCAAATGGGGTCAGTTAGGCTCATTCGACATTGCCACGACTGAGGGACGGAAGCACTGGAAAGCCTATATTAAAGAAAACTTTATCAGTACAGAAAAGGCTGATGACTCAAGGGCCCAGGCAAAACGTAGAAGTAAAAGTGGATATTCACCTTCAAATGTCACTCAAATCTCGACCTCTGCTTGTAATAATTCATCGCCTGAGTTAAGGTATAAGGATATCGTAAAAGAGGGTGCAAATAATAAGAAATTCAGGAGAGTGTTCATTCCTGGAAGGGGCTGGACCTCGTGTAGACGCCTAAAAGAAGAGGAGGCCGTTTACGGCGCCAATGGCTTGGTAAATAGAGATTATAATAAAGTTGCTACTTAACAAAGTTAAAACAAACATTCATATCTTCATCTCGCAATAGTTCAAATTTGATAATTATAGTTGTATGCTCTATTACTGTAAAAACAGCTTTTTGAGATGGTTTCGTAATTTAACACTCCGAGTATCCATCATGTTTCCCTCGGACAAAACGTAGAACTTGCATACTTTCCAGATCACCTCGTACCAATCCTTGTCTTAAAACGCATCTGATATTTTTAGTCTGCACTTCTCATATCGTACGCGCACAACTCAGTTTAAAATCACATGCGTGCACCAACAAAATGCAGATGATAATATGATCAAACTACTGTGATTTCATTCTATAAATCACCTATCACGGTTTACCAACATAATATATTACTATTCATCAAATACAAACAAGCAAAGTTAGAAGACCATATGCCAGAGAACAAAGGAAGGCGTACAAGGTCGTTATCTACCTCCCTGGCTGAGGTAAATTCAAGAGCCTCCTCATTTGAAGATGACAGGAGTACCAATGAATACATGGTCAGAAGTGATGACGATTTAGTGACTGCCGCTGAAGCATTAACAAGGTTAAATAGTGGAATAGTGACCCCACCTAACAGTGAGGTTAGCGAACAGTCCACTTTAATTTCGAGACAGACCACTAATCAATCCATGGACTTTTACCCTGCACAACATCCCTTAGTTACAAGAGTGAATCAAGTCAGGCTGCACCCTATAGTTACAAATGCGTTCAGATATTACGAAAGCTCAAAGCAAAAATATGCCCCTTTCAATTATGCGGCTGGTATCGTTGAGGCTGCTGCGATTCCCGTTGTAAACAAGATCGAAGTAAACCTTAATAATAGGTATATCGCGCTGCAAACTTCGAAAGAAGCCGAGATACCCCCTGAAGAAGAAAATCAGAGACAGAAGAAAAGAAGAGTGAATGAGTCTGGTTATAGTTCTTCTTTGGAAAAGAAAAAGAAATTACAATTTTGCTTGCATATTTTGAAATCAGCTAATGAACAAATCAACAGTAAAGTCAATACATTACAACAGAAGGTCGAAGATACAGAGAAATCATTTAAGGAGGAAATAGAAAGTGATGAAGCAAACAACACAGAGCACATTGAACTGTCAGTCGAGGACACAAATGCTGTAAAAGAGCTGAATGTATCTTCTTCCTCTCCTCAAGCTCAGTATTTGGTTGCACAGGAAACAGGCATGGAAATTGTTACAACTGTTAAGAAGATAATAAGATTGATATCAAATTTCAAACCCTCATCTTTAACCCCAGAGAACGAGTCAGATTCTTCGTCGGGTGATGATTCTCGGTCTGAAAATACCAAATTCAAATCTTCCATAAGAGACATCATACTCAGTCTTCCCAATACAATTCAGCCTGAACAAGATACAAATACTCAACAGACTAATGATCGTATTATTCTATTCGCTAAGGAGTCTTTAGATATGATCGGTAGATTGACTAACGTGTTCAACGATCAATTACAAAAGGCCGAAGAGTGGGTAGCAGGCTCTCCTATAAAAGCGTTGCAGATTGAAGACGATCATAAAATACAAGATGACCCAGAATCCCCATTAGAGAGTATTGAAACGGCCTCAGAAAGCAATGATAGGCCTTAAATTTGAAACTTTTACCTTATGACAATGTGATTATATATAATACTTGGAGGATTTAGTTTAATCATTAAAAGAGCTTTAATGTTGCATAATTGAATGTAGTTGAGTAAGACGCCTACATGTCATGTAAGGCTAACACAAATCTTAACACCTGCATATTGTAGACACAGACCCAAGGCATAGAGGGATACGAACCCACGCCTAATAATCTTTGAAAGGAAATTTGAGCTAAAGTTATAACTAAAGGTAGAAATTACTAGGTC
Source organism: Priceomyces fermenticarens (assembly GCA_030574455.1). NCBI lineage: Eukaryota > Fungi > Ascomycota > Pichiomycetes > Serinales > Debaryomycetaceae > Priceomyces > Priceomyces fermenticarens. The sequence goes on along the minus strand of JAJMEZ010000003.1, from coordinate 365,499 downwards.
GAATAGTGAACTTATGAAGTATTACCTGCTAATATTGAATAGGGAAGTAGAAAGCTCATTTACTGCTTGAGGCATGTCTTGGATTCAAAACTTCCTTATTGGGAAGGCAAATGATAAGTCTAAAAGGGAAACTTCCTAATACGGAATTCAAATTATTTCCCAAATCGAGTGATTTGATTATAAGTGAGCAGTAACGAAATATCTCCACATAAGATTTTGGCAGCTTAACAGAAAGCTTTCCTAAAGAAGCAATTTCAAAATGTTGAGAGCCTAATATTATTTCTGTTCAAGGGAATTTATGTTAACAGATGTATGAATGACAGGGGTTGAATCCTGAGAATGGCCAATTTAAAAATATAAAAAGTACATGGATCCTTGCCATTCCAAGCTTTGCTAGCTAGAGGTTTTCAAAAAAAAATCTGCTTTCAAGTAGTGAATTTCGGCGTTAACTTTGAATATCTGAATATCGAAAGCTTGATTAGTTGAGAAAGTTTCTATAAGCTAATCATGGGCGATGGAATTGAGCTAACTGGGTCAGAACTCACCAGTATTAGAAAATCGTGGATTGAAGTTCAGACTAATAACAGATATCATAAAGATGAATTTATTTCAAGGCTATATGCTAACATATTTGCGGTAAATCCGTCTTTAAAATCTATTTTCCAAAATGATCAGGAGATATCTGAGGATTCAATGTTGCTTGGTGACTTATTGTCTTACACAGTGATGTTTTTACATGATCCTGAAGCGTTAAAAGAGTTTTTATCGCAGTTTTACTTGGGCCATCTCAAATTTGTTACCAATACATTGACATACTTAGAGGCAATGGGTACTGCTTTGATCCAAACATTCAAACAATGGTTAGGCAATGGAAAGTTTAATAAAGAGATGGAGAAGATGTGGATTAAAGTATATATATACATTGCCAACGCGATGTTATCATATGATACTGATGATGATAGTAGTGAAATTAGCTCAACATTCAGTAAACAAGAATCCAATGACAAACATCTCGAGGAAGATGAAGTTCAGCCATTGAACATTGGGTCTTCCAAATCAGCTAATGTGGAAGCAGAAGAACCACTCGAGATGGCTGGTAAGGCACCTGAAGTTGCAGAAGAAAGTCCAGAAGAGGTACCCGACGATTCTGAATTGCCAGAACAAAATTTTGTGGTAAATGAACCGAACGTCAAGAATAAATTGATAGGGAATGAAAAGGTTCATAAGTTCCAGCTTTCAAGTAACCAGAAGTATAGAGGCTTCCGTAGAAGTGTAAGCTTTAACACCCCTGAAGCTGAACCAATAGCTATCAAGATACCTGAAAGTGAGAGTATGCCCAAGATCAACGTGATGTCAAAGAAGGTAGAATCATTACCTTCTCCTAGTGTCGAGAGTCTTTCAAGAGAGCAGGCATTTGACCCAAGAAAACTGAAAAGAAGTGTGTCACCTCCTAGTGAAATAAAGGAAGAATTACCTGAAAGGCTGAGAAGCAGACCAAGCGCGCCTACTTTTGAAGGCTCACTGTCTCCTACTCGCTCTCATCATAAAAGAAACTCCAGTATTTCGTCTTTTAATCTTGAATCAGATGTGTCATTTGGAAATGAAGTCCCTAGTAAAAAGACTTCTAGTTTTTCTGAACCTTCCAAGGTTGTATGCGATACCTCGGATGACGAATTCGAAGAAGAGAAAGAGAAAGGTTTTGGATTTGATCCAAGACGGTCAGTGAACAAGAAGCCATCTTTCAATTTCCCTACTTCTCCTGATGTAACCGATAGAGAAGAAGTTCACAGTCATTTTCAGGAGCAGGAACTCACTGAAAAGAACGTGGAAGAAAATAACAATTATCAGAGAAATAGAGCCCCAGTGTTCGAACCAACTAGCTTTGGTTTGAAGGGATTGGATCCAATTGTCGAGGCTGATGATGACGACAACACATCATCAAAGTATGATAGTGATGGTGAACAGAGTGAACAGAGTGAACATAGTTGTTCAGTTTCAGAAGGAAAATCAACCAGTGAAACTGATGAAGTAAGTTCTGGTGTATCTTCTTTATCGTTGCACAATAGCGATCACAGATCTTCAATAAGCTCTGGTACAGAAGCATCCGCCTTTCCTTCTCCAATTACTGGTGGGAGTAAGATGCAAGGCCACAAGGCGAAGCAAGCATCCCAAAGTAGCGATATCAGTTATATGAGGCCATTGAGCCAACAATTTAAGGCTCCGGAACCGCAGTCTTATTCTGGACTCCATTCTTCAAGGTCTTACACGTCTTTGGTGAGTAACTCCACTCAAGCAAGACAAAGAGCATCCCTTGGTTTCATGAGAAGCAGTTTTGTCTTGAAAAAGGAGATGGAAAACAGTGGGCATAACTTTCCGGAAAATGCTCTTACCAAACCACCTACTATCCCAGCAGCTGGTTCAGTTTCGTCTGTATCTCCTATGTCTACAAGATTGACCAGTTCAATTGAGCCAAGTACAGACTCGTTAGTTTACAGTGCAAATGATGATAAGTGCTTCGAGATGTTGAATGCTTTTAACTCTGATAACAGGAGCGTGTCTTCTGGTCACAAATCATGGTACGCCACTAAGGCACAAGCAAATAAAGAAAATAAGGAGAAATCCAAATTAAATAAGCATACTCCGAATAAGGCAAAAAGAAGATTCAGTTTGTCATCTTTGTTTTCGAGATCATCATCATCATCATCTAAACCAAAGATTTCTGCACCTATTACCCATACTAAACAGCCAATGGAGATTCCTACTTCACTGTCTGCTGAGTATAAATCATTAAAAAAATCAAGTTCAGCATCTACAGGTAACCTAAGCAAAGACAGGAAACCTTGTGACAATGCTTCGGTCACTTCTAGACAAAGCAGATGGTCATTAACATCCGGATTTGCATTTTTGACTAAAAGAAGATCAATGGTCAGCACTAACAGAAACTCTTCTATTCAAGTATAATTAGAGAACCACGTCTGATGAATCTTTCGATAGGCGGTGTTAGGGTTGCAATTGATATTCAAGTCAAGGAAATTAAGAGGTACAAAGACAACACTTTTGGAATCGATATGAATGATTGTGGGCGATATTGCTACATCGAGTTAATGGTATATCAGGTTCTTATCAAGTGAAGCTCTCTTACCTTACTTAGCTTGTATTTAATAGTTATCTGTAGAGCCTAATGTAGAATACCAGAATGTTAGCTTTTTTAATATTACGATTTGTTAAGTTTCAAATATTTGAAATACTGTATCTAATGATGAGGCTTCGTTAAGAAACCTCTAGAGATTTTTCTCATCCGAATCAATTATTAGATTACGGATCTGAGGAGTCAAGTTGCATAAATGCATGTTAAAAGAAAGGAGATATAGCCGGGGTAGGTAGTACCAATACCCATTTATTGTCAAGAATTAGAGCAAGACCATACCGGATCAAGCGATCAATACGTAATACAATGTGTCACTATCTTATGACTCCTGTGCAATAATAGTGGATAGGAACTTTATTTTTGTCAACCTCTATCCGTTCTGCATACACATAAAAAACTCTATTGTACGTGACAATAACTTCCACATGAGGAAAAATTAAAACTCCAATAAATTGGACATAACTACCGAGTCAAATGGAAGACAGTTAGACGATGACAAAGAGAGCATGAGATGTATTTTTTCATATACAGTTGGCATATAACTCTACATAGTTCTTACCGAAGGCATGTGTCATCTAATAATTTACTTCTCTCTCCTTTTCTCGATAATTGATGTTGTTCGTCCCCTTGCCCTCGATCTGTGCTTCCTCAACTGCAGATAATTTTTAGCAGGAAGATCGTAACCAGTGCGTCAACTTCGTCTAAACCGTAAACATATTGATCGACCCAATGATGTCGTGCTAAGTAATATATGTATCATCCTTTATATTACATACACATATGAGGCATACTAGTCTCAGTTGTTTCTGCATCTGTAGGTGCATGGGAAATCCTTGTTCGTATTTACATAAGAATTATATATTTTGGGAACGCCCAGGGGGCGATCCCCCTCTTCCTTTCAGATCTCTTTTTGACTTCGTCATAGAACGAAAGCCAACAGAAATCGTCTGATACACTTCTTTGCAGAGTTATATATACATTGAGAAAATTACCGTTGAGTGAAAAGCTTTTTCATAAGCGTTATTTTACAAATTTAAAAGCATCGGGAAAACTTTTGTGAATTTCCGAAGAGAGCCATTTAACCCATGAATTGTTATTGATGAGTACTACATCGATATATAGAACAAATACACTTGTATCAGTGGCACCTCAAAAGGAATTTGCCTTATCACCTGATGAGATTCTGGTAATCTCTAAACTATGGGGTGAATTGGAATTGGTCACATTTATAGGCAAGCGTGCTAGCCTAAAGGGTATCAGTAACATGGTAGATGAAGATGAACTTTATAAAACCAAAAAACAAGGTAACGTACTAGGTGAAGATTTTTTTGTACCTTTAACCGAATATAATGCTTTAAATTTGCAATCTTTTCACCTAACAGTTTGTCAAAATATAACTTCATTGGAGAATAGACATCGTGAAGGCTCAATAACAGATCAACTTGATGAAACCAGTCATGACTATCAGATTCTTTCAATTATACAATTAATGACCGCAGTGATTTACTTTTTAAATGAGAATAAAGTGATGCCCTCAATGCTATTAAAATCTTGGAGTAAAAGAAATCAGAGAATTTGGGGGTTTGACAACTATAAATATAGCATATTTGGAGAAGGTTTGGTGACTTCGATACTTTACACATTACAAAGAGAGAAGTTTTCTGTGGAAAAGGAACTACTTTTTATAAAGTTTTACACATACTTGGCAAATTATCTTTCGGCACACAGTACAGATCCATTTAAGGAAACTCATCCAATACTGTTAGAAGCACCTAAACCGCGAGCACAAAGAATTACTTCTCAAGATGCTTTTTCTATGAATACAAGTCGTTCGAGCAGTCATGGCTCCTTTGGTAAACTGACAGATTCTCTAGTGGAAAGAACAACTATAGATTCCGGAGATAGTGATAGATTCAGCAAATACAGTTCCGCAAATGACGACAATGAGTCTGCCGAGGCATTCAACTTTTTCGATTCCTACAATTCTCAAACAGATAAGAATGGAAGACAACCTTCAAAATTCAAGAAATATAGTTTGATTTCAAGGATTAACGCAAGAAACTCAATGACGTTTTCGTCGTTTGGGCGTAAATAAAAGAACTATAACATTAGATATCCTGAATAAAACATTTTGAAAATCCAGAAACTTCATCCGATCAATCCAACTAATGAAGTATGAAGTTTCATAGAATTGGAAGGTATGTAGTATCAAGTTAATGTTGGCATTGAGTATTATCACAATTAGCAACGTCATCAAAATAACAACTGGCTTTGCTAGTTTGTCCGTAAGCGTCCTTAGTAAAAGATGATGGCCTGTCTGAAAACTCAGGTTGAATCGTGGCACAATGAATATCAAAATCATGTAAAATTTCACGAACTTGAGAAACCGCAGCCAGGAAATCTTTCTTGCTAAGCAGATCTATATTGTCACCTTTATCCTTTAACTCTAAGTGCAATGAGGCGATTAATATATCTTCATTCAAATTCCAAACGTGGAAATCATGCAATGACTTGACCGCAGGTAACTTAACAATCTCATTAACTATCTCATTAGAATTTACATTTGGTGGAGTTGCTTGCAACAAAATTTTAGAAGACTTTCTACAGAGAGGTAATGCTGATGAAAAAATAATGACCGTAATCACCAATGATATTACTGGATCAGCATAAAATCTCCATGAATAATCAGTCTTCCAAATAAATAAAGCAGTAACAATCACACCAACATTACCCAATGCGTCCCCTAATACATGCAAAAATACCCCTTCAATGTTCAAAGACTTTGATTTCTTAGGTACCTTATCCTTTCTGATCAATGCTGAATGTTCAGTGTATTGATCGACCACATTATCAGGCAAGTAGCGTGAAACATCAGTGCTTGATCCGTTAGCCGAACCACTACTTGGGTAAACTGTGGCATCCTCTTCATCTGAATGTCCGTGGGAATGAGAATGGCCATGTTCATGAAACAAGACTAGTCCCAATATATTACTGAATAAACCTGCCGTACCAACTGCCAATATGAGCTTGGGTTGAGAAATTTCCTGAGTACTGAAGAAACGTTGAATCGCCTCCACCACAATTGTAAAGCACAATGCTAATAAGAAAACAGCATTCATCAACGCACCCAAGATTTCGGCTCTTTGCCAACCATAGGTATAGTTACCATCGGCAGGTTTGCTGTTCTTAACTCTAACAGCTAAAAATGCTATAATCAAGGAGATTATATCATTTAACATGTGAAAAGCGTCAGCCACTAAAGCTAAAGAATTAACCGTGTAACCAACAATTATCTCTAATAAAAAAAACAAAGTGTCTAGGACAAGCAAGGAAACAATCCTTACTTCTTTGCTATTAACCTTCACCATTTCGACTATAGGGAGCTTAATAGACTTCAAATTTTTAATTCTTTTCACAAGCCTGTTTTTGTTCCTAATTAGACGATAAATTCCTTTCAAAAAAAAAAAAAAAAAAAAAAAAAAGAAACGACCTACGATCACTTCAAAACAGGTATGTAGAACCTTGATTTAATCTATTAAGACATAGCTAAAAAAATGTAGAGAAAGTAAAATCAGTTATCCCTGATATCTGCAATCACTTTAAAAAAACTAAATCTTAAAATGCCTTCGTAAAAAATATTGCCACATCACATTACAAATTGTTCATACAAATGACAAAAATAATTCCGCCATTGACCAGTCCATAATGACCAGTCCAACAAAACCGTAATCTCATAACTCCCATTCATGATAAAATAAAAACAAAAAGAACAACAGTAGACCGTAAGTAATGATAACGCAATCGAAATATCCAAGAAGCGATCTTGTTGAAGGCTTAAGTAGGCTAAGAAATTCTAATTCTTCGTGACTCCTAATAAGTCGTTGAAACTTATTTTCTGACCTGCTTGATTACCTACTGACGTTAATGACAGCTGGGAGTTGGGAATGTTATTATTAAAACCTCCATACGCAGGAACTTGTCCCATAGGAGATGGATATCCATAAACAGGCTGTCCAGCAAAACCGGCGTTCATAGGATAAGGGTACGTTGAGTAATTCCCAAATGGTGGGGCTTGAAATCCATGGGGTACATACGCAGTTTGATCTCTGATGGGACCCGGAAACATAGGAACATTATTGATAGCACCATTTGGTGCCATTTGATGGACATTATTTTGTAGAATCTGAGGTTGGCTACTGACCGGAGCAGGTGACAGCTTCGGAGAAGCTTTAAATGAAGGTTTTGGTAGGTTCAAAGCCGCAGGAGAAGAATGAAATGAAGAACCCGCGTATGACTCTTCGGCTATTTGTATAGCTTTAACTGGTCCTTTATTCAGCTTTTTAGAGGACTTACCGATGTCTCCGTTGAAGTTAGGCTTTTGTCCATTTGGTAAAGCCGGATCCAGAATTCTTGCTCCCTTTTTCTTACTTCTATTATCATCATTATAAAAATTTGGTGATTCCCCATTTGGGAGCATAGGCTCAGTTTGTTTCTTCTTTCCTTTAAAAAAATCCTTACCGGAAGTACCAGTATTTTTATCTGAAGCTTTCTTTGAAGATTTCTGAGAATTCTTTCCCTTGATCTCTGTATCCGAACCTTTCAGTTCTTCTGGTGATCCTTGACGATTCTTGCTCTTTGACTCGGAATCCTTAGTAGCCTTCTTAGCATGCTGTTTCTTCTTAGTCCTTTTGTTATTACCGAAGTCAACCTTCTCGCCACTAGGAAGACGTCTTTCTACGTCTGAAGAAAGCACACTAGGATTTATATTGCTCAGACTCAAATTGGAACTTAAACCATCATGACCAGAAAGAGAAGTTGGTGATTCATGCGCCATCATACTCTTTTTGGATATAATGTTATTGTAATTTCTTACCTTCGTACTAAAAACGTGATATCTTACTGCTATATTCCAGAATTATTCATGTATTCGAATGTAATAAGCTAGTAAAACAAAGATTAATCTACGATTTATCTCACAAGAAACATGATTCCTTCATGACTCTTTTTACGCTATACGCCTCAAAATCTTTACCAATTTACACTTATCCTGCACATAATCTACAAATATACATGAACATCTGAATAGGAAACGTTGCAATGAGTAGTGACTTATTCATGAGCAAATACAAATGATAATGCAATTACGGCAACACCGCACATAGCCCAGCACATAACAAAGTTTAAAGAACCACCAAATGAAACAGCAGAGCCATACATAGATAAGCCAATAACAGTGACAAAACCACTAGTAATCGAAAGAGATTCTCCGAAAAAGAGATCCAAACCACGTAAATCAACAGCGTCTCCTGGTTTTTCACAAGTCTTCAAGAAGGCCCATCCCAACATCGCTCCTAGAGGTTGAGATAACCCTCCAAGAAGTGTACTAATTGATAATGCCTTTATTTTAGCATAGCGTGTAGATGTCGATGAAAACGAATAATATAAAGGCAAGCACATGGAGAAGCCCTCAGTGAAATTGTGAACAAGAAGACTTGTGAAAATAGATACACCGAGTTGCGGATCAGCCTCCGATGTGACGAATGTAATGAAACCTTCAGGAAGTTTATGAATCGTGATTGCCAAAGTTGTCTGAATACCTATCAAGAGTAATCTACCAAAAGCTGAATTGACATGGTGATGATGACTTTGTGGAAAATCAGAGTCATGGTTACCATGTTGCAGACCGATAAAACTTGAACTTTTGCCCGTTAAGTGACTTCTGTTTGTGAAATTGTTATGTATGCTACCGTAGGTACTTCTTGCATCAGTACTATCATCCAACGTAGGAATTTCACAAAAATGCAACTCATCATTTCTATGTTTAAATTGGCAAAGCTCTGCAGAAGTAAATCCCTTACATTCTCCGAGAGATTCCTCGTTTTTAACTGACGTTAAGAAATGAATGATTGATGTGCTTCTCTTCACCTTAGGTGAATGACCAGCAGTAAGTGGAGTAACCTCGCTCATACCATAAGTTAGAATCTCATTATCGTTTAGTTCATCGTCTGCTGAAGGAGATGAATCCTTCTGAGGGTCGTCAATATCATGAAGATGGGAATGGGAGTGAGAGTGGGAATGGGAATGAGCATGAGAATGACTATGATCGGCCGTATTGTCCACCAGATGCTCGCTTCCATGATCTGAATGGGTATGAGAATGTGTATCATGGTCGTTCAAGGTATCTGTGTGACGCGGTAAAAACAGCATGTTATGATCATGGCCCCCGTGGTCACAATGTACAACAGATTCGCTTGTCGCCAAATGCAAAATAGTATTAAAGAGGATAGTCACTAACATCCCCCCAATAAATGACAACAGCATAGAGGCCCTAGCACTCATTTCTCCATCTCCCTTGAAGTTTTCTAACTTTAGGAGGTAATTCAAAGACTCAGGAAGTAAACGAAACAATGCCGTGAAAAGTAGACAACCAGAACTAAATGCCAACGACCCAGTTAAAAATCTATAATTGCCCTTAAGTTCAAATTTATACTTCAGAGTCACCAGGTGTGGGATTATTAGATAATAGAGATCATCCACAAATATGACAGAGCAACCTAGTACACACATTGCAGACGATAACAAGGTTAAAAACCATCCTTGATCTATATTTGAAAACATGGTCTTTCCAATGTTATTGATACGAGGAGAAAAAGCTCAGATATTAAAGCCTTTCACACTACTATATATCACTTTGAATAGATAATATAATTGTTAGAAATATAGCCGGCCTCCCAAAAATATGTCAATCACGAGAACCACAGAGGTTGTACTGATTACACTTTCGCTATACACAGGAATACATACACTACCGTATCCGAAAAGTATCAGAAATTGAAATTGTAAGCACAACTATCAATCGTTTTTAACATTGCTGTTATATTGTGGAAGTTCAGATGATCTGTCGGCTCTTCTTTTGAAAGGAATGCGTCTATGAGTGGTTTTCTCCCTCGCGAACTGGCGTTTTTTCAAATGACTTAAATCTATGGCCCCCTTATTTATTTGAAGGAACACATACATCAAGAAACAGGCAATCACCACACTAGTAGGAATGGCCAACATGGCAATGTATTTTTCGTAATCGATACCACCATCCTCAATTTCATAATCCAAGCCTTGATTTCTCCATTTTTCTTCAAGTTTCTCGAGATCTTTATCTTTCTCTTTATTCACTTTAGAGCCCTTTCTAAGTTCTGTAACCATATATTTATCTAGATGATCAAATTCTTCATCCTGGACATTATCAGGTTGTAAAGCAATTAAAACTTTTTTCACATATTCGCCTTGAAGCCAACTTTCAAGAATTGTTATGGGGAAATACCCTTGCTCTTTATCTATCCAATTAGTGACGAAAATCGACTTTTCCTGTAATTTACCACCCCTTTCTATTTCTGCTGAACGACGGAACAAATTTGTCAAGCTCCTTTTCTTTAATCCCTTTTGCTTTTGACTCTGTTTGATAAGAGATAAATGAAGCTTTACTTTTTTCACTTCCGAATCAAAGTACTTTGAATACCAAGTGACAAAATAGGTTTTATCCATTAACCAAACAGCATTGTCATGAGGGAAACAAAAGGGTTCAGACAGAGTTTTCTTGGCTCTTCCCTTCTTTGAATAAAATTGAGGAGTACACCTAATAATGGGTACCAATTCATGGTCCTCCTTATTCTCAGGGATATATTGAACTTCTGTGAAGATCTCATCATCGGCCATATTATGGGCCTTAAGCATATCCTTGTCTTTTGTTATAGTGGTGGCAGTAGCAAAGTATGTACTATAAGTTGGCGAGCCATCTTTGATGAGCCCATTCTTCATCTTTGGCTTGATCGTTTTTGGTGATCCATCCTTTTTCAAAGAAACCCATGGCTCTAAGCCATCAGTTGTTTTCGGTGGACGAGTTGCGAATGTCACACCAGCTATCACTGTCGGCGTGACTATTTCGGTGATAGTTGACGAATAGACTCTTACCCAAGGAGTTGGTTTTTCTTCTTCTTCTTCTTGCAACTCACCATCCTGCTTCGCCTTTTCCTTTATATATTTCTCATAATCCTTGTTAATAATAACATCTTTCCTCTTCTTCAATCTTACTTCTGGTGTCTGTCTTGCGTCTATTTGAGCAGCATTGACATAAACAAGAAGAAATGCTAATGAAGCCAAGGTCAAACCTTTCATACTGAATAAGTGACACTATCCGACTGAAAGATTGATTTTGTTCGGACCGACTAATAAAAAATAAATATTTGGGCCGGATCGACTAAAAAAGTCGCTGAGAGATTGGATATATGAAAATGTAGGCCTTTCTTTGATTCCGCAAAGTAGTCTTTCTCTCGGTCTGAAAGACTGGATATCAAATAATTTGCCATTAATTTGCTCTATGACAATTATTCCATCATTGGACACATTTTTAAATTGTGAACATGAAACTATGCTGAGATTGTCAAAACGAAGAGTAAGCTACAAAAGAAACATAACATTCAAATATGTATCATTATATTGATATTCTACTTCATGGACCCTAGCCTATCGTGAGTAGGTTTAGACACAGTCCAAAATAAATGCCTATTTAATAAATGATAAATTATTCAATATCAGATGTGCTCACTGCGAAAGTCGAAATCCGGGTAGCATACACTAATAACCGGATACACTTCTACTTGCAAAAAGCTAATAGCTTATATACCCAAGTTGATATCTAGCTTCATTTGTAAAACTTGGTATCTCATCACCTTGTGGACCTCTTATTTTGTATCCATTTGAATCAAGCGTATCATTCAAGGTAGTAGCCACCTTAGTTGCAAATTGCAACACATCATTGTAGTTCGTATGGAGGTGGTTGTAAATGAATCTATCCGGTAACTCAGGATTGGTTAAACAGCGAATGTATGCATACAATAGTATTTCAGAAGATGATATCTTGTTTTCGGAAAAGATGTAATCAAACTTACCCGCGACTGAATTTCTCTGGTTATGGATTTTTTTCAACAACTTGATCTGATCGCCTAATAAGCTCAAACTTTTGAATTGATCTCTACTTTCTCTTAGCTTCTCCTTCTGTTTTGATTTGGCAAACAAATGCCTTTCATGCAAAGAACTCAAAGCAACTTCATTATTATCTTCAGCTTCGTCCGAATCATAGGTGGAATCGTAGCTGAAAAGATTAAAGAGCCCAGGCTTATGACCTACTAAGCCGGCTTCACTTACGACACCCTGTGCATTCCTATAAAACTTTGAAGGCTGGTTGTACATCATTGGGAAAGGAAAATACTTTCTGAATTGCTTTCTGGTCCATTTCTCATAATTTTCTGTATTTGAATATAAGTTATAAAGTAATATCTTCTCAATGTCATTCAAAGTGAAGCTAGTGATTGCTTTCTCAATTAAAAAGACCTCATAATCGGTATTTTGTGGTATTATTAAGCTATTCTCTTCTTTACTCACAGAATCTCTAATCCATTTGTAAATTCCCTCGAATCCCTGATGTTTTTGCGATGTTTGGTCGATCAACACTGGTAGCTTACCTGTAGTTGAGACATTTGTATTTGACGATGTCACTATTTCAAGAGATGTGTTATCTAGGCATTGTGTCAATAACCAAACACTAGCGAGACATTCCGGAGAGATTAAGGACACTTCCCTGTCATTTCCCCATATATGTAAAGTATTCATATCTACTTCTCCAGGACACTAAAATTGATGCCTGGGTCACTTTTAGTAGCGAGTTCATCAAAAAATGTCTCATAAACAGAATGTCGTACGAACGTTTTTCGAAACCTCAAAGATATCGAGTTCTCTAGTGTTAATTCAATTTGCTTCATCTACGTGTGAACTCGAAGAAGCTTATCTTCTCTTTTGGACGGAAATATGGTCAATCAATCAGAAAAGAAGAAAAGGTTGGATTTGGACGTCATTGGTCAGTTAGAAGATAGTCTCGAAGTCAATACTTTAGATTATGCCAAATGGAACAAGTTAATTAACCTTGTTGTAGCCAAAGATAAGGAGGAGCAAGTGAGAAGAACATTTGAAAAATATTTATCCATTTTCAAGTATGATAGCCAACAGTGGTGTAATTATATCAACTATGAGTTGAATAGAGGTGAGTTCGAAAAGGTCGTCAATCTTTTCCAAAGATGCTTCCTCATCATGCAAAGTGTTGACTTATGCCGCCTATATGTTTCGTACGTGCGTCGTACAAACGATGTTGTCACTGGGGGTGAAAGGGCCAGAGGTACTGTTATACAAGCATTCGAATTTGCAGTCAGCAAGGTCGGCATTGACACTACCAGTAGCATCCTTTGGAATGATTATCTAGAGTTTTTGAAGTCATGGACACCTGCTGCTTCATGGGAGCAACAGCAGAAGGTTGATTTGATTAGGAAGGTCTATAAAAAGTATCTTGTGATCCCCACAGAGGATATCGAAACCCTGTGGTCTCAATATACCAAATGGGAAAACGAAGTAAATGCTTCGACAGCCAGTAAGTTTATCTCCGAAAAATCTGCAGAATTCATGCTTGCAAGATCATGGAATACGGAATGGAATAATGCTACTAAAGGCAAAGTTGCTAGACTGATTGTTCCTGCTGATATTGGAAATCCAGTTACTCAAGAGCAACTTAAACTTTGGAATAAATGGATAGAATTAGAAGAAAAAAATCATTTGCAAATAAATGATGAAAACGTATTAAAACAAAGAATTGAGTACGTGTATAGACTGTGTACAATAGCCTTGGTCTTTGTGCCTGAGGTGTGGTTTAAATTTAGCCGCTTTTGGCTTCAAGAAAATGAAGAGGCCAACCTCAATAAGACCACAGATTTACTCAATGATAGTCTAATCCTCAACCCCAAAAGCTTATTGTTGTCTTTCCAACTTGCCGAGTTGTATGAAAAGGATAACAATTTTGAAAAGTCGAAAAAAGTTTATGAAAACTTAGCACAATCTTTGATAGCTGACTACATTACAGTGTCTGGTAAGATTGAATCCATAAATGACAAAGTTAAAAAAGCTTATGAATCAAAAGCAAAAGATGCTTCTGAAGATGACGATCGAGAAGAAAATGATGATAATGATGAAGATGATCATTCTATTATGACGACTCCAATCTTACAATTTTCAGATGAGGAGTTGAAAGACATAAGTGAGGCTCAACTGAAAAAAGATGAGCTTCTTCAATCCATTACATTGGTTTACTCCAAACTAATGATTGCATCCAAGAGAGCCCAAAGTATAAAGGAAGCTAGAACTATTTTCAAACAAGCACGTCAAACTTTCAAAGACATTGGTCATGAATTTTATGTTCAAAGTGCCTTGATGGAGCATTACAGCGATAATAAAAAGACTGCAGTAAAGATTTTTGACTTGGCATTAAAGCTTTTTGCTTCTAACGGTTCTTTCCTTTCAAAATATTTGGAGTTTTTAATTAACAACAATGATGTTGATAATGCAAGAAAATTAATACAAACGTCAGCTGCGAATATAACAAAGGAGGTCTCCCAGCTCGAAGAAACCATAAATACACCGACCTTATCATCTAACCTCAAGGATTTCAGATCAAAAGATATAAATGACAAGAAGCTGTCACTAAAGAAGTTATACAAGAGGTATATCGATTATGCATTAAATTACATTTCATTAGACGTTGCCAACAGCTTTGCCATAAAATATCAACAGACGTTCCCTGAGGATGATCCTATCGACTTATTCAGTGACAGGTACAAAATCGGAAATGTTAATTTAATCAGCAAAGTGGATTTGGGTATAGATGATAGTGAGATATCCCCAGAAGAGGAATCCAGGTTATTGAAGCGTCGCAAATTGAATCCAGAGAGCGCCACAACGTCTGAAAATGACCTAGTGTCATCAACTCAAGCTAATGCCAATAATAGTTCCAACATTTTATCACTTCAAAATGCTCAAAACCCTCAACAGCAATCTTTTGTACGTAGTGGTATTTACAACTTGTTGAGAATTTTACCAAATGCATCCTACTTCGGATCGTCATCGGATCATGCATTTGATAGTCAAAAATTAGTAGAATTGTTTAGTAACTTGCCCGGTGTCCCGGTAGATTAATGTTGGGTCTTATTAATCAATGCATATAATAGTAACTTCTGTTGAAGTATTTAGTCAAGCAGTATGTATGTGTTTCTACCCTTTTCTAGTATAAAAATGATTTTTTTTCCACTAATTGTGTAAGTGCGTGAAAATTAGGTTGCAAAATTTGTTTCTGCGTCTTAAATGCACAGAACAAGAGTATAAAAGGAAGACAGATCTGTCTTTATAGTAGTGAAACAAAACAATTAGCACTCGGAGCGGATTTGACCTTGAAAATGTATAATTTAAAGTCAATCTCATTCATGAAAAAGACCCCTAGATCTAATAAAGAGAGCTTCCAACTTTTCGTTGTGGTAGCATTTATTTGTTTGAAATTCAATGTCTTGAACATTTTCTTTTGTCAAACTTTTTTCTACGTATTTCCGCCTTTTGATGTTGTTCCTATGTTTAAAGGGGAAACCTCTGATCTAGATGTTGCTAAAGGAAGTTTCAGATGTGACGGTATTATTTGTGACATGCTAAATACCACTTACACACGAGATGAAAAGGAAAATTCGAATATACTCAATGAATCAGGATTATATATCTTCCCAGAATTCAAGATTTCACCTTTAGGCGTCAATATCTGTTTAAAGGAAAAATCTTTTAACACCAGTGACCGGATGCCTCTCGATGAAACTGCAAGCATAGTGACGATTATTACTAGAAAGTTAAAGATTTACGAATATATTGACTTCGGCGACTTACAGAAAGGTGTGACCCAATCTGCCATTAATTCATTCATGGATAAGTTCACCATTCCATTGTTGAATTTTTCTAAAACAACGATTACGAGATCTATGCTTGAAAAATTAATCTATTTTTTAACGCTATTAAAGATCTCCAATCTAGTAATTCTATTTACATCTCTTTCGTTCTTACTATTGTTCTTACCATACTCTTTGACTATTGGAAAGTCTAGACGTGTCTATGCTCCATTAGCTATATTGGAGCTTTTTGCAATCATCAATGCTATGATTTTCTCAATCATCAATGCCATAATTTCATTACTTGTGGATGTTCAATTTCAAAGTATGAGACAACACACCAATGTATGCACCTATATTATAGAAACAATATTCTTTGGTATCATAGTGTGGCAAATTGCCTTTGATATCTCCAAAAGAGAGCTCCAAAGAAAGGAAAAAAAATTAGCCACCAAATTAGATAGGTCATATCCATCGGATACTATGCAAAGCCGGACACCAATCAGCTCCAGCACATATTCCAATTCAACGCTAGAGCCAACAGTCCATAAATCAATGGAAGAGTCCATGCGTAACAAGGAAGCATCAAACTTTAATAATCACTCTGCAGAAACCGAGACCCAAGACCTAAGCGAGCCATCAAGATACTATAGCAACTTTAGGAGACATAATGACGAGTATTCCGATAAGTTGTTTCTTAAGATGATATCGGATTTGGAATAATATATTACAGTATGATGGTCGATGAACTCGTTAACCCAATGCTGAAGCGATTCAAAAGTTTCTTGAATCTTCTTGGAAAATTCCAATAGTATCAGTATATGATGGCTTGAAGGCCCAGTTATTGAAAACATCAAAAATAAATAAGAACTCTTCAATTTCTAAATCTCTTGGGGATTTGCTTTTTATTTCATTAGGGATTTGAGGTCCCAAATCACTCTCTGCACCAGGAGCCAACTGCGCTAGAGCATCAAGTAGTTTTCCTGTAGACCGGTACATTAGAATTTGAAGAATATATTCAAGCATTGGGATGTCCATCTCTGGAACTTTCTTTGGCACAAGTTCAATTACCGCTATATTTGTATTAGAAGGTAATACTGCCTTGGAAGGAATTATATAGGGTTGATCCCTCATGATCAAATTGGGGTCATAATTACTGCCATTAGGAACTGAATTATCAGACGACTCAGATATTGCAATTAAGCGTACATCTGTGAAAAGTTCTCTTTTAATGGCTGACTTGTTCCTCTTATTGAAAAACGGACCCGATAAAAACTTCTGGGCAGTAGCCTCAGGTATAAAACATACCATTCTAACCCTTCCGTACTTCTGAAGCCAATTTTTATAAACAGAGCACATTATCCATTGAGCTAACAAAGATTCCCCAAACTTTTGAGATGTTAAGTTCCCTACAATCAAAAGCTCACTATGAATATGATCACGATCTTGAAATGATATTTGGTCCCTTAGTTCATCGTAAGTTTCCCATTTAAAACCATTCTTCGGGAATAGAACAAAATTCTCTTTGTTGCCAGTTTTGTCTTTTAAGAATTCTATGCGGTCCTTCCAAATTGTCACATTCTCTTTGGAATCTTCAATGATCAAGTGTTTCGATGGTTTTAGATCTTGGTTTAAGAGGGACGAAAATAATCCGTAGCCTGAAAATACGTCTATAATATCTAATCTGTTCGAATTTTTATATCTAGAGCCAAGATCGAGTTTCTTTATTATTTCCTGTGTTACTTCTGGTTTAATAACATGCTTAAGCCCATATTGAAACTTAGGTGCTCCGAGCTTTTTGAAATGCTCTAGCACTGGTACTATTGCTTTTGCCTTCGACATGGGCCTTTCTATCAAAAAGCTGCAACTATCATTCATAATTATCTCATCTCTTTGGCCAGCACGTGACCAAGGGTGTCGGTTTGACTGGGGCTGAAAACAGGGGTAATTCAAATAGATTTAAACCCAGGAGCATTTCATGACATGTCAATTAACTTAGCAGAATTAGTGGAGAATAAAGGTTCAGACAGCAAGGGAGCACTACCTTTACTTTATCCAAATGAGAAAGTGTTATACTCGACAAGGTCAGAGAGGCAGTCTTTATCTATCAAGCTGTCAAAGGAAAGCGAAACAAAAATACATATTAAGGCATCTTACGGTATTATCACCTTGACAAATGAAAGACTATTATATTCCACGACATCACAAGGTGATATTAATAGCTTTGTCCTCAACTTGGGAGACATGCCTAGGTTGCAATTCTCTCATAAACTAGTTTCTCCAATGTTTGGAGCCAATTATTGGCAATTTCTCTTTTACACTCCAGTAAATGGTCCAAGTAACATAACACCTCAAAACAATTGGCTTCAAGGTGAGATTAGGTTCAATGACGGTGGGTTATTCACATTTTTCGAACATTTCAATGAAAGAGTTAATGACGTTATGAATAATAAGGACATAGACGAGGAACTTCCACAATACACGGAAGAAGCTTAATTGACATATATTACAAATTTTCTCATAAAATAACACTAGCAAAGATCTAGAGAAAGGATCTGAGTATTCCGTAGTTAAATAATTTGGGTATCTTTAACTCATAATGAGTAATAGAAAATTTATATTATTCAAATCCCGACTGATGGACTCTTGAGGTCATCTCCATTTCCATTCTGGAACTCTTCCACATTAGGCTTCAATGATTTACGTCCGCCAATTGCCTCATCAAATGAGCTGAAGTCGAGAATGGAATCGATATCCTCAGTACCAAATTGAAACGATAATTCTTTAAATTTCGAGATCACTAAATTCTCAAGAGTCACAGCATCATGGTACACTAAAGAACCCTCCTCATTATAAATTTTAGCATTGTTAAACATTAAATGGAAGTCCTCCAATAATTCCTTAACATGAACATAGCATTTCGTGTTTATTCTCCTTCTCACAATATCAAGTGCGATAGGGTGTTTGATCAAGACATAGTAATCCGGATACAATTTCTTTGAAGGCTTAACCAAGAAAAGGTCACTTAACACACGTCCCTCTTCATTCAGGTAATCCAAAACTGCTTCATATATGGCCTCTGAAACATCTTGTAATTTTGATCTCTCCGTCGAAGTCAATGGATCTACAGAAGGTGTAGACCTATTAAAGGCTCCCTTTCCTTTACCTCTACCTTTAGGTTTTCCCCTGTAAGCCGGAGTTGATGACTTGGGTCTTTTTATCGAACTATCGAGATCATCGTCATTATTGGCGAATTTCCTCTTGGACAGCGATCTTGAACGTTGACCACTTTCTTCGTCACTTTCAGCATCCACGATCTTGGGTTTCTTACGCAGCCTTGATCTTTTAGGTCTTTCTTCACCTTCTTCATCATCACTGTTATCTGATAAAAGTCCATTGATCTTTTTCAACCATTGCTCCTCAGTCAAGTTATCATCATAGTTTCCTGGTTTTCTTTCTCTCGTACCCCTACCATATTCTTGAATGACTTCATCTTTCTTCAAAATTTCTTCAGGATCTCTCTTATAGACGGCCGGTAGCTCTGCTTCCAGAAATAGTCTACTTGGATATTGCGAATCGCGGATTTCCTTCATTTTCGCTTCATCAAGTTTTCTGAAGGTTATAAGTTCATCATCATTTCTTGCAATGACCAGGTTTAATTCTTCTTCATCCAACTCATCACTATTTTCATAAGATCCCTTTTGTTTCCTCTCTTCCTCTTTCTCAAGCAACGCCCTTAAAAGTGCTTCTTGTTCTTCGGAGGTTGATTTATTATCGAACTTACCAGCTTGAATAACCTTACCATCAATCTCTAGTTTGGCATAAGCCCTTTCCAAAATCATTTCTTCGACAGAATTCTCTGTAATCAATCTCAAGATTCTAACTTCATTTTTCTGACCGATACGGTGTGCCCTATCCTGAGCTTGAAGATCTTGATGTGGGTTCCAATCAGTATCGAAAATGATAACTGTGTCAGCAGATTGAAGGTTCAAACCGAGACCACCAGCCCTAGTTGACAAGAGGAAACAGAAATAATCCGAATCCTCACCATTAAATTGCTTCAAAAGACCTGTTCTATCATCAGCTTTCGTTGCACCATCCAATCTCAAATATTTCATACCTCTCAATAATAAAAAGTCTTCCATGATATCCATGATTTGAGTCATTTGGAAAAAGATTAAAACCCTATGGCCAGTTGCTTTGAACTTCGGTAAAACTCTATCCAATAACTCGAATTTCCCAGCAACTCTCCAAATTTGATCATTGGTCTCATTAGTAGGATTAATCAATCTCTCAACTTCTTCATAAACAAATGGATGATTGCAGATCTTACGCAATTGCATGATTTGATTATTAGCATTTTTGATCATGACAGGAGTCCCATCGACATCAGAAGAGAAAAGAACATTGTATTTAAGCATCTGTTCGTAAAGACGAGATTGCAAAGATGACATCTTACATTTCACAACTTTCTCGACTTTGTTTGGTAAATCTTTTTCGACATCCTTCTTCAATCTTCTCAATAAGAAAGGTCTTAAAACTTTATGCAATCTTCTAATGACTAAAAGCGTTTCTTCTTCACTTAATTCTATCTTATCCTGACCTCCTGTATTAGCAAATGGAGTGTTAAACCATTCATCAAATGATTTAACTGAGTTAAAAATCTTTGGTAAAACGAAATTCAAAAGCGCCCAAAGTTCTGGTAAGTTGTTCTGCAAAGGAGTTCCCGTCAAAATTAAACGATAATCACTATGATAATGGTAGGTTAAAGTTTCTGATAATTTCGAATTGGCATTTTTCATACGATGCCCTTCATCTATGATCATGTGAACCCATTTCACCTTTGAAAGTAAATTTCTATCTTTAATCACATATTCAAAGGTTGTCAACAAAATCTGGAAATTTCCTTGCTTGACTTCATATTGTAATGCCTTCCGTTGAGTCGGTGTACCTTTATAAGTGATTTTCTTAACAGACGGTGCCCACTTCTCAAACTCGATATTCCAGTTCGTCAAAGTCGACAAAGGAACTATAACCAAAAATGGGCCTGGAATATGTTTTCTTTCAACCAAAAAGGTTATTAAGGATATGGTTTGAATTGTTTTACCAAGACCCATCTCATCGGCTAAAATACCATTCAAATGATTATTGAACAAAGATACCATCCATTGAAGACCCTTCATCTGATACTCCTTCAAAGTTCCTCCAACCAACATCGATGGCTGTACTGTCACATCTTCTTTGATTTTATGCGCAATGTGATAATAGTCAAGCTTTTCCCGCTTTTCATCTTCAGATATAGGTGCCCCCAGATCTTTATCCACTCTGCCATCTTGAACAAGATTCTCTTTTGTTTCCTTTTGTTGTGTTTGAACAGCCTTTGCCAAAGAGTCCAAAAATTGATTTGTTTGTCTGAGCAAATGAGTAATTCTAGTATCCTTAGTGTGGTCTAATAATTTCAAATACTCTTCTTCATCATTCAGCTTTAAGGCTTGCAAACGCTGCTTTGCCATACGCTCGACCTTCTTCTGCTCTTCTTTTGCCGCATGACCATGGAAACTAGCAACCTTAGTTCCAAACCGATCTCTTTTCTCCTTGCGTCTCTGCCCCTTAAAAGCCCTCCTTTCTGAATTTTCAATTATAAGCCTAATAGAACTCCTATGCTTCTGGTTTTGTTCCTGAGCCAAAGAGTCTAGTTGGTGTCTATAAAGGTCATATGTCGCCGTGACATTATCAAATGTCACGTTGGTGAACTTTGCCAAAAAATTTGGATGAGTATTGGGTAACAAGGACATACCAAACCACTTGTGGGCTAGTATTCTTCCTCTCAATTCCTTTTGTGATGGAAGTAATTCCAATTTGGTGATTTCCGCTTCAATTTCGGTTCTTTTTTCGTCGAATTCTCCCAATGAGCTTAATTTTTGCTTCAACACATTAATTTCAGTATCTATTCTAAGCATCATTATAATTTCTCTCTTACTAGTTAAGTCTTCCATGCTGAAACTCTCAGGCAAGATACCTGGAAACTGTAAACGTGTTTGGGGTGTGTATATAGCATTGAAGTTTATATCGTTGATGGTATCATCAATGAGTTTTGGAAGCTCAAAGCAGTCCACTTGAGCTTTAGGCTTATTAACGGGGACAATCATCTTACTATTTTTTTCCCTGTCAGGTACTAAATCGTCTATGTTAACAGGTGGCTTTGGGTCCAAATATACAGGGACTACCGACGTCAGTTTCGAGCCACCCTTCACATCTTCCACAATTGATTGTCTACTATTAGTACGTGCCTTTATGTAAGGATTTGAGGGTGTCCGCAGTTGAGGCGTTTTTCTTGCATCTTGAGATCTTACTTCTGGTCCTCCTTGATAGACGTTATCTGAAGGAAACTGTTTGGGAAGCGGTTGATTACTATTAACAACAGGGGAAGCAGTATTGACGCTAGGCGAATTCACATTTATCTGCAGAGGCATAGGTGATTGTGAAACAGGAAGTTGAGGTACTTGAGCTTGGTTAACCGATGAAAGATAAGGTCCCTCAGGGAATGGGGCACTATTGTTGGTGATAAAGTCTATTAAGTTTTGAGGGATTGATTGCCCATTAGTCTCTGGTTTCTTCACGAGAAATTTTAGCGCCTGATATTGTGCCTTTACTAACTGGAATTGTTGCGGAGTAA
The DNA here is from genome assembly GCA_030574455.1 of Priceomyces fermenticarens. Classification (NCBI taxonomy): domain Eukaryota; kingdom Fungi; phylum Ascomycota; class Pichiomycetes; order Serinales; family Debaryomycetaceae; genus Priceomyces; species Priceomyces fermenticarens. Next base: position 342,881 of record JAJMEZ010000003.1, on the reverse strand, counting down.
AAGCCGAATCACCTTGACTTAGACCCTGCGGTTGAATGCCAGCATTACCATTTGGACCAAAGGCCATCTGCTGTGGCTGTTTAGGTGGTATCACCATAGGACTCGACTTCGCTTGACCAGTTTGAATATGGGGGCTAGCAGTCAGTTGCATACCAATATCAGTTCCACCCATTACTTGGTTTCGTTGAGCTGGTGGTCCTTGTACACGGCCAGTCAGTCCATTTCCAGATACTGGAGCTTCTTGAAACGGGGTATTCATTTGTTGTGGTGATTGCATTAGTTGGGGCTGTTGCTGTTGCTGTTGTTGTTGAAGCTGCTGAAGTTTTTGAAGCAGCTGCTGCCTTTGCTGTTGTTGTTGGGGGTGACCCTGCGGTTGAAATGTAACTTGTGGACTGGCTACTGCTTGTGAGTTGAATTGTTGTCTTTGTTGTTGTTGTTTTGGTAGTGCGGGGCCCTGTACTTGTGGTACCTGTTGAGGGAGCTGCTGCTGCTGCTGTTGTTTCTTCGGTTGCATTTGAGGGTCCTGCAGTTGTTGTTGTCTCTGAATTTGCTGGTTCTGTTGTTGAAGAAACTTAATTATCTTGCTAAGGTGGGCAAATTCAGGAACATTAATGGCATGCTCCCCAAACTGGTTTCGCAATTGATGCCAGCGCTGGAGTATTTTTTGAAACTCATCTCTCAGTAACTGCCTGTTCATCCTTATAAGTCTATAGTTACTGATTGATTCTTTGTATTTTTTAGGAATATTTTGATACAGAAACTCATAAAAATTGAACCCGTGAATATTCACCGGGACTGCATATATGATACACTAACTTTTTTTATGTACTATACAGAAGAGGATCGCCAGATAGACAAGGTTCCAGACAACATCAAAGCTGCTTTTTTAGATATGATTAATCAGGAAGTTTATGGTTCCCACAAAACACCCTTACCTCTAGGTGCATAATTGATGGCATCGAAATCCTCATTCACATAGTCTGAACCTTTTTTAGAATTATTTGACAGTTTTCCGTTACGAGTGCTCTTTTTATTTCTTTCGTTATTCTTGTTATGTTTGCTTTCTTTGCTATCTTGTGGCTTCTTATTTCCCCTGCTTCTTTCTTGATGCGGTTTACTTTTCTTTGTAGTGTGGTGCACTGACTCGTACTTATACTTAGACGTATCAATTGTATGCTGAAGAATAGTATCAGAAATGAAATTTTCATCATGATCTAATGAAAAATTGGTATTAGGGTTATAGGACGCAAATTTATTAGCATCATAATCTTTGTAAATGAGTAAATCTGCTTCATTGACATTTAAGCAAGAGATGCCAAAACTCCTTGACCAAACTTTTGTAGTAATATCTTCAGTTACCAAAAACCATTTACTTTTGGTCTGCGAGCTTTCTTTAAATGATTTATAAACGCAAGATCTTATCAAGTACTTCAATCTCTTTGGAATCGCTATGCGTGCATCATTAGAACCTTCCATTGGGTACTCTTGAGCGCTACTGCTATTATAATGATGTGTAGGTCCTAATCGAGGTTCGAGCTCAGTCATCAGTTGAGGGAAATCTGACGCAACCGGCTCATATACTTGATAATTTAAACAGGCTTCCCATGATATCAATCTGTCATTCAGAGATTCTAAAAAGATGTCAAAAAGAATATGATCACCCTTTTTCACTGGTCCGCCTTTCCCCTCAAAGAAATTATCTAGAAACTTTATTGATTCTCTGGCATTGACCGCAGACATTAAAAATCCCCTCCTCAAGTGTTCAAATTCATGTAATGTATAACTAGGGATGTACAAGTTAAGTTTGACAACAACATCTTTTTTAAACTTTACAGTTGACAAATAATCTTCATTTTCCCACCTTTTGATATTCCCTATACCTCGAACGAAAGCTGAATGATCTAGTATTAAATTAACCTCTCTAGTAACTGGTTCCCGATCTCGACTCTGTTTTTGAGAATCTGATTTATGGTATTGCACTAACTCATCGACATTGTCGTTGGTGCTATCTTCCTTTAGTCCATTGGTATTGGACATACCTGTTTGAAGCAAAGTCTATCTGCTTTAGCTTTTCAAAGAGAAAGCTTTAATGAGGAAAATTTCATAAGCTGCTCGGTGCACTTGTGAGAAAAATTAACAAGAGCAGAAATGGTCATACAACCCGAGATATCTTTTACTTACATAAATTGAATGGCTCTTCGAAAGCAAAAGCTTCTACAAATAAGGAGATCTCACCTAGACAAGGCATACATTGGAAAAACTAAATTCTCTATACATAAATGCACAGCATCTAATGATCGGTTAGTCAATTGTCCTCTATTGAACATGGAACAGCTTGTGTCGCTTAACATGGTAGCGATTGAGAGTTCTATTCTTTGATAGTCAGAATGTAGTCAATCAAATCAATGAGCGTATGCTCTAATACTAGAGATGCCAGATTATAAAAATAATTCGAAAAAAAATAATTCATCATGTCATCATCAAAAGAATATCGAGTTCTCCAAGTACTTACTTATAGAATTTGTTAATCTAAGTATGGCTTCTAGAAATAATTGAAAAAGAATACATTTTAGTTGATCGATACAGAAAATTTTTAGAAAGTTTTTGGCCTAGGCTTCTCAGCGCATACGCAGGACAAGGACATGAACAAGTTTCTCGAATTCAGCTACATAAGTGAGAATACTCAGAGCAAATGCTCTAGCATTTGAACTTAATCAATTAAAGAATAGCTCCTCCTCATCAACGGTCTCCTCAATAGGAGTAAACTTGTCTCCATCAACTTCAGGCTTGGACAGTTCTACCCCATTTTCCATCATATCTACCTCAAGCTGTAAGTTGACCAAATGATCATGACAATCCTCTATATCTGCATTGAGTTTATCTTGCTTTCCTATCAAAGCACATTTCCACTCTTTAAATCTTTGCTCTTGAATCATAACTGCCTCTTTAAACTTATGTCTGACATTTTGCTCCTTAGGTCGAAAAGCAAAATCACAAATTTCTGGGGACTGACTGATGGTTTCTGGGCCAACTTCACGATATAATTTATACAGTTCTATACCATTCGTGAAGTTTTTCCTCATAGGCTCTGTATTGGATCCAAGGTGGTAGTCAATCCTTCTCTGTAAGCAATTTTCACGATATTTCTCATAGTATTGCTCAGTAGAAGTTATCAATTCAAGCATATTATTAGTGATAATGTCATCACGTAAAGCAATAAAATCACAGTGGTTTTCATTGTCTACTTCGGAAACTCCCCATCTGTACTTTCTCCCACGTACTCTCTGAAAATTTGAGTTGATATGGTAATTACTAGAGCTTATTATCGCAAATGGGGCTAATCTATTGATCTCTTCAGTCACTTTCTCATTAGAAAGTAAATCACAAATAGGAATATCGTTAACAGTTAGAAGAGTTTGTACCTTGTTCTTGATTCTTCTCAAATTATCTGGACTATAAGCATCACTTTTGCTAATAACAGGCAACACATTCACTCTCTTTGAAAGCTCTTTCATGGAAGCTATATCTAGAGGAGATACTCCAACACCAACTGGTTGGAGAAAGTAAATACAACAGTGTACTCTATTATCAACGGTATCTCTCCTCTCTGGTTGTTCTGATTGGAGCATGTAAGTTTTTAGCTGATTATCTATATAGTGACAGAGAGGTACCCAAGCAAAGTTATTGTTTATTCTGTTCCCAAACCCTGGAGTATCGACAACGTTAAGCTGTATCAGAAAATTTTCTTCTAGAAGATGAAACCTATTCAAGGTCAAACTTTTAGTTGGTGGAGGGATATCGGTACTGGGTTCTTTTAATTTAGTTTCGAAAAGCGTATTAATAAATGAGGTTTTGCCTACACCAGCAGTACCTGCAACCATTAGAGTATATGTAACTCCAAGTTTGCTAATTCTTTGCGAAAACTGGTCTGGAAGATTCCCCAAGCCAATCTTTTTGATATCAGAATCTTTAGAGAAAAGAACAGACTCTTCCCTTCCCAAAATTGGCGCTTCATAGAGATCTTTTTCAGCTTCTTTGCTACTGGAAACAGTTTTACTCTCTGCTCTTGGTTCGTCGCGTACGTTGAAAAGGGAACCTAGGTTTGTTTCATAGTCAGACATGGCTGAAGAATGAACGAACTGATTCACTGGTCTTCTGATCACTAGGCTATAAGTCTGGATGTTTTCACAAGTGTGCTCACTAGCTTTTCATAGTGGTGCCACAAACACAAGTTGCAAAATCTCCTTTCTTTTTGGGAACTTTTTCTAGGATCCTGCAACCAAAATTCCTGTATATACTGCATAATAGACCCTGGATTGAAGGGTCTTTCTTTTGAAGAAAACGGCAATGTATTAAGAACCTGTGCCACATTCCATCTCTACAAGCTGCATCATTAGTTCGCTTAAAACGTTAGTAGACTCAGCAATGAAACGTCAATTTCAGGTATTAGAATATCAAGATCAGCTGAGGAGGTTATTAAGTTTCCCTTTTGGGACGAAATATAAACACCACTTCAAGAATAATCCGTTTGGGGATAGGGTAGTTAATTTCAATGGGAAAATTTAAACATGCGTTAATTCCTCATATACCTATCCCTTTGTATTAGAAGGGGAGTCAACCATTGGTTTCGATATAGGAGCTAAAGCTAGACTTGCAAGCTCATAGCTCACCCAAAAAAACGATGCCATCCAGATCGAGGGATGACTCGTCAAGAGCAAGGCAACACATTTCTGGAGAACGGAGAGCAAGATCAGCCTCTCCCGTGAAAAGTCGACGTCAATTATCTAGTCCTGTTTATGGTGTCCAAAGCTCGTCGAGAAGTTTGGATGACCTTGGATCTGTCATCTCGGGGGCTTCATCTCATGTTTCGTACGATCAACTTAAACAACTTTCAGAATCTCCAATTTCCAAAAGACTTCACATTGCACCAGATTCGACCAAATATATTATTCCCATTCCTTTTACATTGAGGCTCCCTCCTAAACTAAGTAAGAAAAACATACAGCAAGAACTTTCAAGGTCATCGAGCCCTCAAAGAATAACAAGGGGTATATCACAGCAGAGACAAAATAAATTAGTATACACTGGTTTAGGTTATGAGATTTTAGATACCTCTTATTCTCATGATGAACACGTTCGGGTCCCAGAAAGGTCAGAATCGCCTCGTCGCCTTGCACCACCGCCTGTTTCAAATAACAATTCCAAAGCGATGAGGCATATTCACAGAAAATGCTTGTCATCTTCAGATGTCCTCAGTGTAATAGATGAGACCTCAATTAATTCAAGGGCGTCAAGTCTAAAAAGTAAAGATCAAAAGTCTTTACCGGGTATACCGTCAGTTGCAGATAACGACCAAGAACAACGGGGTAGATCTGTTGTTCAAACAAAGCTAGAACCCAAAAAGGAAGAACAAGCATTGCCCTATCCTGTTTCTGATAATCATTTACTCAAAAGAAAGTTCACGAAGGTGACTTTTGCTCATTCACCAAGCTTAAAATACAGTTCCAACACTAAATTGATTAATGATCCTAATCTTGAGAAGGAAAGATCACCAAGACCAGCTCTTAATTTGGTCGCCAACCTTATACCTAGATCACAGACTGATAGAAATATCTCCCCATCTTTTTCAAACATTACATCGAGTCATAATGCCCAGTATTTGAAGTTTCATAAGAGAAGTTTTAGTGACGAAACTTCTACATCTACTGTAAGTGACCCCAGTACTGTGGGGGACTTATCGAACTTTTATCTTCAGCCCAATGCCACTGTACTTCCCCCAGACATACCTCCTATGCAAGATAATAGCGCCTTGAATGCACAGGAAAGAGAGGACAATATTAGCGAAGAGGATGAAACAAGTGAAGAAGATGCTAGTGTTCTGGAAAATCTGTGGAACGCTAAATCGGAGATAAATTTCAGGCCAGAAGAAGAAAGTTCTCTTATCAGTCTGAAAGGAGATGTTTTCAAGCATGATTCTAACGAGGTTAACTCTCTTGGTATCAAAGACTTGCCACCTCTTCCCAAAAGCATGCATAATGGTAATAAGGAAAAGATTTTTTCCTCCGCTTCAACACTTCTGTCTTCGCAGCCAAGTACGCCCGTCGATAATAAAGGCCTGGTGTTGCCTCCAAATTTCGGAGAGAGGTATTTTAAGAATGACGACGTGACTGATGAAACAATAGATGATGACACCGGCGAGGAATGCGTTACTAGAACTGTTTCCAGATTATACCAACTCTCAGATGAAAGCTTTGAAGCTAACAAGGATGACACGATACAAGAGAAATCGAGGGAAATATCTCCCGAAGATAGCGTTAGTTCTAACGAGGGTGCGGGTAAGAGCTTCTCCTTCCCTAATAACAATAAGAATTCTACAAATAGTGATGAGGCAAGAAGAAAAACTTTAGCAAGTCTGAGTCAACGCAGTTCGCAATATGGAAGGATGGTCAATGGTGCAATTATTATACCTGAGTTGGACGACTATGAAAAAGAGCTTAAAAGCGAAGTATTAGGAAATGATGATACCTCTTTGAGAGCTCTTGCCATGGCCCCTGAAGAGGAGCGTGTCTCTGATGAAAGTGAGTTAGAGCCACTTGGTGTTCCTTCGAGCGCTGCTAAAAATGTTTTGAAAAGTGGCTTTGATCATTTGGCTGATGGTGAAACTGATACCGATGATGAATCAAATAATATGAAAACGTCATTGTATTCTTCTTCTTCAAACTCGAGATCCACGCCTAATTTAATCTCTGGAGCCCAATTATCAGACGAGTTTTCAAAGTTGACCATGGAGCCAAAAACACCCAGTGGTAATGGGCGAGCCAGACCAGTACGGCACAGACGTTTCCATTCTGTTCACAATCTTAACTTTTCCCCAGAGGAAGATGACGTTAACAGTAAGGATTTAGCTGTTGGTGAACTTAAGGCCAGCCCTAAAGAAGAAGGCAGGCGCCCACATGTTCCATCTAAGGATAATATTAGGCCAAGATCTGTATCGCATGAAGTAGAGCCTGATAGAGAAATCAAGATCAGCGTCGAAGATCCCCCTAGTCAAGTCAGCTATGCAGTTGACTTTAAGGAGGCGGTTCCTCGTGATGAATACAAGAATGACTTGTCGAAGGATTATCTTGAGAGAGTCTACTCTCATACTTTTCCCCCATTATCTAATACTAGCAATATTGGAGCCCCAAAAACTAGACAACGGGAAATCGTTAACCAGAAGCCAATACCTGGATCTGCAAGAGGACCGTCATCTGAAGACCATTCAGCAACATCCTACTCGAGCTATCAATCGAGCAGAAGTATTTCTTCTCGCTCAGAAACTTCTATTTCAGATACTGATAGTGTATTGATCGACCTAACCAAAGGAAAGTATGATGTCTGCACAATTCAACGGAATAATTCAGTTTTGTCTTATAGATCAGTTACGGAGAAAAGAGAAGGCAAAGAAGTTGAAGTGGTTATCGTTGAAGATGATGAAAGAGATGAGTTAGAAAGTATTTACTCCAAATATCTCAGATCCGTAACAATGCAAGGTAGAAAGGCACCCAGGTCATCCCTATCAACAGCAAGCACTGCTTCCTTTGACAGCAACGCTGAATCTGTGTCCCAACTTCAATTGAAAGACCGTGAGGCACTCGTGAAGCAATACAACGAAAGTGTGAAAAACATAAAATCTAATTACACGGGTGATACAATCAAAAAACTAAAGGAGATGAAAATGGGAGCACATATTAAATCACAGAAAGAGAAAAAGCACATGAATGTTCCAACTTCCAAGTCATTGAATCAAATCGATAGACTTCTTGGGAAACTGGACAGTAACGACCCATCAGAAAAAAGGGCTGCATATTTTGACTTTTCAAATTCTAACTATGATTTTACTAGCTTCATGAAGCAGCAACAGAAGACTTAAGTTCAAAGGCATACACCTTATATCGTAATTATTTAATAATCATTATTCATTAGGAAAAAAATATATAACGACTAGACGTCGACGAATGCATTTGAATCTCTTGATGATTCATTTATTGTAGTCAAATTGAATGAGCTTTTGGATAAATCGTCAAGAAACGTGCCAAGTTTCTTCGGTGACGATTCCTTTATCTCAGGAGATTTTTCTTCCTCCTCTGAACCATCGCCCTCTTCATCGATCGAAACAAAGGAATTCATTGATCGAGTCGATGGTTTCCTGCTCACACTTCTGCTCACGCTTCGGCTTCTCAAACCAGGCAGATCCCTTATCCTTCCAGTCGTATTAGATCTATAAAATGTGACGGTTTTATTCAAGGTCTCGATTTTATTAGACTGATGATTTTTATCCATTACAAACTTGGCAGGCTTCTGAGTATATGATTTGGATCTGAAAAAGCTAGGCTCTGTTAAGTTTCTCCTTAGTTTATCGTGAAGTTCATGTTCTTCGAAATTGAAATCCTCAGGTAAAAGATTAATTTCGTCAATCAAATCATCTTCCAACGAAAATCCATGTGTCTCATAATCTGTTCCTTCAGATTCACTTGCATGTTGAGAGTTCCTCAATTCTGATCCTTTAGAAATATTTTTATGATTCAAATCCTCAGAAGATGTATTAGCAACGTTAAAGTTAACTGTTTCGTCATTACTGAACCAAGAATATCTCTTATCTCTAGATCCATTTAAAAGCCTATTGAATGGATGCTTCGCTTTAGATGTCGGAACTACTCTAAGCTCTGCTAGGCCTGTATGTTCTTTTTCTTGATCACGATCCATTTTCTCTTCCTTGTCGCTCGGTACACTATTTTTTTCTAGAGGAATCGATTCGAGGCTCTTGAGGGTTGCCATCATTTCGTGAACTGACTTCCTATTCGGTTTTGTTTCTTTCTCTTCATTGATGGTTGGTTCTTCCTTAATGTCTACAGCAGCTAGTGCATTCATCATGTTTACAACTGACACTCTCTTAGTCGATTCATTATTGGGAGGAGTAATAGAATCACCATCAGCAGAAGGAATAACTGTTATGCTTGGAGGATCTGCGTTGTCAGATGCAGTTGGAATACTCTGCGGTCTCTCTTTGAAAGAGTTATTTATATTGTCATCATGTTCCTCATCGATTGAAGATATACCAAGACCCGTGCTTGGATTTCCCTGGATATCCTTCTTGTTTTCGGAAAATGATTCGATCTGCCTATCTTCAAGTTTAGGATTCATATCTTCACTTAAAGAGCTATGAAAAGATTTCAAATAACGTAACTTTGCTATGACTTTCTCACGGTCCGAAGTGTCAAAATCATCATCATTATCCAACCTCTGATTCAAAGAACCAGATCTTTTGACTCTATCTTCTTTTGGTGCTCTTGAGTTGTATCTATGTCTAATATCTTGTCCAATGGTGACGCCATTTATCATTGGGGAATTTATGTCAAACAAGTCTAGACTATCACTTTCTTCTATAATTGGGGATTGATATTTTCCTTCCTTTATAAGTGGACTGCAAGTATCGGAAGACAAAGGCTGTTGCATTAGAAACGAATGGGTCAGTTTATCATCCTCTATATTGTTTTCCTTCCCATCTTCTTCGTATTTGCTTTCGCTAACTTGAGTTCCGGCTTCATCGCCCTCGTTGACAAGTAAACTGTTTTTGATTTCATCCAACGAACAAGATTTATCTATTCCATGATGATGATTGTAAAACAAGTTTGGTGAACTACTGTTCTCACCCAGTTGTTTTTCGTCGTTCTCTGTGGTTGAAACAATAGAATGTGTCAACCTTTCTGTGCTAATTAAGCTTTCAACCGCATTAGTATTCACTTCATCATCATCAGCACTATCAAGACCGAAAGAATTATTATAGAAGTCTTCTCCTTCGATATCATATTCACTTTCTGCAAAATCATCATCCCCTATTCCATTATTCTCATAGTCATAGTCAGAGAATTCATCCAATTCATAGTTCAAATCTCTCTCATCGAATGTGTTTACTGGTTGTCCTTTCGAGGAACTTGTCTTATAATATTTCACCGAGGTGTTTCGTCCTCCCTTTCTATCTTTAATGAAGGAGAATTGTGACGAAGTATCACTTTCGTTCCAATCTTCAGAGCTCTCTGAATCATCATCCACTGAAAGTTGAGTATCTGGTGCCGTTTGCACGTTCTTCGTGAATGATACCTGTCTTCTCCGAGAGCTGCCTCTATCCGAAAATCTCTGAGAGCTTGAGCTGCCTCGTGTCTCATCGGACTTTTCTGAAGATGTGTGGTGTGGTTTTTCGCCCAGAGAGAAAATCGGAGCTGCTTCCTGTAAGGTCCCTAAACTTTCATGTCCAACTTGATTCGATGAAGTAAGTGGGATCTCATTACTGAGCCCCAGAGACCTGGACACATGCTTATTTGTTTCCTGAAGACGACCTGAGTTTACAATTACTCTGTCGTTGATATTATCAGGAACTTTACCTATTCCATTAGTGTATACGTCATTAGAATGGGAAATTGATCTGCCACTCTTCTTGGCTCCAGAATTCGTGAATAAGTTTTTGATCGGTGAAAAAAGCTTCTTTGGTGAGTTTAAGCTATTTGACGCGTGAGTTGCTGATGGAGGTGTAAATTGAGTCTCCAGTGTAAGTTTAGGTGAAGATGCAGGGGTAACTCGTCCATTTTGTGGTTGAGGTGGCTCTAGACTTAGGTTCTGTAGATCGCTACTGCTCGAGTCGAATCTCTTATGAGACTTGATGAATGAACGCATTCGTCACCTTTAATCTCCAAGATCTTTTCCTCTGTAATTCACGTTGTTTTATAATATGTTACAGATAATGGTGAAACGTGATTTTTGAACTAAAATGAATGTCGCTCTTTAGTGAGATTTTTTGCCGCAAATTGGGTACAGGCAGCCAGCCAGTACAAAAATAGATCGCTTAAGGAAATAATTCCTGGATGAAGCCAAAACAGAATAACCTTTCTTGATAATAGTCGTTTTCAATTTTTTTATGGCCTGATGGTGGTTCGAATGGGATATTTCTATCCATGTATTGTAGAATTAAAAATATTACCTTGTGTAGTACTGCATATTTATCCCAAGATATCATCATTCGTTATTAGTTTATACAATATGAAAGATATCATTAGGATATATATAAGTCTCTTCTTTGGGTGTTTGGAGCTGTTCAGAGTCATTATAATGGAATTTAGATTTTTGTCATTCTAATGGTGCATATTCCTCTCAATAATGCAAAAATCCGATTAAATGTTAACTTTCTGCAAAGTTTTATTTCTCTCTCACAACTATATACCAGTATTAAGCCCATATTTGTTGCAGAAAGGATCAATTATACTGCTTTTATTATCTTGCCAACTTCTACACTTTAGCGGCTAGTTTTACTAACCACATTAATATCATTACCACATTTTTTTTACAACACCGTTTGAACGTTGTATATATAGAACAATCAGAGACAAACTTTTAAGTACTACGTAGTATAACTAGACCAGTATAGATCAACTACGGGTTTCTGAATGGGTATATTCCCCAGGTACACTATTGCTGCATTCTTATCTTCTTCCTGCAGTTCAATGGTTTTCTAGAGCCCTAATCGTGTTATCACACAAAAAAGAACACGATCACATTTAACACGTGATATAATCACTGCAATTCCTGTACATTTATGAATCAGCTTTTTAACACAAAAAAGTGTTAGATAATATTACACAAAAGTTAATGTCCTCAGGGTTAGCAAAGAGAATTAGAGCATATTTGCAGTTACCCTACCTGTTGTGCTGCATTCTGCATGGGCCCGCTCAAACAGAATTTTCACTTTGAAAAAACTCTACCACAAGAATTTCTGACTTGAAGCTTTAACAGAATTTGTTGATTCCAGAGTAGACAATATGCTTATTCCAAAGGAAGATAGAAAAAAGATTCACCAATACCTCTTTCAAGGTATGTAATGAATAAATAAGAGTTTGCGTTTAGAAAAGTTCGTTAGTTTAAAAGTGTTGGTAAAGATGGCAGCTTTATTCAAGAAAGTTTTAAAAAAAAAGTCTCTATAAAAGGATAGGAAAGGGATTAACTATTAATGCCTAAAGTGATTGTGATATGCTTGTAAGATTAGAAAACGTTTTTTATGGATTGATGAATATTATGGCTTGTTGATAAGTGGGAGGTTTGAGATTATTAGATTCATTGATGATTTAGTTGGGATGGCTACTATGACTCCATTAGTTTAATACTGCTATCTTTATCACACTTATTCCCCTTTTGGATTTTTCTAAACTCAGTTCACCATGATAATAAAATAGATACTAACAATATTTAGAGGGTGTTGTCGTCGCAAAGAAGGACTTCAATGCACCAAAGCATGATGACATTGACACCAGAAACTTATACGTGATCAAGGCTTTGCAATCTTTGACTTCCAAGGGTTTTGTCAAGACTCAATTCTCATGGCAATATTACTACTACACCTTGACTGACGAAGGTGTCGAGTTCTTGAGACAAGAATTAAACATCCCAGAAGGTATCTTGCCATTGACCAGATTAAAGGGTGCTCCAGCTGAGAGACAATCTAGAGTTTCCAGAGGTCCAAGAAGAAACTTCGACAACTACAGAAGAAGAGCCCATGATTAAGCTTGGGATGCCATGGTCAATTTCATGAAGCGTGTATAAGTTACAACGCTCTTAAGTTCTTTGTAAAGGTACACTTATATACTATGTTAATAAAAAGTATCCATCTTTTGAATTATTTAAATGGTTAGTATATCAAGTTTCATAAATATGCACAACCGAGTATTTCTAGTTTGAAGTCATGAATGCAATTATTTTTATATTTTTGAAAGAGTCACGTGATGAAATATCCTATTGTTCGTAACTGAGAGTCGTTGCTCTTAGGATGCTTGCAATGTTTAAGTAAATACTATAATTAGAATTTTGTGGGCCTAAGGTCTAATTAACAAGGAAACAGTTTGTATATTTAAAGAAACTATGGGAGGTGACGAACTTCCAATGTATCCCACGCCACAACAGGCTGCATACGTAACCAATCCTCCCTCTGGAGGAGGTAAGTCACATAGCTCCCACCATGGACCCCAAAAAGCTTATAGACCATCTAATAATCATGATTCTCACAAGCAACATTACAGCTCACAGCATGCTTCGATTAATCATCAAAAGGGATATCATCAAGTTCAACCTGAACCTCAACAATATTATCAGCAGCCTCAGGTTTTGGCAGGTCCTGCAGTTCAGCCCTATCATCTTCCTCAACAGCCATACTATCAGTCCGCCCCAATACCAACTGCAAATATTGCACCACAACCACCCCCTCAACATCCATCTCAGCAATATTACCGATCATATAATGCTCCTCCTCAAGGGGCACCTACCCCTCCTCCATCACAACAAGTTCAACCTACGCGTCATCAACCTTTGCCTCCAGTACAGTCTCAAAATCCCCAGGTAAATTACAGTAGACCTGATATGGTCCCTCAACAGGCAAGGCATGGAAGTCAACCTCAATACGGTGAGGCGGTATCTACTAGTCATAAGAAACCCCCTCCAGTTTATGATTCTAACTATACGAAACTGAGCAAATCTAAAGATTCTCTACCAGATAGAGTATCTCCCAAACAGAAATTGGAAAATGAACTCAGATCCGTGTTTGAGAAAGTTGATACCAATAGTAATGGTAAAATATCGGCTAGAGAGCTTTCATTGGCATTACTCAACTTTGACCATACAAGGTTCAAAGATTCTACTATTTCGTTGATGATTAAATTATTTGGAGGTGGTAATCTGAAAGGACTGAAAAGCATTAACTTTGATCAATTTGTCTCTCTTTGGAAATATCTCTCAGCATACAAGAAACTTTTCATCCAGGCAGATAGCAATAAGTCTGGGAATATTTCCTTTGGAGAATTTCAAAAGGTCATTGAACAGATTGGCTACAAACTAGACGTTGATTTAGTGTTACATCTATTTCTGAGATTTTCTTATAAAGATTTAGATGGTCAATATGATGGAGCGTCCGTGGGAAAATTGAAGTTCGATGCCTTTATTGAATTATTGGTTTACTTGAGAAATTTAACTGACGTTTTCAAAAGATATGATAAGGATTTGTCCGGAGTTGCTACCATCAATTTTCTGGACTTTCTTTTCGAGGTTAGTAATTTGTCTTAGAGATAATACTAGAAATGTTTGATATTTGAGAAACTCTCTTGATTGTCATCTCCTAGCTTGTGTTATTACCATCTGATCTATATCTCTGTAGTATTATGCACATATTAAATGAAATAACTCTTCCATAAAACACCTTCGAGATCTTCAACATGTTGTTCACTGAAGATTTTACTATCAATATGCCATGTATCCTGGCGATTCTTTTTGAATTTGCCAAGAATCTCCTTTGCCGTTTTCCCAACTAATCCAGGAATTCCCGAAGATTTGCGAGCCAATATAGTCAACAAATCTGGGACCCAATTAGGAGGAGGTGAAGCAAATGGGAAAGCATTGATCAATGCTCCAAGACCCAAAGTTGCTGCATGTAATACTGCCAAATCTTCTGAATCCATTGATTTGTAGTTATTCTGCTTATTCTTTCTCCTGATACGACTGAGGTCATTAGTATACTTCTTAGAATACAATGAGATCAAGTCTTCAACATCATTAGGAGACGATAAATGTACCAATCCCGAAAAAGTATTGGCTGCTGCTTCTCTCACTTCAGCATATTTGTGGTAAAGCAACTTGTTGGTCAAAGACATGACTCTGTGAATTTGAGATCTATTCATTCGGAAGCTGTTCTTGAAATAAAAAGTTTCAGTGAACTCGCCCATAATGAATAATTGAATCATGGTCAAATCTCCTCTAGAGTATTTCTCGAGCATTTGCAATATATCTTCAATATGATTGTTATCATAAGGAATAAGAGACACTTTTTTGAAAACACTTATCGGCTCAATATTTCCCAACTGACAAACGTCCTTCATATTTGTCAATTTCAAAAGGAAAGGTATTAGATCTTTAGACACTAATCCCTGATATACAAACGCTGCACTAGTACTCAATGCTTGTTTAAGCCATGTGAGAACGGTAGTAGTTGCAAAGATATAGTTCGATTTTAACACTTCAGCTGGTTCAAAACCTTTCGTCTCCTGTCTCCAAGACTCTATTTGTTCAAAAAGTTTCAGAAATTTTTCCAACATAGTAGCTCCCCCAGTTATATCCAAATTCAAAAACAGTTGGTTCTCATTACAATAATCCACAAATGCCTGACTGCTTCCTAAAGAATCATTATAAGTCGAGAAGGTTAATGTAGCTAGTAATGAACCAATTTGATCCCTAATTGCTTGGTAAGGATTATTAATGTTTAATAAACATAGATCTAAAACTTCTTCAGCATGAGGGAAACACCAAGTTGTGGCAGCAATAAATGAGCGAAGGTAGCTTAAGCGAGTGGCTTGCTTAAGAGTTGAATCCATACTATCATCCAACTTAAATTGAGTAAGAATTTCTGTAACCTTTGGAAACCTATGGAAATCAACATGTGATGGTATCCACCATGAGAAGATGTTCCAAACGCCTCTATTATCAGGGGAAAGATCGTTGGTGAAAAGATTGACAAAGAAAGATTTGAAATAAGCATCCCTCTCACTAGCAAGCTTTAAATCTAAGCACCTAGACCCCATTAGGACCCCTGCAATCAACTCACAGGAAACAACATGTGAACTCTTTTCATCACTGATATAAATATTGTCAATGATTTCCAAAACATTTTGAAACTTCAAATTTTTGGCATACCCATTTGAAATTAATTCAATAAGGGTGGAAATCAAGAGAACATCAGTACCCTGGAAAGCAGAACTGACTTCGTTGTTTGTTACCCAAAGCTTTACTATAGATCTGAACCATTCTAAAGTCATCAAAGATTCAACACCTTCGAGAACCTTTTCATCAGATTCATCTAAGGTCAAACGAGTTGGTTGACTCAGTACAGCAGCCATTTGATCATCCCAGAAAAGCCACCCCTTATTGGCCCTTCCATCAACATAGTAATCAAAGTCTTTGAAACTGTCAACTCTTTGCTTCCACAACTTTGTGAATGACTGTCCATTTTTAGGTCTAGTGTCAATCATTTCCACGTCATTAGATACATAATTGAGATCAAAAGCTTTGCTCATATCGTACTTGAAGACCAGGAGTACTCGAAATTTCCCAAATAATTTTGCCATCCCCTTGATAGCTACTCTTGCAATCAAGGGATGATCCGAAGAGCACATTTTGACAATGAGTTGTAGAACTTGAGCATTAGTGGATATCTCCAACTTGCTTTGTATAGCTGTCAATAAAGGAAGCGTGAGAGTAGTAGTCTTCCAATAACTATTAGCCTTCTCGATTTCCATCACAATATTTTCAAGCTTTGAAAGTTGGTCCAAATACACCTGCCTCTTCTCTTCCTTCGCCAATTTAACAGCATTTATTTCAATATCAACTAAATTATCCGAAGGGCGTATAGCATCAACCTCCTTTTCATTTAAAAGACATACACCACTAGGTGCAGTTATGCCTATGGTAATAGACTGGAGTAAGCCTACCGCCAACTCGTCCACTTCAATATTATCGACTTGAAGGCAATCGTATAATAAAGTGATGAGCTTCAGAAGATTAAAGTAATCATTCTGTACTTTAGCTTTCACTTTTTTCAAGCTGAAAATATTCAACACACTTGCAATCTTTTTATGGCTGTTTTCTTTCAATGCCGAAGTCAAATGTTCCAAGGAAAATTTTACAATAACGCTATAAGACCCATTCAACCTTTTCATAGCATCTACTAAAGTAGCTTGTGCCAACTTGGCGACGGCAAAATATGTAGAAGATGATAACCTCACAACATCTTGCAACAAAACTTTGTCAAGACTAGTTTGGCTTTTAGAAGTTGCATGAAGTATAACCCTAAGTTGATGATATGATTCTAATCTTGCACCTAGAGCTAGCCTTGTATAGGGTTTTCTGATTTTGTTGATACGTTGAATTGTCCGAATGTATCCATAACTGATACTGGCATGACTGGAGTCTAGTAACCGCTCCCTTCCAATATCAGCAAACCATATGTTCATGGTGTGCAAGAAATGTTTCATTAGTTTCACATTGTCAAAGAAGTGTAACATCAAAAACTTGGCTATAATATGCAAGCTCTTGCCAACTAAATGCCTTATACTATGAACTTTCAAATAAATTTCATTCGACTTTCTGTCTTCAATATCATGGCCAAAGGAATAGTTAGAGGTGTATAGTTTTCTTTCCCTGAACGTGACTGCTGGATCCATGGTAGAAATTTCAAAATCTTCGATTGCAGGTGTTGCTCTAGCGGTAGAGTCTAGAGAACCCTCAGTAGAATGGTCATTTGAAGCTAAATCACTAAACCCTTTGATGATATTACTGTTTAGGTGTCCATCTTTCTCCAAGTTATCTATTTCATTCTTTCCATCGGGCGAGAAGTTGTGGGGACTATCTACATTTTGGAACAATATATCGTCAAGCTCACCATCAAAGTAATTCACTATTTGACTCAAATTCTCATGAAAGGATACCGAGCGCAGCTCGCCACACCCCTGCGATGTATCATTACCACACTCTCTTAAGCTTTTCAAAAGGTAAAGCCGTTGCTGAAGAGATGGTGATTGCCCTTCCTTCAATTTAGGTATATCATCGCTGAACGAAGGGTCAAATAGGTATGCAGATCCACTTATGGCATATCCTAAATAAAGGAGGTTCACTCGAAGCTCATCTGAAGTGCTCAAATCATCATTTTGATCCACCTTTTCACTTGAGAATTTCTTCATAACCGACAGAATATTTAAAAGGGCCCTCTTAACATGATCATTCAAACAATTGGCAGCAAACTCGATGTCCTTTGTATCTGGAATATACCAGTTAAAAGTCAAGTTCTCTTTTGAAAACCGGTAGTCATCAAATTGGAATGCCCCCCAGCATTTTTCATCAACACCATATTTAGATTCATAAGTTGGTGATATTAATCTTGTCTCCTTCAATTTCATCTTGGTACAGGATTGTAAGATCTGATTCAACAAGTACGATCCAGCAAATACAGTGGAACCCCTCACTTTCATCAACAGAACAGACAAATCCAAGAGCTCCGTCGAGCATTCTCTGACGAATCCAGAGGCGTTACCAACACACTCATTCAAAATAACGAGATTCCAGAACAACGGACGATCTCTAGGGATGATTTCTACTCCAGTACGGGTGGAACCTGCCCCATCTTCAATATTTTCATGGATACGCTCTATTAATTCTTGACAAATGCCCTTATATGCTTTCGGATCAACTCTTATTAAACCACCACATATTTCAGCAACAATTTCGGCTACAGTATGCAATGTTTTCAGGAAGGCGAACTCCAAAAAACTTTCACGGAATACCACAAAGTTCTCCTTAGACAACGCTTCAAAAATAATGAATAAAAACCTTGGTAACGTATCAGCGAGGTCCTTCTCAATCCCTGAACTCTTTGATGGATCAGGTAAATTCTCCAAGACGGTACATACCCTTTCACAAAGGGATTTGATGATATCTTTGAAAAGTGTTGTAGATGACTTTAAAGCTTCAATTTCTATTTCAGGCTCTATAGCAAACTCTTCAACTTGTCCTTTATTATACCTTTTCTCCTGTAAGTAGTTCAAATGCTGTTCGGTAACTTGCAATGCAAGAATGGAATCTCCATATCCATCAGTTAAGTCGTAAAAGGGTATGAAATTGGCACACGATGCTAACATATCCAAAGTGTGTATAGACTTGCTTAGATCATTCGAATCTATTCCTGAAAGTGTAATCAGTACAAGTCGAGTAACATGTATCCTAAAGATAGGCGTCGAAGCAAAGTATCTTGACAATGCTTCTATAGAACGAATTGCGGTGGTTACTCGATGAGTTGAGATCACACCTTCGAGGGATTCATATATATCCAACAATACATTCTCAAGTATGAAAGAAGAGTCTAAATGGGCAAGTAATTGCAAAGATGTCAAGTAATCGTCAACACAGCTTGACTTTTTTGAGTGAATTCCAGTTAATACCAAAGGTGTTAGGGCCCTGACAAATCTTCTGGTCACCTTGGGTGTTATCTTATACTCTTGTGGGATATTCATCAATGAATCCAGTGATTCAAGCTCCAATCTCTTTTGAAACTGATAGACTAAGCTCGAGATCAATTTAGATATTGGGCGAGACCAGTCACCACTGTTTGATGGGTGTACATAACTCTCGACTGCCTTAGTAAGAGAATCTATCTGTTCCATAATACCGTTCGGTTCTAGACATCTATTGCCAACAATTGAGAAGACAATGCTAGACGAAAAACCATGGAAAAATTTAGCCTTTAATGAAGAATATTTTGTGCTCATTATGCCTAAACTGTTGAGCAAGAAATTAAAGAGAAGCTGCATTTGCTCTTGAGAGAAAATGCCAAACTTGTCCAAGGTAATGCTATCCTTAGAGGTACTCCTATGCAATTCGAAAAGTGATTCCATTGCTATGGTACCGAGTCGAGAGGTTATATGAGTATCTATTCCCGAGCTCTTACTAAGTTTCACCCAGAAATAGAAGATCGATGCAACGTAGTGCCTTATATCATATACGCTTTCGATTCCCTCTTTATTAAACTTCAAAGGTAAAAGAGCCAAGGATGACAACACAGCATTGGCATTAGGAATGGAAAAATTGCTCACAAGTTTTGAGTAAATCAAGGGTAAAGCTTCAACATCAAAGAAATTCGATGCTCGTTCCGCCAAGCGATGTAACATCTTTTGATCCTTCTTTTCGAATTGTTCTTGAGTAGAAGAATGAGACGCAAAGTTGTTTTGAAGCTCGAGGCACAAATCTTTCCAGTCCAAACGGAACCCATACTTTTGAAGCAAAGATACATCTTTGGTCAAGGTTTCAAAAGTCTTGACAAATATTCTCAAACTAAGGTCTTGACCTCTTGATAAGCAAATAGCATAATATACTCTAGCCAAATTCATACGTAGAGAGAGAGGCATATCATATTTCATCTTTAACCATACGAGAAGTTCGTGAGTCCAAATACGAACGCTCACTATGGCTGCTGAACGGGGAGATCGCTTATGTTGATTAACAGCTTCGGCATCCTCACTACCATTAACGTCATTTTCAACTTCTTCATCTTCGTAATCACTATCAGAGAAATCGTCCGCTATAGCTTCAATCTCATTATCTAATTCAGCATTTTGGTCCAGAGCCGTGCTTATTTCAAACAAATCGGTTTCCAATGCCAAATCAACATCTGTGAGACCATTAAAATCCTTTAAAGCTGCTAAATCCTTTGCTGTCACAGCTAAAGAACCTTGAAGATCCAATGTCTTTATTGCCATATAGAGATGAGATACAATATGACTTAAGAAACGAGCATACTCTGCTGGGCTTTCAACTTCATAAGGAAGAAGTTGGGGTAGGTTTAAGGTACGAGGTCTTTCTCTAGCAAATAGCTTAGATTTAGGATCCAATTGTTCTTTTAATAACTCTTTCCAACTATCTGGATACTCCAAATTATATTGAATTCCTCTTTTCCTTCCAAGAAATTTGTGGAATGGACTTTGCCTATGAGTCTTATGATGATCGATTTTATCTAAAGGGGTTAAAGGTCGTATATATTGATCAATTGAGTCTTCATTTCCCCGGTTCAATTGTATCAGCGACCTAGGTCTAGGGAGATCACCAAGATGTCCTCCCCTCATAGGAATTGGTGCTCTAAGACCCAGTCCTTTACCCCTGGGGCTCTTATTATCGTGTGACATATTAAATTCAAATTAGTCCCACAGATAAGCACTTCTCAATCGAATCAGTGTTTAAAAAGAGTAGTAAATGAGGTTTGGTAATCAGCCTTTGAGATTGATTTTGCTACCGCCACCAAGGCGTAGATATGTCACAAAAGCGTTACTTTGTTGTCATTTTTGCATCAAATTTAAATTGTCTCTGGTCACAGTGTCCGGGAATCAACCCCACTCTACTGGCTACAGACTACGTAGATGTGGTATCATCGAATTACTTATGGCAAAATGAGTTAGATTGACATAAGTGATATGCGAATTGCAACAAGTAGATGTTGCACTAAAGGGGTCAAAAGCTGCTGCTAGCCCGAAACAGAGGGCTTCGTTTGTACAACTTATGCTACGTTAAAATCAAGCATTTTTTTACATATTGACTATAAATTTGTCATCGTCGGTTTATGGACATCTTAAAGATCGTTCTCCCTCTTTCCCAAATGAGCTTTCTGGGGCTTTTCTTTTTCGCTTGCCCACTTTTGCACTCTCCTCTCTCTCTGCATATAGAGATGATTATATGAGTGCGCATCTAATACATGTCAGGGCAAGTCCACGGACCCAACCCCCATTGACTAATAGTGACTTCTAAAGAATAATAGCCAATTCTTCTCTAATGCATTTCTTATAATGATCACGTATCCATTCTTGATTCCCCTTCTATTTCAAGAAAACCTTTTACTGTATTCAGTCATGATTGATTTCTGCGAATGACGTGAATTCTTTTTGATTCTATTCTTTCGCTCATTTCTTTATTTGACTTAAAATGATGAACTCATTGCAAAAGCCTGCACATAAACGGTCCCAGATAAAAAAAATTCTCACGAATTTTGAAAAGCTTTAAAGACTGGGACACCTCACTAACTTCAACTTTAATTTTTCTTCCCAATACCTGTATTTCAGATTGATTACGAAGATGTCGGCAGTTTCAAATTCTAAAGCTAGGAGAGAACAGAAGCGTTTGGAAAGAGAGGCTAAGAAAGCATCTGAAGGAAAGTCCACTAAAAAGACGAAAAAGCAATTAGCCAAAGATTCTGAAGATAAGGAAGTTGATGATGCAGCTGCTCAAATTGCAAAATTGAAGACTCAAACTGATGAAGCTGGATTGTCTGACAGAGTTACCACCGGTGTGTTGGAATCATTGGAAACTTCAAGAGATATTAAATTATCTTCAGTTTCCTTATTATTCCATGGTAAAGTTTTGATTCAAGATACTACTCTTGAATTGAATTATGGTCGTAGATATGGTTTATTAGGTGAAAATGGTTGTGGTAAATCGACTTTACTTAAAGCTCTTGCCGCAAGAGAATATCCTGTTCCAGAACATATTGACGTTTATTTATTGAATGAACCTGCTGATGCAACTGAGTATTCTGCTATTGAATATGTTATCAGGGAAGCTGAACATGAATTAAAAAGATTAGAAGATCTTGTAGAAGAACTTATTGTCAAGGATGGTCCAGAAAACCCCGCTTTAGAAGGGTTATATGAAAGAATTGACGGTATGGATCCATCTACTTTTGAATCAAGAGCTGCTGTGATCTTACATGGTTTAGGTTTCAACGGTGTTACAATTAAAAAGCACACCAAGGATATGTCTGGTGGTTGGAGAATGCGTGTTGCCCTTGCTAAGGCGTTGTTCGTTAAGCCAACCTTGTTATTACTTGACGATCCTACCGCTCACTTGGATTTGGGTGCTTGTGTCTGGTTAGAGGAATATTTGAAGAGATTTGATAGAACCTTGATTTTGGTTTCTCACTCTCAAGATTTCTTGAATGGTGTTTGTACTAACATGATTGACATGAGAATGAAAGAATTACAATTATATGGTGGTAACTATGATTCTTATGCCAAGACTAGAGCTGAATTGGAAACCAACCAAATGAAACAATATTACAAGCAACAAGAAGAAATTGCTCATATCAAGAAATTTATTGCTTCTGCAGGTACTTACGCTAACTTGGTTAGACAAGCTAAATCCAGACAAAAGATTTTAGATAAAATGGAAGCCGATGGTTTAATTCAGCCGGTTGTTCCTGATAAGGTCTTCTCTTTCAGATTCCCTGATGTCGAAAAATTACCACCACCTGTGTTGGCATTTGATAGTATGTCTTTCTCTTACAGTGGTAATGATGAGGATAATTTGTATGAGAATTTGGATGTCGGTATTGATATGGATTCAAGAGTTGCTTTGGTTGGTCCAAATGGTATAGGTAAATCCACATTATTAAAATTATTCCAAGGTGTATTACAGCCTCAAAAAGGAAGAGTTATTCAACATACACATATCAAATTAGGTGTTTATTCACAACATTCAGCAGATCAATTAGATTTGACAAAGACACCATTAGAATTTGTCCGTGACAAATTCTCTGACATTTCTCAAGATTACCAATACTGGAGACAACAATTGGGTCGTTATGGGTTAACTGGTGAAGGTCAAACTGCTCAAATGGCAACTTTGTCAGAAGGTCAAAGATCTCGTGTTGTCTTTGCATTATTGGCATTAGAATCTCCAAACTTGATCTTGTTGGATGAACCTACTAATGGTTTAGATTTGGCTACTATTGATTCTTTAGCCGAAGCCATTAATGCATTCAATGGTGGTGTTGTTGTTGTTTCTCACGATTTCAGATTGTTAGATAAAATCGCTAAGGATATTCTTGTCATTGAAGATAAGGGTGCTACAAAGTGGGAAGGTTCTATATTGGATTACAAGAAGAAATTGGCAGAACAAGTTGTTCTTTAAGTCACTTATATAGTTTTCTTTTCTGTGAGGATCAATCACATGTATTTTAATCTGATGCATATTTTGTCGTATTGAATGAGTGAAAAATAACTCTGGAAGAAGTCAATTTTCATATTGTAATACTAATCAAAATATATTTCGTATATGCTTTTGTTATGAAAAATTTTAACCCAGGTATCCTTTGTTGAAAATACTGACAGTTACTGCCATTGTTTTCCTTTCGGAGGAGACCTTTTCTAATGCTTTAAAACTGACGAGTAGAAGTAGATCTTGTACGCTTTAATTAGAAATGTGGGTTGTACTGTGAGACCAAATGGCAATAATAATACCAAGGTGATACTCTAGGTATCATGACCCTGACGTGTAAGTGATAACCACATTAGAAACGTTATATGGTATATATATGGACGGCTACTAGCACCCCAAAACGAGTAAGTTTTCAGAATTAGACAATTTGTCCGAGTGGTTAAGGAGAAAGATTAGAAATCTTTTGGGCTTTGCCCGCGCAGGTTCGAATCCTGCAGTTGTCGTCATTTATTTTTTTATGTGTCATACTTAAGTTTGACTAGATTGTTAATCTTATCTTTTATTACTACATGCTTTGCTTGAAGTCTATGCCATTTATACGTACACAGAAAATTTTTGTTCTTTAAATTCATGATGATAATGAAATAATCGCGTCGCGGAGTCACTTCAGTTAAATTCTATTAATTATTCATCAGTATTTAAGCATCTATTCTTAACCGGTAGAGTCAACGTAATCTCAATATTCACATCCACTTCAATCATTCGATAAAAGACCAGAAATTCCTGTCAACACTAACAAACCTATCTTGAAATATTTGTTCTCTGTGATTAGAATGGTTATGTATCCAACTTTAGGGAGGTATCCTTTAACTGTCCCCACTAAGTCTGTGTGATAATTCAAATAATGTTGGCCTTTTGCGTATAATCCCAAATCATCAACTGCATTGTTGTCACCTTTAGTCAATACAAATTGTTTTTCCTTATTGTGATGTTCTCTCAATACTCTATGCACAATTGGGATAGATTTTCCTTCAATTTCGTAAACAACTACGTCTCCCACTTTAGCTTGTTGTCCTCTGTTCCATAAAAACAAAATATCACCTCTCTGGAACGCTGGTTCCATTGACCCCGACAAAACCACCACTATTGGTGAATGTGAATTGCAAACAATAGAAAGGGTCTTCCAAAGTATAAATGCTGAAGAAAACACATATGCCAATGATAAAAGCTGCACCAATTGTTGACGGAGATTCATGATGAATTACTTAGTTACGTTTGACGAAAATTATGTTGATATAAGATCTGAAGCGTTGTTCTGTTGATTGTGTGACATTTGTGTCGCATTTCGAGAAGAATGGAATGTCGTGAGTGTATTTTTGGCCACTTCTGCGATTCTAGGTTTTTAAAAAATTAACGTTGTACCATAAACTTTATTAAAAAAGAAGAATTACAGTTACAGGCTATCATTTCAACAGACTATTAAGATTAAGATTTATATCCTAATTGCCTTATAATGTCAGGCTCAACTTCAAGTATGGGAATTAATAACCAGCAGTCAGGCGAAAAGGGTAAACCAGGTCAAACAGTCTCATTTGGTGACTTGGATAATCAAGAAAGAACCAAGAGATTCACCATATCTGCCCATCCATCAACAGTTAATGTACCAGCACAAGAAAATGCATCCCCTCGACTGAGAAAATCTTCCGCTACTGGTAAAAGTTTAAGTGAACTTCTTAAATTATCGGGCCCCAGTGGAGGTACCATACCCAAAATAAAACAAAGTGAAAACATCAACCCAGAGAGTGGAAGTAATAGCGAAAAGTCATCATTATTAGGCTCCCCTAATGCATCTCCTTTTATGAAACATGCCACGACTAACACTGTTGATAAATCAAGGTTAGACTCACCTTCGCCTCCACCAAGTGAAATTCAGATTACTCAGCCAATCAAAATTAACTCTCCGGGTCCTTCACGAAGAAATTCCCAAAAGAAATCAAATAAGGCTGTTGTTGCATCACCAATAGGTCCACCATTACCTTTGCAAGAATATCTTTCTCGAGAAGATGATGGCAAATTCCATATATTATTGGGGTGCACTGGATCTGTTGCAACGGTTAAGGTCCCTTTAATAATCGATAAACTTTTTCAAATCTTTGATCCCTCCAAAGTTTCAATTCAATTGGTAATAACGAAATCAGCTAGTCATTTCTTAAAAGGATTGAAAATCAATAAAGATGTGAAAATATGGAGAGATGAAGATGAATGGGCTAATTTTAATCGTGTAGTAAAGCAAAACTTTGATAATCCTACTAACCCAAACAACATATCATTCGTGAAAAAACCTAAAAGTGCTTTCGATAACTTAATTCTTCACAATGAATTAAGAAAATGGGCTGATATCATGTTGGTTGCTCCACTTTCTGCAAACACTCTTGCTAAAGTAGCGAATGGATTACTGGATAATTTGCTCACTAGTATTATTAGATCATGGGGTGGCCAAGCATCTAATCTGACGGTAAAGAAGCCAATATTGGTAGCTCCTGCCATGAATACACTTATGTATACCCATCCAATCACGGCAAAGCAATTAGCAATATTAGCTTCTCAAGAAGACGGGTTTGGAATGGAGGTTCTTAAACCGGTGGAGAAGGTTTTAGTTTGTGGTGATATTGGAATGGGAGGCATGCGTGAATGGTCTGAGCTTGTCGATATCTTGAGAAGAAAAATTGCTCAATCGAGAGCAGAAAGAAAACGTGATGAGAATTGTGATGACAATTCTAAGGATAGCATAGCGGAGGAAGAGGAGGATGAAGAAGATGAGGATGAAGAAGATAGAGATGGTGTTGACGATGATTTTGACGACGATGATGATGATGACGATGACGATGATGACGATGAAGATGAAGATGATGACAATGAAGGTGAAGATTCAATAGACTCTCCTAAACAACCATCTAACGTCATCAAGGAATCAGAATCTAATGAAAAGGAAAATCAAAATGATTTGATATTCGATATCACTGACGAAACTAATGATAATTCTACGGTTTCTTAGACGTCAAAAGTTTTGATGATTATTAGCATTTTGAAATACCTGTTATAGGAATTAGTTTTTTTATAATCAGTGTTTTGTTATTTATATTTAAATATCAAAAATCGCGGCCTCTATTCTCTGCATTATAGGTCTAGTAATGGCATTTGTTCTTCATTAAGTTGAAGATCCAATTTTTCTATAGTACTTTTTATCAAATTGTAATGGAATAAGTTCATGTTAGTGGTAAGTTGAGAGATGTCATCACCATTTTGTAAACTTTGTGATAAAGTATAGAGATTCGATAACTGTAATCTTATCGCTAAATTGTATAAAAGACTATCGATAAGATCATCGATTTTCTCTTTTGAATCTTTATGTAAAAAGTCCAATAGAGCAGTCCTTCTTTTATTATCAGGAAGATTTGTTGGAGGTTCAAAATTTTCAAGAGTGAATGGCAGAGGCGATTGATTCATTAACCATTCAAAAAAGAGAACCATCCTCAATTGTTTAGAATCTTTGGGAATCGACAGTTTGCGAAGAAATCGATTTATCCAGAAATTGGCCATACTACTAGAGTTCATTGGGATAACCACACAATTCTTATCTACTAAGCCCAACCTTGAAAGGGTATAAAGATTCGCGTAAATCATATTTTCAAACGTGTAGTTTTTGAGAACATTAGGAAGAGTGACTGAATTCTTATTTGATCGCGTTCTTTGGGTCTCCACCACAATTATATTTGGTTGTGGTGTAACTTCAAGAATTAATTTACTAATCACTTCGAAATTCAAATGGCTCAAGAATATTTTCTCATCTATAATACTGTTATGCCCCTGTTTGTCATTAATTAAATCATTTTTTGCATTCAAGAATGTTACGCGTTCAGTGCTAATGTTACGACGCAAATCCCATTTATCCCACTGATTTCTTTTGATAACGCTCTTTTTTCTTGCATTAGAAATGTCTATGTCGTCAACCTTGCAGTAAGAGAAATTCTTTAAGCCCACATCTATCAGTAAAGCCGATAACTTTTTCGAAGTGTTCAATAGACGGCGGAAAAACTTGTCATACAGCAAGATGAGATCGATCTGTGACTTTTTTGTCAGTTGAATGGGAATTCCACAATGAATAGACAACTGATTAAGAACAGATGCCTTACATCTCGTCAATACCATTGAGTCAAGAAACTTCCGTTGCTGATCTGGGGGATCATTGACTACTACTGAAGAAAAAGTTCAATTTTCTTTTTTATTCAGGTGAGGGGCAAACACGAGGACTGAGAGCACGAGGGTAGGACACGAGGCAAGGCTTTGGCAAAAAAAAATGGAGAAAAGATAACGTAGATGTATTACGGAATAAAACAAAGCCACCGGTCCAACATTGCCCAAGAATGGAGAATAATCACCATATGTTTTTCTTTTTACTTTGGTGGAAATGTAGCGTAACCGATTATTGTCATAAAAATTTTTCATTTCTAAGGCGCTCGGGTTCTTTGATCAGATCAAAAAAGGCAGTTCTGCTTGCTTATTCAAGACCTAAAATTAGAAATGTATATTTAAAAACGTAATGACAACGTAGGTCAAGAGCAATCCTTCACAACAAGGCAGATGAGATTGCAAGCGAAGTTGGTTTGTAATTTAATGGTATAGTGGCGGTAGTCTTTTACTGAATACAGGAATTTAATAGCCCAGTAGTGTATACAATAACTGCAAATCCGACCAAGTTTGTTTTCGGTGAAGCTTGACGGCCTCGGATCGTGAACTCAGCTTTACCCCTTTTGTATGTCATATAATTGAAACGCGCTATCCTCGATTATTATTCGAGTTATAATATGACATGCGCATGACTAGATCAAGGCATATTCGGATGCTCGAAACCAAATGACTGCGGATGCAGGCGGGACCTTACTTTGCTCGCATTTTTAAACATGTGGCTGTGCGCGCGCGATGACTACACCGAAGTTTCCAGTATTCCCGGAACCAGCTCTTTTACCCTTTCCGTAAATATCGGTTTTAAATTTAATGGTATAAATATTGGGTAGTTCGCCCCATCATTTAATCATAAAATTACAATATAGAAAACTAATAGAATCTTATCATAATGCAATTCAAATCTGTTATCATTGCCTTCGCTGCTGTTGCAACTGTTTCTGCTAAGAACTCCACTGGTGCTGCTGCTGGTAACTCCACTGGTGTCGCTGCTGGTAACTCTACCGGTGGCGCTGGTGGTAACTCCTCTGGTGCTGCTGGTGGTAAGAACGGTTCTGGTTCCGCTTCTTCCCACAGTGCTGACTCTGGTGCTGCTCAATTTGCTTCCACCGGTTTCTTAGGTGCTGCTGCTGCTGGTGCCGTCGCTTTACTCTTGTAAGCGTGATCGGTTAAGAGTCATCAATAATCTGAAAAAAAATTTTTTATGTTGTGAGGCAGTGCCTTATTTAGGAATTTTTCTATAGAAAAGCTTTTTTTTTTCTCAGGAGTTTTAATATACCAGGCATCTACTCCGTATGGTATGTGTACTAATAAAATACATTTATTACTTTGATCATTAATCGGTCGCTAATGTAAGGTTAAAATTTTTTTTAAAATGATGGGTCCTCGTAAAATTCGCGTCACGGAAAAAAAGTATGTCAGGGACTATATATAATTAATCCGCGGGACGGGCTTTTGGACCCCAGTTTTTAGTAGGATTTTCTTGGTATCTAACCATTTTCATCTTTCTTAATTCAGCAATACGAAGATAAACCTCATTCGAATCTTCAAAGTTGACCTTCACAGGTTCTTCGATAGTATTGAGATTCTTTAAAATCTTGTATCCGATCATATTACTGTTCAAATTTGGATTCATGCTAATATCCTTCTCCAACGCCTCTATTTTATTTTTCACTTTATCATCTGTATCTTTGTCATGTCTTTTTATGAGTTGAGCTAAGATCTTTTGGTTGCTATCGACTACCCATTGTTTAATGATCTGTAAAGTAACTTCCCATGGAGCATTGGTCTTTATGCAATTTTTCTTAGCATGCGTCAAGGAGACATCATATCCTAAATTTCCGATAGCCCTAACAAAATCATTGATCGGAATAGGAGGGGCCTTGAAGAAGGATGAAAGTTGATTAAGATTAAAATAAAAAGGTTCTTCCATCTCATTTTTAGCCAAGGTAAGCATTCCTCTAATTCTTTCCTTGGTTCCAAAAACTTCTGGCTCATTTTTACTGTTCACTTCAAGCGCCCTTTCTATAAATTCTTTATCATGGATTTTACCCAACCACATGGGTCCAGCAATATGGAAAGGTGATTCGCAATAGGAACAATGACTGCTGATATTATTCACAACTTTAGGGGTCTGAAACTTCTTTTCCGACGCTCTTCCGAGGGGCTGCTCAATTTTTTGACCACACCCAGTACAATGAAATGCCAACATAGTCTTTGACGCAAGTCTTTTAACCTCAATAGGACTCGTTCTCACCTTGATAACTAATCTGAAATAAAAATCAATACTCAAAGATATCAAAGGCTCAATTGATTTTTTATATTTGGCTGCAGTTGTGGATATCATATGCAAAATGAGTCTGAGACCTAACTCATGGTTTGATTCACTACCCATGAAAGTGTTCCCAAAATTGTTACCACCATATAATGCAAAACACTTTTCAGGGTATCCTGAACCAGCTAAAACTCCAGCATCGGTACATGTAACCAACAAAATGCCTTCATCTTTAATTGCCTGAATCGCACCATCTATAAATGGAGCTGCAGTACCATAAGGATCCAAGTCAATAACATGAAATTTCTCGGAGGTCAGTGACATATACTTAATGGCATCTCCTCTATTCGAAGTAACTTTCTCATCAAGCTTATTATATTTGATATTCATATCTATTGCTTTAACGGCTTCTGGAAGTAAGTCGTTAGCTACAATCTTTTTGGCCATAGGGATTTCATGCCCATATCGTATAGCTCTTAATCCGGTTGCACTAAGTGCTTCCAAAATAGAAAAGAAAGGTTCTACTTTCCTTTTTTTAGCATCTTGATCTTTATTCTTTCCTTCAGAATAGTTCTCGCTCCAAGTATTAATACATGTTATTGAAAGGTCTCTGTTGAATTGTTGAATAGGATTGTAAAACACTTTGTCTGCCTTCGGAGTCAAGATGGATGCCTTACCCTCTTTGATGGTGTTAAAATCTTCCACGTTAATCAGGGTCTCAGGACCCACGGGTTGTGTCATGATGCTTCTGATGCTTCTCTTTCTAATGGACCTACAGAGTTTTAGCATCCATAAGTGAAAAACCTCTTGTCAAATTCCGAAAATTTTTCTCAGCTAATCTCATCTAGTCGCAAATTGGGTGGAGATTTTTGATATCAGAAAAACTCACTTGCGATCTAAAAAAAATAATAACACCAGTGCAAATACAAAGATGTCAGAGGAAATTTATGAGGTGGGTATTACTTATGAAGATGATACCAGCGATTATGAATCATTCGAGAACGCCAATGGCGAGTATGACTCTGACGATGAAAGCACTTATCATTTGACGGCCCAAGAACAATGGGACGCTAGCATGAAGGAGATCACGCAAATATTTAACTTAATTTTGTTTCCTTTAGTAGGGAAGGTCTTGGGGAGAAAGTTTAGTCATATAATATGGAAAAGAATAGCCGATTGGTGGTTTGTATAATACATTAGAGCAAACTCAAGTACAAGTTACGAACTTATGAAATTTTACTTATCAATTTACTCAATTCATTAACCCAATTCATTATTATTCATTAGCCGTTTTTGTCATAGCTATTTTTCACAAACTATTAAGAAGGATCTGGAATTCTGTATCTACACCTTCTTTGACAATGTCATTTAGCAATAATCGTATAAAGGGTTCGATGAAACCTGCAACAACTCGATTCAAAGTTTCGGCCACAAGCTTTAAATAACCGTCAACATTATTGGAGTCCCAAGAATTGGACGACATGCCTGAAAACACTGATGATGTTTCATCAGCCGAAACGTTTGCCAGCGCATTGGCAGACGATTGGCCCTGGAAATAATCCTGCCCATATGATTCTATCAAGTTTTTCGATATAATTTTCAAAATAGTAGAACATAACTGAAATAACAACTTATATATAAATAAGTTATCCAATTCAATATTTATTTCTAGTTTTTCAATCAATAATTGTCTTGAACTTAACTTTATGGGGGAATTGTTTGTATTTATGGTGGAACTTGAATGATTAGCTGAAGAATCCAGCATCCGTCTCTTTGAAGAATAAACCGATGAATAATTGAAAGTTCCAATATTGAAATTTTTAAGTATGATCAACAAATTCTTCATGAATTTAATATAATAAGCTGGTTGTTGTGGCAATGATGGAGGTAACGGAGGTAATTTCTTTGGTGAATCTACAAATGGGTTAGATTCATCTGCCTTACTCCAACTAGTATCTGGTCGAAACGAACTCATGGAAGGAACCTGAGTTTGAGTCAGCTGTGGTACAAGAAGTTCATCCTGTTCAAGCGCCTTGAGTAGATTTCCAAGCGATATTCCAAGTTTTAAAAGCTTATTCGCGTCAATAGGAAAAGACTCTGGTTCTTTGTTCAATCTTGATAAACTCTCATAGTCAACCTTATAGATATTTAAAAAAAATTTCGAGCCCTCATGATCATTTGTAAATGGCACGGACTCCAAGATATGATTGATAAGGGCCAATTTGTCCTCCAAGGATTCCAATAGCAGTGTCATATTACCTTTTGGTATGTTGAAGTAATATTTGAAAAGCACCGCGAAACTTTTCAAAGATATAAATATTTAGACGATCTACATATGAAAAGGAAGGGTCATAGAGATGGTTTCATTGTTCTCAATTTTAGCAACTATCTTTATAAGCAGCTCGTTAGTATCGGCCATAATACTATTGAGTCATGTATCATTTTTCAAGGATACATGGGTGGTGACCTTAAGGAACCACTTATTGGCCACCATAGATAAAGTACCCGAGTATTATGATTGGGCTAATGAGAAGTATTTTAGTGGTAAATTTGGAATATATGCCGAAAAGACAATACCGGTGTTTTATTTCTGTTTAATAACGTTCTGCTTGGAACAGTTTTTCACCAAGTGTGTTTATATATTGCCCGAACATATCACCAAGAGTTATGTGCACCCATTCTTTATCATTAGCATCATTCTTTCCACATACTATAATTTTTTTAAGGCTGTATTTTCTGACCCCGGGATAATAGATACTTCCAATGTTTCAAAGTATTCAACAATGTTTCAACCCAATGGGTTGATATTTTTCCGTGATAACGTGTGCCCCACATGCCATTTTGTGAAGCCTGCTCGATCAAAGCATTGTTCTATTTGCAACAATTGCGTGGCACTTTATGACCATCATTGTAATTGGGTTAATAACTGCGTGGGGTATCTTAATTATAAATACTTTTTTGGTTATCTTTTATCCAATATTACCTTCTTGGTGTATGGAGGGTACCTTTGCATGAGTGCATTGAGAGAGGTTAAAAAGCCACAAGAAAGTTATTGGTACTTGATATGTAGTACAGATGAAACAAACAAGGTAACGGGTATATTTTTCATCTTATGTGTGATATTCAGCATTATTGTAATGGCCTTTACCGGTATGCATGTTCGTTATTTATATTTGGGTGTTACCACAAATGAGTCAGATAAATGGTCAGAGATAGAGCATTTGGTGCATTTGGGTTTACTTTATGAACTAGAGAATACAAAGTCTGGTCAGGAAAAGTATGTTGAGAGGGCTTCAGTTAACAACGTACCTGTTTACATTAGCCTTAAGGATGAAGCCATATTGTTCACGGAGGAAGATAGAAATAGATTAAATTTGAAACAAGTCATGTCCATTGAACACGACATGACTAATATTTATGATAAGGGGTTTCTTCAAAATGTCAAAGAACGAATTTGAGTTGGAACTGTTCAGTTTAATTTCATTAACGTGTCATTATTGTGGATCAGCATCGAGTCGTTTAAGAATGATTGCCGGTACTTCAACATGCTCTATCTTTCTGACGCGTCCTACTTTTTTGGGAGACTTGACAGGCTGTTTGTCAACAAACTTATCATCGAAGCTCTTTTTGAGCTTGACTGCTCTCACAAGCACCAATAAAGTATTCCGGTAAAGCTTCTTGAACTCACTGTTGAAATACTTTGTCTGACGATATTTAGCACTGTAAACATATAGACGGAAAAGATGGGTATGCAAATATAATTGGTCCTCAGGAAAGTATTTTTGTAAAGATATTGACTCAAAATTGTCCACAATCCATCGAATAATTTCTGCTCTATCGGCAATAGTTAAGGAATCCGCTGAAGGATCATCATTTGTGGTTGGAGTTAAATTCCTGGGCTTGCCACGGTTATGGAGCTTATCTTCCATTTGACTGACTTTATCACTTAAATATAGCGGTTTATCATGCTCTTCATCATTATCACCATGCTCCCTGGTCTTCTTTCTCTTCAGCTTCTTGACATTATTGGCATGAATACGACTGTAAATATCCTCATCATCCTCAATATCTTCTAATGCCAAACCCTTAGATTGACTCATGTATCCCTGTGCATACAATATCAGTTGCAATCGCGATGATTAACACGAGAAATATTACAGTATAAAAAGTATAGATATTACGCATGCATTGTTAATTAGCTACACTAAAGAAGTCATTAGTGGCTTAGTGTCTCATGCACAATGGTAAAGCTCCAGATAGCTCAAGAGGATCCCCCAAGACCAGCACTATAAGCAATGGACCATGTCTTTGACATGCCATTGTCAAGAAAGTCGGTATTCAATGATCCATCACTAAAGAACTTATAACTTTGACTAGGGTCAGATAACGCGAGATCTAACATGAGAACACCCTTCCACCCATCTTTGACCCCATCAATGATTGACTTCAACTTATCGTTCCATTCTTGGCCTACAAAATCAGAAGATCTGATAAAGCTGGAGATTGGAGTAGTGGGTAACATGTGGATACCAAATATATATTCAGGGTTGTTCCCAAAATAAGTTGTGTGGTGAATCTTGTTATCAAATAAGATACCTGAAACTCTATTTGGGGTAAATTTGGAGGGCTCTATCTTGTTGCCATCGGAGTACAAAAAGTACATATTCAAACTTCTCTTGAGAATGGCAAGCATCAAGTTACCTCTGTTTTCCATGTTTGAATCTCCAATGATATTACCCCATAATTTCATTCCAAGGGAAAAGTTGTAATCTTCAGAAGTGGATTCTTCATCTTTACCATCTCCTGAGGCATACAATCCCTTTGCCCAGCTATGTCCATTGAAAAAATCAAAAGAACGGGACACGGGGAAGTGTGAATCAGAAGTGGATGGATTGGCAACGTCTCTGATCAAAGTACTGACCCAATCTTTAATTTTATCCAGCCAAGATCCATTGGAATCCTTGTCAACTTTTGCTACAATAACTGCAGCGTAGACATGGTATCCATAATGGAAATGGTGGTCATTGTAGTGGCCATTGCCAAAATCACTATTTTCCGTGGCTGAAGAAACAATTCCCTTAAAATTGGTATCATAAAATAAGGGGAACTTTTGCTTGTTTTGGGCGAATTTTTCAATCGAAGTCTTTAAGGCATCCAAAAGAGGTTTGGTCAAATCATCATTCTTGATTATTTCATGGCAGACATACAAGATCAAAGCATATTTCAAAAGAATCTTACCACTGGTGTACATTGAGTCGACATCAGATTCAACCTTGACGTCACCTTTTGCTTCGCTTTTAGCAGCATCAGTGATGACCTTCTTGACATCGTCAGAATAATTTGGTTTATTATTTCCATTAGGGTGAGGGCCAAACAGGTAATCAGCGGGAAGCAGTTCTGACATCGAAATCGAATTAGTGAGACATCCAGTCATTTTTCCCTTGGTAGTGGAATCCAATTGAAACGACGTAGCTGTCTTTTTGGTGTTATCATCAAAAGACTCGACGTGATGAGGATATGCAAACAATAAAGTAGAATTATTGTTAGACGTACCTTGAGTCTTGAAATTCAAAGTGTATGTTGAATTAGATCCATTAACATTGGCACTCACTGTAGCATCCACAGGATAACAGCCAGCCGCTTTATCATAGACAGCATCCAGGCCGAAACCTAATTGGAAAACGGCGCCATCTAATGAATCTGAACTACCTATGGTATGATCATCGGTTTTCTTCAAATCCAAAGATTGTCCATTGGGTAAGGTGACATACAACAGCCATTTGTTACCATTTTGTAATTCAATTGAATACTTCTTAATGCCATCCTTAGGACCATTTTCTTCTTGAAAATTCTTGAATCCAGAGACGGAATTAATTTGAGGACTCAATTTCTTGTAAATGGCAGTTATAAATCCCATCCCTTGCACCAAGGGTAATTGTAATTCACCATCAGCAGTCAACTTGGCAGTAACAGAATATTTATTGAAATCCAGCAAAGAGAATTTTGTATTTTTATCAAATTTTGAAGAAGAGAAAACGATATCTTTGACCCCAGTTGGGTTATAAAAGAAAGCTGGTGGATCCAGTTTAGTATCAAATACCTTGTCCAGATCTTGGGCATGATATGCTGCGATTCCAAATGCATCCTTCTTTGAGTAAAAGAGAGAGTAAGGTTGTGTGAAGACAGCACCAGTTTGATCTTCTACCAACATGTTTGTGTAAAAGTTGTTGGTTTGAACTGGTGAGTCACTAGAGGTATTGGCAGGAAGACTCACTTCACCACCTTTCTTTTGAAATATCGATGGTGGATCTGAAGTAGAGATAGCACTGCCAAAGATATCATCGGCTTGAATATTAACGGGTTTATCACTCATATTTATAAGTTTTAGCAGCAAAAAAATAGCAGTGGAGTAAGCAAATGTTTTTAAGACTTTTAGTTGATCAGACCTTTTTTTTTTTTGTGGAGAAAGCTCCTTAGTTTTTATTCTGTAAAGAAGAGAAGAAATACAACAAATTACATATACGGGGTACCTACTCTTATATACTGGTTAAAGTGTATTTGTACTGAACTTTTTGGTATTTGTGATCTCGTAAATGTCGACGACATTTAATATTCTGTGGTAGATAATGTCGCGTTTTGACAAAGATCTCACGATGATAGTCTCTTACGCTGCCCCCATTTAAGGGATCTCTGCTACAGGTCGAGATTATCACGCAGACATTTAATTAATTTACATTAAAACGCTGGTGTACTGGGACCCGTCTCTTCACGAAGTTACTTTTTCCTAGGATGAGTGATAGACCCGGTGCCAATGACCATCACCATGGGGTCGATGAGCGATCAAGTGAGTCGGGGCCAAGCGACCGACCCCATAATGAATATAATGGTAATGATGATAGCAACAATAGCATTAATGTGGTAAATGATAGACCTGGTGATTCTAAAGGAGATTCTCATCCTTCAAGATACGAATCTGGTACTAGCTATTTGGGGTCAGATTGGTCTTCGAATATATTGATGGAGGCAGGTCAAGAAGTCTTCTATAACATGGGATTTGACAACGCGCATAATTCAGGTTACTATAATGAGAATGGTAATCAGAGACAAAACGAGACTAACGAATCTTTGAAGAATCAGATGCCTCTGAGTGAACCATATGAAGCACAGGATCCAACCAATGGAAGTAATGAAGCAAGGGCAGAACCAAAGGCCCCTACGAAACAGAGGCGACCATGTGACCATTGCAGAAGAAGGAAAACAAAATGTGTGGTTGTGTCAGGCTCAAGTAAATGTGCCCAATGTGAAGCTAAGTCCCTTCCATGCACTTATGTTGGTCTGGCATTAAAGAGAAAATCAGGTGAGGTTTATCCGCAAAGTGTGAAACGGTCTATGTCCTTCGAAGGGTCAAGTCCTAGTAAGATTGATAAAAATACCATAATTCCTCCAAATGTCCCTATTAGGGACGTTCCACCAGTACAGGATTACTCGGCTATGAATAATTCATTGTTAAAGAAAACTTTGTCGTTGCAGTTCCCTCGGTCTAGTTTTTATGCTGGCCCTACGTCGTATTTATGTGATATGAGTGTGGTTAATTCTATTATAGAAGCACGCGACCGTAATGTTCCTCATGAAAATATGAAACCAGGTGGTAAAGTTGAACAATTAAACTTTTCGAATAGTCTTTCGTTGAGGAAAGTGAGTGATAAAGTTCTGTTTTTTTTAAAAGATGACCAAACCCCAGAATCGTATCAGACAATGTCAGTAGATGTGGATAAAATCGAAAAATTTGTGGCCCCCCATGGTCAGATCTTGATAGACTTGTATTTTAGAATTGTTCATCCATCTTATCCCATTCTACATAAAAAAGTGTTTTTGGAAAAATATTCAAGAACACATAGGGAATTCAGTGCTCCTTTATTAGCTGCAGTTTATGCTTTGGCAATAGAATGGTGGGATTATGATCCTCAACTCAATAGATATCCCAAACCACAAGTTGAACTAATTTTAAGAATTGGGATCAACTCTTATTTGCAGGAGGTTCTAAACCGTCCTAAACTAAGTGCAGTTCAAGCTGGTTTACTCTTGCTTCAATGTCGACATATTCTCAGAAAGCATAAAGAAGACAGTACCGTCTCATCACCTCAAAACGACATAAATTACAGTTTTGTAGAGGTGGGGTATAGTGAATGGGTTTTATGTTGCCAAGTTGTAGCTCTAGCAGAAGAACTAGGTTTAGGATTGGACTGTCATGATTGGAAACTTCCGAAATGGGAGAGGGGGTTACGTAAAAGATTAGCATGGGCAACTTATATGGAAGATAAATGGCTTTCTTTAAAACATTCAAGGCCTTCTCATATCCTGAATGAAAATTGGGTTGTTCTTAATTTAGTAGAGGAAGATTTTCCTGAAAAACATGGAGATGGGGATTTAAAAGAAGGATCTTCCGATATTGACAATGGCAAAAAGTTATTTATGAAATTCATTGACCTTTCTGTTATATTATCTGATATCCTTACTCAATTTTATAGCATGAAGGCAACAGCCACTTTAACGGATATAGAAGAGGTTTTAATACTTGCTAAACCTCTTCAGTTAAGACTAAGAGAATGGTACCATTCTCTCCCAATCGAGCTTCAAATGACTTCAGTTAAGCCAAGAAAGCTTTGCTCAAATGGGTATTTACAATTGGCATATTTTGCTACAGAATTAACCTTACACAGGAAAATCATATTAACAATGCACAATCAAAAGTTGGCTGGAAACCAACCACCTGATCAATTAGTAACTGTTTGTCGGTCAGCGGCAGAAACTAGATTACTAGCTTCTATCGAATTTGTGCGGGACTTGAAACCTGAACACATTCATTCCTTTTGGCACTCTTCATCTTCATCCAATTTCACTTTGATTGGGACATTTGCATCAATTCTTTTTATCACATCTTCATCGAAAAATGAGGCCGACTACTACAGAGACCAGATATTTAATTATAGATGGGTATTAAAGATGTGTTCAAAGGGATTTTCTCAGGCTAGCACCGCACTACAAAAGCTCAATTTGGTTCTCGTACAAATACCGGGCTTATTAAATGAAAATGTCGATCTCCCCATGACGGTTCCTTATGTGGAGCAAGAGTCTAGACATGCACTTTCTTTCAGTCAAGAATCAAATGATGATGATTATTCTGAATCGACAACATAGATAATCACTTTGGAAGTTGGCTAGAAGTTTTGTAATATAGTATCAATATAATGTCTCGTATATTTTATCTGTTTCAAACATAATCGTATTTAGTAGTAGTGGTTGATAATTTCCACTCGTCTAAATTTTTATTGGAAAACTCCACAACTTTTCAAAAGTCCTCCAGGCAAGCTTTAATCGAAGGGGGTCAAATAAGCTTCCGCAATGACTCTAGCTCTAGCATTCAAAAATAATTTCATTTCACTAATTTCCTTGTCCACATCTTCCATGAATTCTATAATAAAATCAACCAACTTATCCTTCAACATTTGTTCGGTATGGAAGTTGGTTATCAAAAATGAGATATCATATCCGTCGATAGGAACTCTTCTCAATATAAAGAAATTCTCTGCTCTTGATGTTAAGAATCTTGTGAATTTATGAACCAATATTTGTTCAATTTCATCTGCTTGCTTGATCTTGATTGATACTCTAATTGAATTGATTGAAGGCTCAATAAGAATTTTCTCATTTTCGTTTCTTGCTATCAACATGGGATTCAATATTAACTCCGGGTTATGAGTGTTATCAACTTCAATTTCTGGTCTATTGTGTCTTTCAACCAATTGTGATGAAAAATCGTCTAAACATATCGCTGCTGTCAAAGAAGATCTAACAGCCGTCAAGTATGGCTTTAATGATTGAGACTGGTGGTGAAAGTTAGTAACAATTGCGATAAATATTGCGGTATAGAGAATTGCAAAGTAAGCTTAATCACAGCTCACAATTCATAACACTTACCATTTTATCAATAGATTAAATACTTTACTCTCAAGTATTAACCAAGCTGGAAACTAGATTTACTATGGGAAACAATATTAATGGCGGTAAGTACACGACATAATTTCTACTGATAAAATCAAAATTGAGGGATTCTATTGATTATATAAGCTGATATCTAGTAATTAAGAACTACTGGCTTATTCTTTGACTTTGCCAGACTCTTTGCTCCTGTATCACCGCGTCTACGCTTGCTGTCTGGAGAAGCTTCCTTCCCGAATGGCCTTTTTCTGTCCGTTTGTCTTGAATTTTTATGATTCGTTAAATGTACAAGTTCTTCCAACACTCTCTTACCTACATCTGTCAAGAGATATTCCTTATCTGACTCGGGCTGGTTATATTCACCGAGAAGCCTATTCACTTCGGTCAAATGGCCGTAGGAATTTAATACTTCAATGATATGAGAATAGTCTCCTTCCTGTAGAGTTGCCTTTTTATTTTCTTCTGAGTCCAACACTATGCCCGCCATGGTGGACTCTTTGTCCACCGTTACTGAATTGAATGCATCGGCAGTTTGTGACAAGGCATTTCCAATTGCATGCTCTATATTATGTAAGTCTGATAATATTCTTTCCTTTCTTGCTCTCTTTTTAACTTCATACTCATCCTTCAATGCCTTGTATATTTTACTGAGTTCTTTATGATCAATATTAGATTCGTTAACAGGTTCCAGATTGACACTAAATGATGACAACCGGTCATCATTTGTCTTTAATAAAATCTTTATGAAACTATCCTCAGATACATAGATATCATCTGGATTGAATGATTCAGGATGAGCTCTCCTTGCATCGAGCAATATATTTTCTGCCAAATCTCTCCTGAGCAATGCTGCTTGCCTTTTTTCGTCAACTATATCCCAAAAGAGCTCAATTGGAGTTGATCCATTCCTGCCACAGATATCAATGAAACTATCTTCATCTTCGATCAATGGCAATATATCCTTAAATTTCGTATTTTCATTTATGTCCAATGTTTGAAGTAGCTCCTTGAAGGCATCCCTGGCCTTACGGTCGGCCCTATATACTTGCTTCTCTTCAGTTTGAATGACATCTCTGAGGTCATCGATGATCTTGGGATATATTTTCGACAGGTACAATTCAAGGATATCTAGTTTGTCAAGAACAGCAAAATGCTTATTTGCTTGAAATCTCAGGTCTCGTGTTAAGTTGGAATACAAATCTTCCCAACCTTCACTTTGGGCAACGAGCGAAAGATTAATATGAAGGAGATAAGACTCTAATTCTCCAAGAGCCTCCAGTTTCTCATTGGCAATCTTTTCGTCGTTTTCAGCCTTCAATTTCTCTTGGAAATCATAATAAATTTGGGATATCTCGTCGTCAGATAAAATTGAATGATTAAAGATTGGATTGTCGTCACCAATTAATAGTTTTTTCATGCTCTGCCATCTGGTGGTATGTTTCAATTTTCCTGATCTCTGATAACCGTCGAGAACCTTTTTGAAATTCTCTTCGAAGCTTTCGACAATTTGTACTCTATTTTGTTTTTCCTCCTTGAATAGAGTTATTAAATAATCTTCAAATAGTTTTTTTCTATGCAATGAATCAGGAATAACCCAATATATGGGATCTTTAATAAACTTTGACATGACAGCTTGGAAGGACCAGGTGGAATCGACACCATTAGTCTTGAGCATATTAACAAACGCGTTCTCTGCTTCTTGGAATGAATCGAATTGTGGTGGATCTATGAGCTGATTTGAAATTACGGGCTCAGAGTCTAATTCCTTTTCCAAATGACTTCTCTCTTCTTTTATTTCGTTTTCTTTATTCGTTTCATCTCCTTCAGCTGTTGTTTCTGATGATATATTTGATAATTCCGCTGGTGGATCCCATGTAGTCTCACCAGTTTCTTCATTGAAATAGTACTTTTCACCCTCATCGGTAGTGAAAACTTGCCATTTCAGTTTTGGAGCTGCGTCATCAGGCTTGGTCCAACTTGTCTCTTGGGTTTCTATATTGTAGTAATACACTCTTCCCTCATCATCTTTCACTTCTTCCCATTTCTCCATCTTGTGGTTCGACTCTAACCAGCCCTCAGCGAGTGATGAATATATTTTATATTATGGAGATCTTTGCGAGTTCGATTCGCGCACGCGGGAGAAGCGACACATTTTGCATCAATTCACCAAACCACAGAAACAGTCTTGAAAGAGATAAAACACAAAAGGTGAAACAGAAGACACTATTTTCACTGACAGAAAATAATGGCTAAAATTGTGTACTTGATCCCTGAATTAATGTTGTGGAGACATGAGAGACGAGTGAAACTAAAGAATATGTTTCTTATGGAGGAGGAGGAGATACTGGCAGCAAGGAGGCATGAGAGGAAAGATGCAACTATGGACATTCATTCAAGGATACCACGTCTTCAGTTTGGGTTTCCATCTTATGATGAGGAAGAACATCTTGGATATCCATTTGACATAAATCAAGCAAAAAACGAGAAGAATCATCAAAAAAGAGACAAAGAACCTGAAAAAAGACATCCTTTTATAATCGATGCAAATCAATATGCCTCCCCAATTCATGGTAAAGTAGGGCATCCTATACTACATATTGACGACCAGAGATATCCTTCAAAATATATTCATGTTCCGTCACCTATGGCAGGTATCAATGTCGTGGCAGTCAATGAATGCTGCTGCGCTAAACCGCGACATTTTATGCCGCAACTAATTTACCAGGAATGTCGACTGATAACACGGGAACCATGGTCTATACTTCCTGATCCGCATCATAATGAGAATCAGGAGGAAGGAGAACATGGATTTACGGGAGAGGCTCCTAGACCAGATAAATTAAAGTCTTCCCTGAGACCGCAAGCTATTAAGAAGAATACGAAAAAACAAACCAGCAAATACAAGGCTGCATCTAGTAATGACAACCCATACTCTAAAACAGGCTTCTTTCCTGCTGGAGCTAAACTTCAGGCTGCTCCGAAAACCAATAGGGTCACGGTTAGTAGA
This sequence comes from Priceomyces fermenticarens, assembly GCA_030574455.1. Taxonomy (NCBI): domain Eukaryota; kingdom Fungi; phylum Ascomycota; class Pichiomycetes; order Serinales; family Debaryomycetaceae; genus Priceomyces; species Priceomyces fermenticarens. The sequence goes on along the minus strand of JAJMEZ010000003.1, from coordinate 299,769 downwards.
AAAAGCGAAGAGGAATGCTCCTCTTCGGGAGACAGCTGTAGTATACAAATACAAGTTTCCCCAAAATCCTAACAGCTTTGTACAGATATGAATACAGAAACTCTAGTATCTAGCCTAACTTTGTAGGAATATATAACTTTTTAAGTAAAAACTAAACTCAACAAACAACACTGTCTGAAGCGGTTCATAATAAGTTACCTAGTGACAGTAAAAAAGCACAGTTCATATATTCAGATTTAGTCTATCTGCAGGACGTTACCTTATTGAAAATTAAGCAGAGATGAGACAACTGCTAAATACAACAAGGCATGGAAAGGAATGCACGATACAGATGAAAATCTAGATGATGACCTGCAACTTATCAGATACTCAGTGAAGGATCCTGTATGGTCATACTTTAAGGTCAAGATGTAAGTTAGACTAGCTATGTTTCCCAATATTTTTTCAGTGAATACTAAAACATATAGAACAACTGATAAGCAATTTTTCATAGACAACCCTAAGGCAGATGGAACTAATATGGATATCGATGCAGTATCATGGAAGCTTCTAATTTCCACAAGCTTGAGAAAGCTTTACGGACTCATTGGGGAATCTTCTCATTTTGACATCCTAATGAATTCGGGCCTTGGGGCGATAATAAGAACTTATAAAGATGATCGAGAAAAGTTTCAAAATAGTTTCATGACATATACATTTGATTTATCAAGATGTCTTGGAGAAGAGTATCAAGGGGCATACGGGTATATTCAAACAGAGAATGTTGCCAACTACTTGGGACTCGTTATTGATAATGAGGAAACGATAATGAAATAGCAAGATAGAATTCCCACTACTTAAGACAACTTTACTATAGACTTCATCTAACTGTTTATTATACAACTATTCTTTCATTTGTAGTAGATCCTTATCTTTGAATAAACCCAAACGTGATCCTGCGTGGCACGTGACTTTGAGTACAGCCAACAAACTTCACCACCAACTATCAGTAGAAGTGAGTTTTTACATCAATTGAAATTATTTAAAAGGAGCGGCTCTTACGATCAGGGATACTGCAGTTCAGCAATAAACATACTTGAAAGTTCAATTGACTGAAATGCTGATCAGGTCGTTTCTGACGATATGGGGATTTTTACTCATAGCTCTTGTGGTGATCAACGGTGCTATGGGTGAATTTCACCCTAAAATATGGCTGAAAGAAAAGGGAGATGGAAGTATTTGGGATATGATTTATTTTGATGATTCCACCACCATTTTAGCAGTCCTCGAAAAGAAAATGATAATTTCTTATGATGATGGTGGTTCGTGGCAAGATATTGAAGAATCTAAAGGTCTTAACGCTATATTTGTCGATACCGATCCTTACTTTAGAGATAGAGCCATAGCTTATTCCAGAACGGGAGTTAACTTAGTGACTCATGATAAAGGTAAAACTTGGACAAAATTCACTCTTAAGGATGACGAAGGTAAATTAATGGATAAAATTCGTAGGAAACCAAGAACTCATTTCAATACCATGAAAAAGGATTATGTCTTGATAGAGGCAGAGAAATGTACAAGGACTACAGGCTGCCGAGCCACTGTTTTTTATACTGATGATCTGTTTAAAACTGAAGTGAAAAGATTGAGATCAGATCTTGCCAAGTGTAAATTTGCAAAGTCTTCACTGGAATTTACTGGAGGAGATTCTGAAACAGTATACTGTTCAGAGAATAAGCGAAATTCTTTCGGACATGTGGTGAAGTCAAGATTTCTTCGGTCACAGGATTTCTTCAAGACATATAATGAAATAGGACATGACATTGTAAAGTCGCGTGCGATTCATGGGTTCCGTATCGAGTCTACTTTTATGATTATCAGTGTTGATAAGGATAAATTCCGTGGAAGCTCATCGAGAGCATTCTTGGTATCAAAAGATGGCGAGAACTTCCAAGAGGCTGAATTCAATGTTGATATCTCATATGGCATGGTGGAGATTTTGAAGGCTACTCCACTGGGATTATTATTGCAAGTGGTTGATTTTTCACCTTCGTTTTGGGGAGTAAGTACTTCTCAAGTGTATATGTCTGACTCCAGTGGACTAAATTACAAGTTGGTGCTTTCAAACGTGGTGGATATTTTGGATGTTCAAACTGCTGAAGGAAGTTGGATCGCAAACATTCAAGACAATGCACCAGGGCCTAACTCTGCGGAACAATTAAAGTCCGTGATATCAATTGACAATGGCCGTACTTGGAAGCCATTGAAAGTCCAGGATGATCCTAATTGTAAGATTGAAGATGGATGTTCCTTCCATATCATCGATCCAGTTGAAAGAACAGGAGGTGGTAATTATTCCACTGGCCCTACTCCAGGAATCATGCTAGCTGCTGGAAGTTTAGGTAAATATATTAACTTTGAAGATCCAAAGACTTATTACTCAAGAGATGGTGGTTTGACATGGAGTTATGCTATTGGCAAACCCACTGTTTTTTCATTTGGTGACCTTGGTAATGCCATTGTTGCCGTTCCGATCCCGATGAATGATACTCAACTCGAAAATAAGAATCGTGAAATATATTATTCATTAGATCAAGGAAAATCATGGACTTTAGAGAAAATTGAGTATGAAGGATTCCCTTGGTTTTTGACGACAAATGTCGATGGATCCACAGCAAAATTTGTTTTTGCCACAGATAACTTTGCCAAAGATGACTCGAGTAGCCACCAGATTTTTGGAATTGACTTGTCGGATGCTTTTGGAGGTAAGAAATGTGACAAGAATGATTATGAAGAAGTTTATTCCAAAGTTGATGATGATGGTCGACCTGAATGTGTTTACGGCCATAAGGAAAAGTTTTTGAGAAGAAAGCAAGATGCACAATGTTTCAGAGCAAGAATATTCGAGGATATCGTCATCAGAGAAGAAAAATGTGCTTGTCTGGAACTTGATTTTGAATGTGCAGATGGGTTCAAACTCTCTAATAAGGAAGCATGTGTTCCTAATAAAGAGGCTATGAAAAAGATTTGTCTGAAATCAAAATACAAGAGTTTAAAACTTCCAGATAAACGTCTTATGGAGGGTACTCTTTGTGAGTTCGATAAAAAGAAACAAAAAGATTTCGTTGCCGAAGTCACAATTAACTGTGCTGACTATAACGATGGTGGCGATACTTCCCAGGAGCTTATTAGATCTACTGCCCACAAATTCGAGAGCCAATTGGAGCAATACTTTTATGTCGAGGAGAGTGATGAGCGTGATGCAGACACCGTCCTTGTAAAAACCCAGAATAATAGGGTATATGTCTCCAACAATGGTGGCACAACTTTCCAGAAGGCACCCTTTTATGATCCAATTGTGAAGATTGTCACTCACAAGAAACAGGTCGCCTTGTTGACTAATTCTGATGTGTTCTATCTTTCGATGGATGGTGGATTTTCGTACAAGGCTGTAAGACCCCCAAGTAGTTCACCACCAATGTTGCCCGTGGAGACGTCGACACATCCTTTATTTCCTTGGAGTTTTCTTTATCTTGGTTCGAGAAATTGTGGAATGAACCCTACAAGTCAGTGTCAGCCGGTATTATATTTCACCGAAGACGGAGGCGAAAGGTTCTCGGAAATTGCTCAAGACGTCTTCAAATGTACTTTCGCAGGGTCCACTCTTGATAGTAACGAAAACTTAGTTTTCTGTCTTAGAAATAGTAAGCAAGGGAAGAGACATGAATTGGTAGCATCTACTGATTATTTTAAGACCTCGAAAGTCATCTTTGATTCCGTCGTGGGTTATGTTTATGTTGGCAAGTTTATTGTTGTTGCAGTTGCCAACGAAGAAACCAAATCATTAGAGGCAAAGGTCAGTGAGGATGGTGTGACATTTGCCGAAGCGAAGTTCCCTCATGAGCTCCGTGTGGATCCTGAGGCATACACCATTTTGGGAGGCTCTAGTGGATCTATATTCATGCATGTCACTACAAACCCAGCAAAGAATCATGAATTAGGTTCCATCTTGAAGTCTAACTCAAATGGTACATCTTATGTGATGACCTTACTGGATGCTAATAGGAATTTGCAGGGATATGTTGATTTCGACAGAATTGAAGGAATTGAAGGGATTCTCATGAGTAACATTGTCCAAAACCCCAAGTCTCACGAGGAAAAGAGTTTGAGAACAATGATAAGTCACAATGATGGTGCTGAATGGAATTATCTTGTACCTCCCAAAAAAGACTCTAAAGGTAAGAAGTATTCATGTCTTGGTAAGTCATTAGCAAAATGTTCCTTAAACTTGCATGGCTTTACTGAGAGACCAGACTACAGAGACACATACTCATCTCCTTCCGCTCCTGGAATGATGTTTGGAGTCGGTAATGTCGGTAGTGAATTGGATAACAAGAATCGTGCCACATTCTTGACTATTAATGGAGGTATCACTTGGAAAGAAGTGAGAAAGGGATCCTACATGTGGGAATTTGGTGACAGAGGTACGATCTTGGTGTTAGTGGATGCCGAGAACGAGACTAATAAAGTGGTTTATTCCTTAGATAACGGTGATACATGGAAGGAATACGAGTTCGCAAAGGATCCAGTTAAAGTGTTAGATTTGGCTACCGTACCCTCTGATACTTCAAGAAAGTTCTTAATATTCACTCAAAGTGCTTCTGACAGAAGTACCACTTCTTTTGCCATCGACTTCTCCAAGGTTCATCATCGCCAGTGTAATTTAGATTTGGATAATCCTGAAGATGATGACTATGTATTTTGGACTCCAAAGCATCCTGATTCAACGGGTAACTGTCTTTTCGGACACGAGGCCAAATATTTGCGTAGAGCAAAGGGAAAGAATGACTGTTTCATAGGTGCAGCCCCTCTCAAGGAAGGTACCAAGGTAATTAGAAATTGTACATGCACTAGAAGTGATTATGAGTGTGATTATAATTTCTTCAGGGACAAAGATGGAACATGTCAATTGGTGAACGGTCTCTCTCCCGCAGATCACAAGAAGGACCAATGTAAGAATGACAAGGACTTCCAATACTTTGAGCCTACTGGATATAGAAAGGTTCCATTGTCCACTTGCGTTGGAGGAAAGAATTTCGATAAATGGAATCCAAAGGCATGTCCAGGTAAACTGAAAGAGTTCAAGAAGCACTATAATAAGCAGATTTCTGGGTTTTCATTCTTCTTACTCTTTGCCATTCCGCTCTCAGTTTTCGTGTTCGCCACCTGGTTTGTTTATGATAAAGGTGTCCGTCGTAATGGTGGATTCAAACAACTTGGACAGATTCGTCTTGATGCTGATGATGACGATTTCCAACCAGTGGAAAATAACAATATCGACAAGGCTGTTAATAAGGTTGTACGTGCTGGGATTTATGTGGCAGCAGTTGGCATTGCTGGTATAAGAACCGTCGCCAAGATCGATAAAGCTGTAGCCACAAGAATTTTCTCCACAATCTTCCGTCGTAATCCAGGAGAGAGACGTTATGTCCAGATCCCGGAATTTGACGAGGAGGAGCTTTTTGGTGACGATGCCACGTATGATGATGATCCCAATCAAATATCCACCAATTATCACGACGAGATAGAAGAAGAAACAGCTGAAGCGGCTCAAGATTATCCTGAAGCACCGATAGGTGATGAAGGAACAGATTCTCGTCTTTTTGATATTGAAGATCCCTCTGATGAGGATTTAGCTTCAAGTAGGGTTGAGGCCAATGATCACAAACAACCAGACGCAAAAAATTCAACTGAAGATGCTGAACATGAAGAAAATTGAACCAAAACCAAAAGGTAAAATATATACATGTAAAGTTATTCGTATTAGATAGCAGGTGTTGAATAAAAATTTTAATGCATTATTGGTCCTTTCTAATCTAATCTATTTATTTTCATTGTGTATGTCATTAGCTCTAACCTGCTTTGAGATTATCTATGTAAGTCTATCTCATGAAGCAAATCACCAGGATTAACAGCGTTCATCATATCCTTTTCTTGAATCCTTTCAACGCCCTTTTGTTGGTTATGTTGTTTTCTAAGGAGTGCAATGTATGGCAAAATATAAAGAAGTCCAACTAATGTTGTAGCACCAAGGGCACATGCTAATGATATACCCACCACTTTACCTCTTGATAAATTCTTCATTGTATATTCTTTGGGAGATTGGAGAATACCTGAGCTCTTTGAGAGTACAGACCATACAACACCAATCTCATTATTGTTCGATGAAGTGAAAACGAATGGCTGCCATGCACTTCCATTATAAAGTGCTACGTTCGCTTGTCCGTAATCCTTCACCGAGAAGTTTCCAACAAGAGCAAGAGCTTTGTCATTGGAAATCTGTTTCCCGTTGTTCCTTTTGTTTTTCTTTGACAATGGAAGAAGTTCTATATCATGAATAGAGCTTCCAGTATCAAATACCAATCCCTTATCAATATCAACCCAATTATCTTTATGTGCAGCAACAAAGTTATCACCTTGAGCAATAATACCCCCATTGAGACCTTGATTCGAAGTACTTAAAATGAATCTCTTGACACTTCTCTTCGAGTCCAATTTATTTAAAGAGTCTTCAGCAGTGAATGAAGAATCAGAGAAACTGTAGCTTACGAAATGAGCCTTTTTTCCTTTAAACTTTAAATCTCCACTTAGCAAAACTTGAGTTTTACTGATAAAGTTTATGTCAGTCACCGTACCCGAAAGGTCATTATTCTTTTGAGGATCATTCCATCTTGCATTCTTGAGATCGTAGACACAGACACTTTGACATCCAAGGGACCCTGCAGCCTCAAAGTTTCCTCCAACGAGAAGCTGACTGGTTTTGTCATCTAATACAATAGAGTTCACTTTAAGGCCATCCTTGGAGCTTGTTGAGAGTTCAGCAGGCTGGAACCCAGGAAATTGGTTGTTTTTCAAATCATAGATTAAAACACCTGTGACATTAGTTGAACCACGAAGTGTCACTGGGCCATTTGTCCCCAAGAAAAGATAGCGAGCTCTACTATCAACATGTAATGAAGTGATGGTAGTGTTTGAACCCCAAGTTAATTTCCCATTTAAAGACCTCATTTTCCCATTTTTAGAAGAGTTATCGATCAACCCCACGTTCTTGGCTTTGTTGGTACTAAAATTACCTACAGCAACCGTGAGACTATCATTCACATAAAATGCTCTTTGGATGTACGATTGATCTTGCGTGATATTAAAATCAAAACTTTTAAGATCACTCTTTGTGTTGATAAATGCCTGATCCACAGAATAAAGATCCATTACACTGAGTCCACTTCCGGTCAAGATTTGTTGCCTCTTGGCAATATCCACGGCACCAGTAACATTCACCTTGGGACCAGCAGATGTCTGCCATCTTGAATGTTTTCTATCCCATGTCATGAATGTAGAATCTGAAGCAAACACGAAATAATCCGTTCCTTCGATCGTAAGATTGGTAAATGATTTAAATTCTTCATCTAAGTATTCATTTCCGAATCCATACCATTTGCCTTTCGATAAAATAGCAAAGTTGTTGATGGAGTCGACAGAATTGTTATGGTTCGAAAAGTCTCTTAATAAATCAGAACTATCAGGATCACTAATTTGAAACTTTCCAACCACAACAGTATCTGCACCATAATCAAGAATATTGGTGATAGAGTCGTTAAACTTGACACTACTGAATGGACTTGAAGAGCCCGAATCCCGTTTCTCTATATCCGAAACTTGAGTCGAATTTGCCGTTTCATTGAACCCCTTCACATCAACTTGGATCACATTATTATTGGAAATATTCAAATGCTTTGAATGTGAATTTAATTTGCCAACGATCAAGATCTGCTTCTGTTTGGATTGGCTTTGATAGCTAAGTTTGTCGATAACGGAATCATTTGACAACATTGCACTTATGGAATTTAGCGTGGAATTTCCGACATAAGTGTTTTTAAAACTGATATGTTTCTTTTTACCTGTCAGGTTAATGATATTCTTTTCGTTGAAATCAGAAAAGTTTGATAACGAATATTCGAATAATCCATTCAACTTTAATTTGGAAGTATGATATTTGTTGGAGGTGCTGTTTGTATGGTTTGTGTGGTTACTATGGTACTTATCCAATGACACAATATCGGCAACTACTTTGTCAACAACAACTCTATTGTTGTTTGTGTCACCGATAGAATCATGGTAAGAGACTTTGATTTTGTTTTCTCCATCACTGGACGAGGACCCCTTGAGATGGCCGTAAAATAGATAGTCGAATTTGTCGTAATCATTATTTTGGTAGATTAATTTCGTAGACAAAATGTCATCGTCATGATCAAGAACAGTGACGTTGACGATGGATCTAGATGCGCAGCTGTTATCTTGAGCACATCCAGGTGTTGTCATTATGATCGAGTAGTTACCGGAGTAGGATATGTTTGGGTAAAATGTGACTTCAGCCTTAGTATCTGTGGAAATCAAATAATCAGCTTGGACGTTTCCATTCAAGCTCAGAGCTGATTTGAAATCTCCACTCAATTCAGTATAGCTTGCCTTTTCATCATCCAGATCACAGTTGGGGGAATTTAATGTGTTATTCCCATAAACCGTCACCGAATTCAGATACAATTCGAATCCAGATAACACTCCTTTACTACCATACCAGCCAACTATGGTGACCCCTACCTTGTCGACTGCAACATTATCAACAAATGCAAATTCTTGGTAACTTTTACCGTATCCCAATGTCTTTGTCTTTGTAGTTGAGTCATAGTACTTTGCGTAACTACCGTCAGAGTTCACAGAGGTAGAAGAATCCAGGATGTGCTTATGATCCTTCTTATTGTGATTGACAGCATCAGTCAAATCTGAAACCGTCAGTAGAGGACACCACGCATCACAATGGGTGAGTTGGTTCGTTTGGGGGTCGATATAAGTGAGATTCATGATACCATTGTTGGGGTAGGAGTATATTCTGAATAATTTCACTCCATCGTTACCCTCGGGGATCGTGAGTCTTGCCTTTGTGGGGACCACTCCCTTGGCTTCACCGGGGAGTTCAACGGCCCATTCACCACCTTGACCAGCGTTTACAGACCACTGGTCATTATTTGCGGGGCATATTATTGAACTAGCGTCCTGTTCATCGCCGTTAACCGTGGTGAATATCCCATTTTTCAATGAAATTTGTTGTTCTGCGAGTATTAAAGATGAATTAGTGGAATTTTTGTGATGATGCTTGGTTTTGTTTGATCTATGGTACAAAAGGTCTTTTAAGCCTAGGGTGTGGAACTTCCCCCCAAATACAATGGAACCTTGATCTTTCTTATCATTATCAAAGATCTTGGCTATGGCATTGACCGAGGAGTTCTTCCCAAACCCTTTAAATGGCAATGATTTTGTCTTTTTAGATGTTTTATTGTAGATGGCCGTTCCATAAGTGCCGTTGAACTCGAAGTCTCCTCCTAGATAAACGAGGTCACCATCCACAAGCATGGTTTTCACTTCACCGTTAGTTATTTGAGAAGTACTGTCATCACGTTTACTTGACCCCCCGAAAAGTGGTGATACTTGATCTTTATCAGCGTCATAAATTACCGGACTCGACACTTTTTTATTATTGGCTTCGGTGAAGTTGCCAATGATTATAGCAGAGCTATCTTGTAAATTTTGCATTTGATACACATGACCATTCAAAACTACTGACCTTTTATAGTCCCCCTTAGTATTCTTTACATAGACATTGGTGGATCCATTCGATTGTGTTTGAGAATTGGCCAATACATCGGCAGAGTCATCTGAAGTATAAAGTGACACGGCATCGAATTGACCAAAGACCCCCAACTTCCCACCAAGATCATCATAAGCTAATGTAGGTAACTGGAGGTTTGAGTTCGCCCAACAGAAAACCAGCAATGCAAGGATCCAAATTATAGATATTGTATGTCGTATCGTCATGCTATTATAATGCAAAGTTTATGATAGGTGTAGAGTTTTGATATTCAATCCAAATCCTCCTCTGCTTCTAATTTAACCCGAAGGTTTAGATTGAAAACTAATATTTATCTAAGAAAAAAACTGGTTATAGATTCAAAATCAAAGGATCGTAATAAGATCAGCCTTGAAAATATTCCCAGATTAATCGGTGTTTTTCTTTGAAAGTTACCTTTTAAAACCGCCCTGAGGTCGGATCAGCAAACACAGACGAAGCCTAAATTATCAGTAGCTCGTGCTGTTCCCGAATGTTAACACCCTTTTGTTGTTGAAGACACACAATTTTCTATGTTACACACCGTCAAAGGTCGTTTGTCAATCATTGGGCGTACGTATGCATGCAAAAAAAAATTGCAGAACCGTAGGCCGCTTATTTGATGTTTACATTTTACTTGATTAGGTGTCAATCGTCAAGACATTCTTGGATACGGCATATAAAGCAGTTTCTACTGTGAACTTTAAAATTCGCGTTGCCTCCTCCTTGGCCCTATGCAGTGAAAGGTAAATAGGAGTGAAAAGGTTTTCCATGGCATCAACCCGCGATCAAATGGACTCTAACACTACTGTGGGTGGTTCGAATCTGGGTATCGCGAAATAACGTTTTCCTACCCCCGTCTTGCCCCCATCTCCGTTTTCGTGCTTTACTACTTTCCGGTATCTAATCTTTCAACTTAGACTTTTATACATCACTACCGAAACATGTCTCTGTCAGCAGACCAGTATCCTGATGGGTTGGACCCGTTTCTGGCAAGGCAGAACCTATTGCACCATGCGTATTCGCCGTTAATAACGGTGCAATCATCGTTGAATAGTGACTTACTTATACAATCGATTTTGGATACCAAGGATTTGTCATTGCTTCAGATTTTAAAACCTTACGGTAATAATGCAAAATTCGGTTCTTCCAATCAAGTATTCAAAATTGTCAATAGCCAATTAATGACAAAATCGTTTGCTAGTTTCCCAGTGAGGTTTGAACCTTCTTTGCCCGATCTTATTTCATTTGATCAAGCATCTAGTGGCAGGACCACAAACCAATTGAATCAGCTTTTCAGTATTAGCTCGCTAGAATTGTTGTTGAAATCAGAAGCAGAAAAGTCCGATAATCGTGATAACATCTATCTTGAATTTTTCTGCAAAGTGATATCTTCGAATAGAATTGTTCCCTTTGAGACTTTCAACCACCCAATATCACAGATATTCGTGATTGACTATGATAATGACTCTATTCAAGACCTCAGGAAGATGATTGTTGACTTCAGAAATTCCCAGTTTCCAAAGTTCTTTCAAATCGATGATTTAATGATTCATGTGTTTGTCTTATTTGACAACACTAAGACTTCACCTCCAGAAATTGTTGACTTTCAAAACAAAATTAAAAATACCTTGAGCATTTCTTCCACCATGATGCCAATAGGTGATGTTTTGCAGGATTCCAAAGTATCATTACCCTTGAACGAAAATTCCACGATTGAAGAAGATTTACAACGTTTATCCCTTAAAAACCCTTTGGACACTATCGATGTGCCGAGCTCCTTAGACTCGATATTTCGAAGTAAAATATTTGAATTCATCAGCAAATATCTAATTCCGCATATGCAACAACGAATCCGGTCATGGGATGATCAATTCTTGCAACCAAGGAGATCCATCACCAACAAGTTTTTTTCTGCATCCAAAAGACTATTCAATAATGAAACCAATTCATCATCAAGTTTCGATAATCAAGGTAGCTACTATTACAAATCGTCTCCAGAACAAGTTATCCGGAAATTAGCTGATTGGTCATTAATGTTGAATGACTTCAAATATGCATATTCCACTTATGATTTGATAAAGAGGGATTACACAAACGATAAAGCATGGGCATACGTAGCATCAACTCAAGAAATGTGTATTACTTCATTGTTGTTGGCACAAACTCAACATACTAGCAATATGACTTCTCCTGATAAGGCAACATTAAGGAAGATAAGACATGATATTGTGGAACCTTTTATAGATAATTTGTCCTATACTTTTAAGTCGAGATTAAACTTGAAAACTTATAGTATTAGGACCTTCCTAGTTACAGTGGAGCTTTTGTTGAGCATGAGCTTTACGTTTAACATTGCATGGTGGTGGAATGATTTAATTGAAAAATACCTTTGCAAGACTATTAATGAGTTTGATATTCATTTGACCTCCAGAAATCAAAACTCACAAGTGATTAGAGCGTTGCTTTATGAAAGATTGGGGTATTCTTCCGGTAGACTTACTTATCTAACCGAAGATAACAAAAGATTACTAAAGTTAGAGCCGACAAATGATACAAAAGCTGAACTAGAGGATGGGATGTATTATAATGTACACAAGCTTACTCTACCTCCGATTAATAGCTTTGTTGGGCTCACTAGATATAGACATTCCTCGATTTGGTATTTATTGGCGATTAAAGAATGGCTAATTTTGAATCATCACGATCAAGCAAAGAGACTTCTAGATAATATAAGATACTCTTTCAACATAGATTTAATAACCAAGGAGTGGTATGATAGGGATGATGTTTTATTAGGGTCAATCAAAAGGTCCTTGAAGAATGAACTGAGTTTAACTAATGAAAAACAGTAGCTACAATACTTATTACCCAATCTCCAATACTCGTTGTTTAACGCGTATATATGTATATAATCAAATATCAAGATAAACTCTTATGAAAAATGCTATTTATATTCATTCGAGCTCCTTGAGAGCCAATTTTCTTCTTTTATCCATAGTACTTTTAATATTAAAAGTCTTCGATGCCAATTCCTTACTTGTAACCCAATTCCATGCTCTTCTGAGAAGTGATTTGGCCTTAGGAATTGTGGAAACATCTTCTGCACCTTTCAACGATGAAAGATCAAATAATTTTGTTTGTAAATTCTTCATTTCTTCAAATGAAAAGGAATCTTCATCCAAATCATACTGAGGAAAATCTTCTTCTCGAAGAAGATTCATTCGGATAAATAAATGGAAAACTTTCAAGGTAAAGAATTTAACTGCATGCGATAACGGGTAAGGGAATAATGTATAAAATGAAAATTGTTCTGATCTATCACCTCTAACGTTTTTGTCTAAGTGTAAAGTAGCTTGTGGAATCTTATCACTCTTTCTAGCTGCAGACACCGATCTATATCTTGAACTGGAATTTTTGCGAGCCAAATTTAACGGTAAAAGATAAGAGTTTCTATCATTAGCTCCAAGTTTTAAGAAACGAAGATATATCCAACTTATGAAAAATCCACATAATGCCAATTCAAAATGCATTTTATATTCTTCACTGAATTTTGAGACTGCAAAAAGAAAACATAAAAGAAGAAATGGAACACAAGTCACTTTGATTCTTAGATTCCCTTGGAAAAGCAAAAAATAATGGTTACTGATCCTTTGTTTAATGGCTATAAGGAATCCCATGATGATTGCTGTGGCTGATACTACCACAGGGGGATATTCTTCTGTCTTAAGAATCATTGCCTTAGACGTGTAATATAAGTATATGCAAAGATTTGGGATCAACAGATCAGTCAATATGAATTTTATAAATTCTCTGGGACCCCATAGATTCTCGAGATATTTACCCAAGTAGAAAAAAATCATTACACTAGCACCAAGTTTGTAGAACTCAGGCTCAATAAAGCTGCTAGTAAGGATGACCCAAGGACGGGTCAACACGGGTGACTTCGTAGGAATGAACGTTAAAAATGGAACAAATAATTCATGAGGGTGAGGGATTTCATCTTCGTGCTGTTTTGAATGTTCTCCATGTGCTTTCTTTGCCGAAGAAACCACAAGAACAAAGTATGTATAATACTTCAAAACAAAGTTAAGAAGCGATAGTGAGATCAATGTCACCACCAAGATCCCCGTGACTTTGGGCACCTTCATTATGTTTCAAATGGCAACACAAAGGAGCCTTTCACTTGTTCAAAATGTTGATCGATATGCTCTCATACGAATCAAATAGGCTTGGTTTTTTTTATTGTTGGATCTTCTTCTCGTGTGCAGTCCGTGTTTTATATCGTTTTAATCAAACGAACTCAAAGAAAAAAAAAAAAGAAAGGAGATACCTAGCCCCAGAATGCTGACTTTTCGTAGCTTGTTGAGGCAGCCGGTTGTGAAATCAATTGGGTTAACTTTTTTCTTTGGGTCTTCGGTGGTGGATTTCGCTAGTAGGAGAAAAGAGTATGAGTCTTTAAAAGAGAACTATAATTCAAAGTTTCGAGTGTTGGAAGATTTGGCAGATGATTTAAGGAGAGGTCGTAATGTTGACGTGGCAAAGGAATTACAAATAGCAAATACTCTCACAAAATATAAATATAATAGCATTACTGATGTTCAACTTGATGAACAAATCAACTCATTTATTAAGCATTCTACCGAAGATGAGCATATTGATGATCCACATAGTGATCCACAAAGTGATACGCAAAATGATACAGTCAATGAACCAAAATTCTTATGATTAACCTATATAATACAATAATAAAGAAGAATAAAATTACCCGGTTATACCAAGGACACTTTTCGGATAGTCCTTCTATGGTTTTCTCCCGTCTCAATGACTTTACCTTCTTGTTGTAACCGCTTAACACCTTCATTGATTTCATTATTTTCAACTTTAAAGGGAACTTTCTCATTAAGTTTCACCGCCAAATCAACAAATTTAATATTATTGTTATTATCTTCAATTATATTCAAAATCTCTTTAGTGAGATCTTCTTGCATTCTTCTTTGTGCTGAAGTGGTACCGGTTTGCACCATATCCATATCGATTCTCCCAGTAAGTGGATCAGTGGCATAATCCTTAATTGCACTTTTTATCAATCTAACTGCTTCCTTCACATCAATTAATTCGACATTATTACTTAACCTCATCTTTGCATGAGCTTCAGATAATCTAATCATAGACTCAAGTTGTCTCGTTGTTGCAGTAATCCTCTTTTCTGAAGATCTACTATCATCACCCAACTTTCTCATTTCAACGTACGCTCTAACAAGTTCTCTCTTACCAGCTTCGGACATCACAGGATGAATGTTCTCCTTGGCGTATTGAATGTATGACGTCAAGAATTCCACTGGTAAGACAAAATTATTGGTGACCTTATCAGGGGCGTCTTCAAGATACATATCGGTCAAGTGTCTTGCCAATTGACGATCAATCTTCTCATCAACTTTATCCAAAATCAAATAAACTAAATCAAATCTGGACAAAAGTGGGGGTGGGAGATCAATGTTTGTCGTGACAGGTAAATTGGGATCATATCTCGAATTAATAGGATTGGCGGACGCCAAAATGGAAGTTCTGGCATTAAGAGTGGTAATGATACCAGCTTTAGCAATGGATATGGTTTGTTGTTCCATAACTTCATGTAACACTGATCTTGTGGAATCACTCATCTTGTCAAATTCATCAATACAACAGACACCTCCATCGGATAAAACCAAAGCACCACTCTCTAGAACCAATTGTTTTGTGTCGATATCTCTAGTGATGTAAGCCGTCAAACCCACAGCAGAAGAACCTTTACCAGAAGTATAAACCCCTCTAGGTGCGATTTTATGAACATAGGTCAATAATTGAGATTTTGATGTAGATGGATCTCCACATAACAAGATATTGACGTCTCCTCTATATCTGCCACCTTTCTTGAAAGTTTTGTTTGTTCCACCGAACAATTGCAACAAGATTCCCTTTTTCACGTCATCCATTTCATAAATCGACGGAGCTAAAGAGCGAGCTAAAACTTCGTAAAGATCATCTCTCTCTGATACCTCTTTAATTTTTTGAATCTCTTCCGGAGAGATTTGACGAGTTTGTTGTACTTCTTGTTCTTGGTCAGTTACTTCTTGCTCTAAGGTAGAATAGTCAGTGGCCATACGTTTTTTGTCAATCTTTTTAACGTGGACTACATCAAGATAGGTTTTGTACAAGTTTTTCAAGGCCCGTTGTCTGGAGTTAGCTCTCACGGGCAACGATCTGAAAATACCACATACTTCAATTCTATCACCAGCTCTGCAACTATCAACGAGTTCATCATACACACACAAGTTAATTGAATGTGGTGTTTGACCATCAGGAACCAAATCGGGTGTTTCTTGTAATTTAATCACTTGCTTGTCCGCAAAGGAAGATCTATTGTGCACGAGTGCCATTGAGTTTGTTTGACCACAAACTTCACGAGGACACTTCGTGGGTTCCGATATGACTCCCCTATCTATTTCCACAGCCATTGTATGATCACAAGCGTTACATTTAAAGAAAGCCACCTTCATATCAGGAATAATGGCTGTAGATCTTAAAACCAACCCCTTGACGCTAACAAGTTTGTCAATATCATTAGGGTTCAAGTCCCTCATTCCTCTTTCAATAGTGTTTATATTGAAAGGACGGGCAGTATATATATTAGTTTCGATCTCGTCGACGTTTGTATTATCCATATTTGATGAATGGTTATCCATTACCAAGGAAACCATACAATCTTTAATGGTTTGATCCATGATGGGGATCACTTCCTGAGGGTAGTTGATTAGTTGATAATACAATTTCTTGGTGGCTGGATACGACAACAAGTTTTTAGCATCCAAATTGAGGTTCGTCAAGCCTAATTCTCTCATGTAATTGAGTTGCTTAACATAATGAAGTTCGTTATCTTCATCAGTGACATCTTTTTGATCTAAAAGTTTCCTGTACTTGAATTTAAAAGACATCAAAAAATCTCTAAACGCGTTCGAGCAGTCTTGAATCGAGACATTAGTACCCCAAATGACTCTCACAGGCTCATCGCCTCCATCAAGATCTGTGTTACCCTGCGAGGATGTCGACAATGGATGAGCAGCATCTGAGCTTCTGGAAATTTGAGAGCCTCTTTCGGTGAAGATTCGCCTTCTGTTAGGAGAAGAAGTAGGATCGTGTAAATCACTTCTAGTATGTCTTCTAATAATTCTATCGACTTCATTGGTCACTCTGTCTGAGGTTCTGACCGGTCCCTGAGAACCGCCGATATCAGAGGTATGATGAATTGATGAAGTGTAATGTAAGGGTGAAGAAACATCTCTTCTACTTTGATCATTAACATTAGCATCTGAAGCCGGGTTCGATGATGAGGTAGCGAAAAACAACGGCGAAGAAGGTACTGCTGGACGTTGTGTCTGTGATTGTGACTCTGTTTCCCTTAGACTCGCATCTTGTGCTTCGTTTGAATCACGAACAGGAGATGACATTGTTAATACTTAGTTGATAACTAGTGAGATTGAAAGTGTGAAATATTTGAGAATAAATGAGATGCGTACGCGTTGTAATTATATTTCCTAATTAGGATAAAATAAAGGATTAACGATATAACGAGAGAAAATAAAAGAAAAGAAGAGATAAGAATAATACAAGAAGTTGATGATATTATCTCTCTTGAATTTATATAATTGATAGTATTGTAGAAACTCACTGCTGTAATTACTCACCCAATACTTGACTTGTTTCTGATGTGTTCAGCATGTTCTCTGGCATGTATGGACTCATTAGCCCTGCATACAATCAATCACCACGAAAGCCACTGAGTTTAGCATTGGCAACTGTTTTGGCTGTCATAACTTTTGTAATCACTTTGGCAACCACTTGGCAATCACTTTGGCTATGTTTTTGGCAAAGTTACATTGAGCATCATATCTCACATCATCTCGTCTTCGTTACGCACTTTGTATCACATTGCATCATCCTCTTGTTTTCATTCCTCTGAAACTTTTCGCGATCGTCAATAAACAAGATACAAACATTCTACTATCATCATCATGGATCGCCTGGGAAGTAGAGGAAGAACGATTTTGAAGTCAAGTGATAGTCTTAGACCTGAATACATGTTGCTTCACCATAGAACGGCTGGTGGACTACTTCCGGTACGAAGAAGTGGGTCCCCAGAGAAAAGATCGCATATTCATGATATTGAAAGACAGCAAAAGAAGAGATCTTTTGATCCTCCACATTCGGAGGATTCGGGCATCAAGAAACAAAAGGCAGTGACATTTCTCGATACGACCCCCTCTCTACCTTCAAGCAAGGGAAGCCTGGAATCGGTCACTAGTTTTGATGATATCAAACATTACTTACATGGTATTCTGTCTAGGTTAGAACAAGTGGAAGAAAACCAAAAGTTGATTCTAACCAAGATCGAGGCAAGAAATAGTGACCAGCTACAGGAAAGAATAAAAGAACTAGGGGAGGAAATACGGAAAATAAAGAATTCATTGAATGATTCATGATCTTTTGCATTAGAAATCTATATTCTTAGTGGTTTGTCCCGTTCCTTCGGCATTATTATCTTCCACATCATCAACTGGAATACCCCATTCCTCTATTTCAAATCTCTTTCTACTATTTTTAAATGCATATTCACCATTATGAATGAGCATCATTCCTTTATCAGATAGCACGGGCACCTTAATGATATCCACAAGTCCTTGTTGAACTTTTGTAGGTTCATTTTTGTAGGCTTTTTCAATGAGTCTAATCATATCTTGGTTGAAAGGCTGCAAGTGAATCACCCCATCCATTAATGATTCTAAGGTGGCACACAAAAGAGAGTCCCTAGGATAGAAGTCAGTGGCAATCGATGCTACAACAGCAAGATTATGACTGAATTCTCGTGTCAATGCCCTTATAGAATGGATAAAGGGAAGAATCGTTGTTAAATTGGAGAATTCGGGATTATAATTCGATGGATGAAGTATACTTGGGATCACTAACCGAATTACTTTAGACTCATTACCTCTGAGTTGCATTTTAATGATGGAATGAATAGATTTAATAACTTTGCCGATATCAAGATCGAGGGGGATAAAAGTGATATCTTGTGAACTAGGACCTGGCAATAATTTCTGAGTAATATCAAATTGGGAATTATAGTGTTCATAGGTATTGTCATTTTCTTTTGTATCTTTAACTTGTTTATTTAATCCATACCTCCAAGCTATTCTCATGCCATCATCTCTAGTACTTGCTTCATCCACAATATTTGATACACTTATTTTTTGTTCATTTTCTTTGACTTTGGCCTTTCTTTGATCTTTTGATGACCCTTTATATACACCAAAAAGTTCTTTCAGCCATTCATGAGGTAATCCAACGACAATAACATGACTATGCTGTATATTCTTCTCGATTCTATTATGAATTACACCTTGAGATGCAAAGGACTTTAAAATCACTGAACTGAAATCAGTGGGGCCTGCTTCCTCCACAAGAAGCGAGTTTCCCAATGGTAAGCCTTGATGAAGAAGAATTTTGTCCAAATCAGGAACTCCTGTGGATACTGTCTCCTGCGAAGTAGTCAATGATGGTCTAACAGCAGGGTTCTTGCGTTCTGGTGTTTTGGGTGATTGTGGCCTGGTTGATGGTGGCGCCTCTCTGTTGGGTACAGGTCTGGCACTTATACCACCAGGACCTCTCTGAGGGACCGCAGGAACGCCTATTCTCTCTGATCTTTTCCTAAATGACATTGGTGAAACAAAATCTATAATCTCATCGATGCGATTTTTTGTACTGAAAAATAGATTCTACATTTAATGAACTACTTTAGCTATTATATAGAAATTTATGAGTCTTACTATTCCTATTCAAGTTTAGACACAATCTAGATGATCTCGCCATTTTAAAGCCATCTACTCTAATTCTCTCATCTACAGCTCTTTTCTCTTCCTCCTCTCATATGTCCCATCTGTCATTATCTTAGCCAGTTATCCTGCATGTGGACTTGGAATATAAAGTGAGGGCAATTAGCATTATCACTCCGATGCTAATTATGGGTGCTCTTGTATCAATTCCTATAGGAGCAGCGAGCTCGTTGGTCCCCATGTGTGGGGCATGTGCATGCTCGACATTTTTCTCTGCTATAGGAGGAACAATAAAGTCGTCTATTCAAACTAGAATCACATATGCGTTTATCTTATTGATAAACTCATTATTGGCATGGATCACATTATCTCCCTTTATAGCTCATAGGCTAGAGAAGGCGACATTTGGATTTATCAATATAAGATGCGGCGATGGTGAACAGTGTATAAGTTTCACCTCGGTGTACCGAATATGTTGTGCTTTGGGAGTACTCCATTTGATCTTAGCGGGGTTATTGGTTAATGTTAAATCTACTCGAAATCCAAGAGCTACATTCCAAAATGGATTCTGGAGAGCTAAAATGTTAGTATGGCTCAGTCTTATCACTATTGATTTCTTGTTGATTCCTGATGGGTTCTTTGTGTTTTATGGGAACCATATTGCTCTTGTGTTTTCCACCATCTTTATTGGGATAGGATTGATAATTTTAGTGGATTTTGCTCATAGTTGGGCAGAGACATGTCTTGAAAAAATCGAAATGGAAGAGTTAACAGGTGAGGGCGACGCTGGGTTTTGGAAGAAACTTTTAATTGGTGGAACTCTTGCAATGTACTTGTCAAGCTTGGCAATGACCATTGTAATGTATGTGTTTTTTGCCGGTAGAGGATGCGGAATGAATAAAGTCTCAATAACACTTAATCTTGTATTTTCATTCCTTATTTCTGCATTATCAATTAATCAAAGAATTCAAGAATCAAATCCCCATGCTGGTTTGGCTCAGGCTTCTATGGTGGTGGTCTACTGCACTTATTTAATCATGAGTGCGGTATCTGCCGAACCGGATGATAGATCGTGTAATCCCTTGGTGAGATCTAAAGGTACAAGAACAGCTAGTGTGGTGTTGGGTGCAGTTTTCACCTTTATTGCAGTGGCCTACACCACCACAAGAGCAGCTGCCCATTCGGCATTTAGCTCAAAGGATGATACATCTACGTTCACCTCAGAACCGTCCGCAAGAAACGAAATGAGGTATCAGGCCATAAGACAAGCAGTGAACGAAGGATCATTACCGGAATCTAGTTTGTCTCAAGCGGATCTTTACGATGATAACGAGGAAGGATCAACAAGTGACGAAGAAACAGACACAGTGAAGTACAACTACACACTTTTCCACCTCATCTTTTTCCTTGCAACCCAGTACGTTGCAACTCTTCTCACCACCAATGTAAAACAAGATGATCTAGGAGACTTCGTCCCCGTTGGACGCACATACTTTGCCAGCTGGATCAAAATCATCAGTTCATGGGCATGTTTCTTCCTCTATGGCTGGAGTCTCATTGCCCCAACCATATGGCCCGAAAGGTTTGGGGTTCAAATATAGTGTATATGATTATATCCATGATTTATCTGCAGTCCGGTATTTATGGGACACTATTTTAATTTTATTGGTCGCGGGACTTTTGTGCGACTTTTTCTTCGTTTACTTTGAAAATTTCTAGACGTCGTAGTAGTAACATCTAAAGATCTGACGACTAAACCTTCACTTAGAATATAGCAAAAAATGTCAGGAATTGTCACTAAGGCCACTAAGTTAGTGGATTCAATCGTCGCCAAGTCTACCCAAGCTGCTGGCAAGTCACTTTACTGGGGTAAAGTTGGAGCCGAGCTCGGAAAGGTAATTTACAAGAGTGAAGGTTTAGCACCACCAACAACTCATCAATTCCAACAAGTTTATAATCAAGCATTCAAGTTCCTTAAATCCCCTACTGATCAAAGGGCATTCCTTCAAAAAGCTGCTAACTTCAAACCTTCAAAGGAATGCGCAGTCAAGGCTGGTGTTTATGGTATTCAGTTATTGGCTTTCTTTTCTGTTGGTGAAATAATTGGTAGAAGAAGTATCTTTGGTTATCCATCCACTGGTGAAGCTCACCATTAAATATAGAAATTAAACCTAGTTCTTCTATCATGGACAATTCACATGAACTATATTATTATTTTGTTACTCATAATGATTTAAAAAGGGATTGTTATAAGTATTGGCTATATATTTCCAGAAATAAATGCTAAAGGTTAACGTCGTATTTTGATTAGGTATCTCCAGAATTCAATTTTTTAGATGCTGCTATCATTTCTTGTTTGCGCTTTCTCTTTTGTTTCATGACTTTTGGAACGGTACTGATTTGTTTTCTTTCTATTTGCTTTCTCTTGATGGTTTCCTTTTCTCTCTTACTAAGCTTACCCAAATCTTCCATCCATTCACTAAAACCTTGGGTACACCCAGATGCTTTCATGACATTTACCACCGGCTTTACTGCTAAACTATCTTCTTTGGTAAAAAAAGTCACTGCCCTACCTTTTTTGGTTCCTCTACCTGTTCTACCAATTCTATGGACATATGCTTGAGCAGTTTGTGGAACATCATAATTAATCACTAAATTCACACCCTTGAAATCTACTCCTCGAGAGAGAACATCGGTGGTAATAAGCACCCAAATATCTCCATTTTTGAATCTCTTGATCACCTCGTCTCTTTGCTTTGCTGTTCTTTCCGCGTGGATGACTTCAACATTGAGCTTATCATAAATTAACTCATGAAATAATGCCTTTGCTCTTACGATTGACTGCAAAAAAATAATCACTGGAGGATGAAACTCACTATTTTGAATCATTTGCCTTATAGCCAAGAGCTTCCCCAGTTCATCTCCGGTAAATACTAATGATTGCTCAATGTTGCTACTAGCAGCTTCTTTATGACCAACAATGACTCTAATGGGGTCTTTCATTATTGATTGTGCCATGTCTTCAACTCCTGATGGGATAGTGGCAGAAAAGATCGATTTCCGTAACTTGGGATGGGTGCAAGTGGCTAATATCTCATCGGTCTGCTTGACGAAACCCTTATCAAAAAGCTTATCAGCTTCATCTATCACCAAATCACTAACAGTTGAAAGATCAACACTCTCATTGTTTACAACGTCTATTAATCTAAGTGGTGTGCAAACAATGAGCTGGTACTTGGAAGATGCCACCGCTTTATTATTGAATTTAGCTGCCAACTGCTTAGTTAAAAGCCCCACGACAGAATCAGTGCCCCTGGTCAAGGTCTCAACTACTTGAAAAATTTGAGATGCTAATTCATTAGTAGGTGCAATAATTATACCGCTGATACCTTTTTTACCCTTTGAATTGTTCACTATACACTGGATAAGAGGGATCAAATAAGCCAATGTCTTACCAGAACCTGTAGGGGCACACGCAATCACATCACGATGGTTCATAGCAAAAGGTATAGTTTCGCATTGAATAGCTGTTGGTTCCGTGAACTCAGCATCAAGAACATTGCTAAGTAACTTCTTGTTAAGATTGAATCTCCCTATTAAATCTTCAAATGAGCCAATAGATAATGGTATATCCGATCCAGTAACATTCACCTTATTGGCTTTTCTCAATACTTTTGCATCCTCTTCAGAGGTGACATTCAAGGGAAGCTCCTCATATGTGGCTTGTTCTTTCACATCTTCGATTTTTTCCTCTGGGGCATGCTTTTTAGTACGAAAGAAATCGGTCTCTCTTTCTAGCTGACGATTGAACTTCTCCTGCTGTTTGGCACGAGATGAGGCCTCTTCTTTTTCGTTAACATAGGGCTTAAACTGCTTGTCCTTTGAGCGTTTCAAGGACGTTCCTCTCGAAAGAATTGAAAACACATCCATGTCACTATGATTATAAGACTTTCGTTAACTGCTTCGAGCTCATCAGGCATCACATAATTTTTTTGTGGGAGCGCTTACATAAGCAGCGAGTAGGTTTTGATTTTTTAGTTTTTTTCACAATTTTCATCATTCAACATCGGGTTAACTATTGGAATCGCAGTGCTCTCCGGCAAGAAATAGACAAAAAGTTAGTGGCGAGGATGAGTTTACGGGGTATATTATCTCCCATGAGAGCCACTGGGAATTTCAAGGGATTCTTCGGCAGGAGGTCTATATATTTGCATCGGGGTCCAAGAGTTGTTGGACTCAAGAGAGATCCGGAAGAAGTATTTACCACATATAATGGGATTAAATATGGAGCTAGTGAATCCAATTTGAAATCCATCAAGGAATTTTTAACAGAAAAGTACAAGATATCCGATGAATTGGCACTTCAAGTTATAACTCATAAATCATTTGGCAATGGAATCAAACCGTACAATGAAAAATTAAGTGCCATGGGATCTAAAGTACTCAATCTTTTTTTTGCAAAATATGTCACTGACAGACCAGGAAATAATGAACTATCTATAGCAGGCAAGAACCTTGATAGTCTTGGATCTCTGATGTCGAGAGAATTATGTGGACGTATGGCATTAGCATTATTTGCCAAGCATAATAAACTTAATTCAATAATGTTTTGGAAATCCTACAATCATGAATTGAGTTTTGAAGCTAGTGGAGAAATGAAAGTGAGTGCACAAATGATGTATGCTTTAATTGGGGCAGTGACATATCAACATGGCAAAGAAGTGGCCGAAGAGTTTATCACCAGTAAATTTTTAAATTCAAAACCTTCTCTTGAAGATATCACCGTTGATGTGGTGGAAAATCTTCACAAACAACCTCAACCATAAATTTCTTGCGTATTATAAACGCGTTGCATCGTATGCTACCATCTAAATGACTGTGATTCGTAAAAAGGTTTACAGCATGTACATAGAATAATAAAATTTCATAATAGATATAACGTGCATGTGCATTGAGGTGGAATTCACCACAAAAGGAGGTCTAAAAAAATTATAATACGCGTAAACACTTGAACAAGAAAAAGGTGTGCCGGTGTGGATCTTGGTGAACAATTATTTGATTACTTTAGGCGATTTAAAAGTTAAAACTTGATATTCTTGTTATCAAAACTTATAATCTAGTGCCATGTCAGAAAAGGAGTTGTCACATCATTATAAAGTTTTGAAGCAATTTCTTGACATCTCTGATGATGTGAATACGAGAAATAAATCAAATTCCACTCGAGCTGCTAGGGCGAGAGAAAAACTATTGAAGTTATCAGAAGCTCAGTTTAAAGAGCTTAGTACTGATGTTTATGATGAACTTAGAAGACGAATCGACGAATCAAGAGGTGAGCCTGATTATCTTTTACCTAAATCAACCTTCCACCCTAAACGTAATCAAGCAAGGCAAAAATTATCATCGTTACCTCAGCTGAGGTTTAAAGATTTGGTGTCTGACATTTCTTATGAAATAGAAAGACGTGGATTGCATAAGGAAAAAGAAGCCCCTTCTGAAGAGGCCAATGGTGCTGGGATAGAGGAAAATGATAAAGCTATAGATCTGGAAGATAAATCGAAAAACGTCGCCGATAATAACGAAGAAAATACAGCAAATCACTCTTTTGGAGTCAAATCAAAGACCGTGGTGCCAGAAAAGGCAAACATGACATGGTCTAGTGATGAGGAAGATGACGCTGATGGTGACAAGGATATCGAGGATAAAGGCTTAGAAAATAAAAATATCGATGATAAAGGCATTGATAATGCTGGGAATTCTCAAAACGAAGGCTTAATCGCCGATTTAAAGCAGAAAATCGCCAACTTGGAGGCCCAGAAAGGTCATCATGATCTGAAGTTCCGTTCTCTTCAAGATGATTATAATGAGCTGCTCAACCACAATAAAAATCTCACGAGAGAAATCGGGTCCTTAAATGATAAGCACCAAAGAGCCTTGACCACTGGTAAAGAAAACATTACTAGATCAAGTGAATATGAAAAGCTTTTACAAGATTTCGACTCACAAAAGGCAGCAAATGCAGCATTGAGATTGGAAATGCAATCGTTAAAGAATGCTTCTTCCAAGAGAAACACTACAGTAAGAGACTTGAGTTCTGGTAGTTTGAATCATAAAACGGCACCTGAAAGTGATAAAGATGTAAATGAAAGGGGTCTTGAAAGGGGCCAGAATGAAAAGAGTTTTAGTGACAAACCAAGTGTGTTGACTGATTCTTCAAAAGGTCAGGATCTCAATCGTGGTGTTGAGCAGTTTCTCAATAAGCTTGATAGTATAAATGCTCCTCCAAAGAAAGATTCTGACGATGCTTTGAAGAAGCAAGTCGAATTCTGGCAAAAGAAATATGAAGATTCTCGTTCTTCACAAGTTGCATCTAAGCTATCCACTGAGCTTAACCAAAATAAGCTCAACAAATTTGTCAGAAACGATGGCTCTATATCTATCAAGTTAGTGTCTGACTTCCAAGCATTGATTGAGTCCTTCTATGAGTATATTCATGAAAAATCAGTTGACCCAGATGTGGCCTTTGAGAAAATCTCAAAGATTGCTATTGTTGGAAATGGAATTGCCAGTCAGTCCACGAGAGATGATGAAACTGCCAACGATGCCGCTACCACTTTCAGAGATTGTATCTCCTATAATTTGACTGCTACAAGGTATTTCGCCTCCTACTCTAATTTACTTCCATTGGCTGTTTTAGAGAAATCTATTGGTGAAACTTGCTTCAGTCTTTGTGAGTTGGTTGCATCCTGTAAGCTCAGAAGTGGGTCAGAAAACTCTAGAGATATCCAAGTGACTCCAATGGGAAAGCCACCTGCTCAAGTGGAAGATAACTATCCCGTTAGACCATTGAAGATGGCAGATAAGTTGAGGAAACATCAAAATCGTGATTTAAACGAACCTAGCCGTGATATCAACAATAGGGCCAACAATAGTGTTAACGATAAGTTCAGCAGTGGCTCGGGTGATATAACCAGCCGTGGCGTCGATACTGGTTCTAACCGTGGCATTAAAACCCCTAAAATGAACAATTCATTCCCCTCCTACAATGATAATTCAGACCATTCAGATAAACCACGCACGCCACATACAGTAGATGTTTCACCATTACTCGACACAAATGAGCTATTTGGTGACAATACACCAAGCAATGATATTAGGGGCCAATATGCTATCTCTCCAAGTGCCCATAGAATCAGGATCGACAGATCGATAGATGAGACCTCTTTTGGTGGTCCAGAAAGCCCCCAAGATGAACGTTTCAATGACTCTCACAGAGAGATTCTTAGACAAAGTTATAACCAAGGCTTTAAAAGGGGAAGTATTAATCCCTCTGAAGAATCCCGGTCTATTGAAGAGCATCCTGATCAATACAAAAATAGTGTAGACTCTGAAGGAAGTCAACCTAGATCACTTCAAGAGCAGTATCTTGGTAGGGAAAGAAAGGCTAGCGATGGGTCTCAAAGAAGCCAGCTTAGAGAACAGTACCCTATGCAAAACAGAAGACCCAGTGTAGAATCTCAAAGAAGTAAGGATTTGGACTCAGAAAACTCAAAGACGTCTCCTCAAAGAGGCAAGTACGATCCTAGATCATCCAATGGACCACTGATTGATTCTCCAAATGGTATGAGAAAGCCGGATTTCGATCAGAACCCCAAATCGGAACTAGACAACTTTGAAGATGCTTCGTCTGATGTTGAAGACAAGTCATTTACCAGTCGTAGTACTGGATCCCAATTTGATCAATCACCTAGTAAAGGTGTTAGAGGTTTACTGAAGGATGATTCCCCAAGACAAGTTGGAGGTGGAATCGCTCATATCACCTCGAAATTGGATTCTTCGAGTAGCAACTCGTCAAACTTTGACAGGACTCCTGAGAGAAGGACCATTAAGGATTCACCTACACGTACTACGCCAACGAAATCGACAAACAATATTTTTGATAGAATAAAGCAATTTGAATCACCTGTTCATGATACGGCCAATAAGGAGATAACTCCTGTTAGGGCTTCCTCTAGTAAAGTGTCACCCACTCAAGATAAAACTTTATCTGGTGATAAGTTATTTGCTGATAAAGAATCACAGGACAAATTGGATTTTGACCAGACGCTGACAAAGTCCTCTTCAGAGGAGAAGGCGCCAATCCAGAAAACATCAAGCTTCAAGAGCAAGGGATTCTTCCAGTCTGTGAGAGAAAAGTTTTCTGGAGAATCTAGCAGAAAGGTCTCTGGAGAAAATGATGCTCCTGTAAAGTCTGAGACACAACCTAAGGACGTCGACGTCGAATCTGGAACAAATAATAAAGACATCAACACCCTTCGAGCAGAAAAGGCGCCCAAGGACAACAGTCCTCAAAAAGGGAATATTGTTAAGGGGACAGTGGCTGGAGCCGCGGGAGGAGCTGCGGCGGGTGTTATAGCGAATGGGATCTCAAACGGCCACAACCAGCATGAGGCTGACCTGGCCACTGAAAGAGGAAACGCCAACTTGGATGCCTCGGACAGAAGACATGACACAAGGGATTCCATTGGTGACTACTCTGATAGCAAGGAAGTTCCCGAGTTCCTGCAACTGGAGGTTAAGCCTCACGATAAGCTGTTGAAACAAGATACGGCTTCTGGTCACGAGAAAGAAGATGAGGATAGCGAGGATGAAGATTATGATGACGAGAGTGAAGAAGATGAGGCTAGACAGAGACAAGAACAAAGGAAGTCCGTTGCTGCTGCCACCTTCAATGTTGATTTGTTCGACATTGATGATCCAGACAATACATTGACTCAAGTTCTTTTGTATTTGGAGCACCAAACTGTGCAAGTCATTTCCACCATTCAATCTTTGCTTTCTGCCATCAAGACCCCAAGTGCAACTAGAGGTGATTTAAGACAAAGATCTAAGGCTATTACTGTGGTGATATCGCAAATGGCTGAAGCCACAAATACATCGATGAACCAAACTCGTAACTTCCAATTGAAAGAGCACGGAAGTTGGGTTGTGAGGAATTTGGAAGATTGCAACCATAGAATGAACAATTTGTGTAAGCCAAGTGCAGAGAAATCCGATGAAGATTTCGCCGATAAGAATTTTAAACAAAGATTAGCAGGAATTTCATTTGATATTGCAAAATGTACCAAAGAATTGGTCAAGACTGTCGAAGAAACCAGCATTAAAGAAGATATTGCCCATCTTAATGCTCGTTTAAGTCAAGCTGATGACTTGACTTGATTGTTACAATTTTGAAACAAGTTTTTATATTACCCTGTATCTATACCCAAATCCTGATTTATACATAATCTAATTGACATATTTTGATAGAAAGCTTTGATGATGATCTGAATTCAAAGTATCGTTCGTGTAATTATCTTTTGTTTTCGTAGGAGCTTGCTTAGGCTTTCGAAACTTTGAGTTTCTCCAGCTCTTCTTGACTTTGAATCCATCACCAGCTGAAGTATCAGAAATCCTCATCAAAGGATTTGATGTTTTCGCAGACTCTATTTGACGATCGTTTTCCAATTTGATTCTCTGTTGCTCCTTTTCTCTCTTCAAGTTCTCTAGCTCTTTCATTAACTCGGCTGTCTCATCCTCTGAATCTGAGTCTGATTCACTTTCTGACTCTGAACCTTGAGACACTTCAGTGTGATTATCCTTTTCTGAGGTTTCTCGGTCCTCATCTTCTTGTGTTTGTTTTCTCTTTCCTTCGTCCTCTTTCTCTATACCAAGCTTTTTATTTAAGTCTTTCAACCCAGCTGAACCCTCATCATGGCTTACTTTGGCTCCATAACGGTCACTTCTGAGCTTCAACTGGCCATTCTGAGGTAAGGCTCGTGCATGAACAATAGACCCAGATATGGACTGGACCTTCCCCTTCTTACTTTCTAACGTCGGCCTATGGTTCGTTGTCATGATGTTGTTGGTATTTATTGTTTTATCAAAATTATTGATACTCAGCACAATGTACACACCAGCGATGATATAAAAATCTACTAAACTATTATGTATTATCTTACTATATGTTACATCGGTGATTAGTCTTCGATTTCCTGGTCTAATAAATCTTCTTCACCAGCATTCACCTTTTGAGGCATAAGCTCACTCATTAAGGGTCCACCCAATTCGTTCAAGAGAGCATTGACTTGTTCGACTAGCTCTGGGTCAGCATCGACTAGCTCACTGTTGATGACTTTGAACCCCTGGGTCAAAGTGACTCTAGCATCTTCAAGCAAACTGGGGACTGCTTCATTTGTAGCATCAATCAAAGTCTTGACCTCTATATCACGATAATCTTCCACGCCATTGACCGATGGGGCCACTATCTGTTTGGCATTAAGAATGTTGGCAAATGCTCCGTAATAGTAAGCTTCAAGAATGTTTTCATTAATATCTTGAATATGAGACGATATGGTGTTGGCCAATTCGTAATTTTCCAATTCGATAGATAATTTTGCTAATGCAAGGAAAGATTGGATCAATTCACCATACTCAAGAGCAGAGTCAATGGTATTTTCACTAACTTCACTATCTCTGAGTTTTTCCACTGATTCTTCTAAAAATGCCTTTTTCTGTTGGAATAACTCCCATGATTTCAATAAGGCCTCTTTAGCCTCTTCGTTCTTTTGTTGAGAAATTCTTATTGACGACAACAATGAGTATGCATCAGGACTGGTAGAATCCAACTGTAAAGAAGCGTTAATAAGGTCATCACATTGTGATTCGGCTGCTGGCTCCATACACATATCAGTCATCCATATCTCTATCTTAGAGAATATACCTTGATTCAATTTTTTGATTATATGCTTAGCGAGCTCATCTTTCGATTTATATGACTTCAACACTCTTTGCAAGCTCTTGTCATTTTGATAATCATCATTTTGAATTGAGATTAATTGTTGATGCAATCTATTGAGACCAATATCCAAAAGTTTTAAACCATCTTCACCACCTATTATTTGCCCCAAATTGAAGAACTTATCTGATCCTTCCCTGGCCTCTGGATCCATGTCACAAGACTTTAGTAATATTTCATATGCTGCTTCCATATCATTATTTTCTAAAAGAGTCTCCCCATATGCTTGAAGGAAAACAACATTATTTTCGTATTGGGGATAGTTAGAAGTAAAAAGATCCAACGCAGCTTCAGGCTGTGAAGTGTTTAAGAGTGACTGGGCCTCACTAAGTAACTCTTCCAAGGCAGCCATATTCTTTGAATTTGTAATCGATAAATATATATCTATATATTTTTTTCTCAAAAATTCTGGCATCGCATCTCATCGTATTCTTCCAATGGGCCATGGCTACCAAGAATGAGATTTTGGACCAATTAACTAATGAGTATGAAATTCTTCACTTGGCATATCACCGGAATCGTAACCAGCATCGGCTTCTGTTGTGGTGGAAATACTTTAATATATTGCATCGTCATTTGCGGAAGATAATTATCATCTTGATCGACTTGGAAAATACAAAGTCCAAAAAAAAAATCACTTTATCGGAACAGAGACTCAAGAATGAGTATCTTTATCTTAAGACAAAGAAGATATTCAGCAAATGCTACTACGAGTTTAATGGGATCATTGTTTTGGGGCAATTCATCAATCTTGGGTTAACATTAATCGGAAGTCTAGCAAAGGTATCGACGATTTTGGACCAATTTGAACTCACTAGAGGTGTTGTGCAGAACCCAAAGAATCAAGAGAAAGAGAATCCACAAATATCTACATACACATTCGATGAAGATCTCGGAGATGAAGTTCTTGAGACAGAGGCAACTCTGGTCGTAAGTCCACTGCTGGACAGGGACAAAAGAAAAGTTACTAGCGACGTCACGAGTAGTGATAAATCAAAGAAAAAGAAGAAAAAGAAAAAGAAGTCAGATATCGATGCTATATTTGGATAGCTTTAAATTATCTTAAACTTATATTCTACAATAAACATAAACAAACCTCTATCCCATACATAAAATCCAAAAAAATACATCTCGACATATACCACATGACATCATACCCTAATAACCACTCTGTTGAGGATAACCAACATGAATATTTGGATCCACAACGGAGGCCAAATAATTCATTAGTTCGTCGGTGACCCCGATATTTGGATTTTGAAGTTGATCCACATCCAAACAATATTCATCATCGTAATCATGATGACTATGATTCACCGGAAGAAACTGTGGTTGTATCGGGGGTGGTTGAAGATCATTATATACCATGTAGTTTGATTTGCCTTGATTGAATTGTTGAGGATGTACAGGGGAATCATTTGACATCAGGGTCATGCTGACATTTGAGTTGACATTTCCATTTGAACTCATAGAAAACGTGGGTGAATTTGAAGCTGGACGCGGAGGATAATTTAGTGACATATAGTTTGCATGAGTAGGACTTCTGTAATCTGAAGGTTGAGGAGTTTCCAACACTGGAGTGGTGAAGCTCATTAATTCAGAAGCAACTTTAGAATCCTTTAAATCCCTTGCATCTTTTTCCTTTTGTCTTTTGGACATTTCTTTCATAAGCCTATTTTTAATTCTGGACTTACCTTTAAATCCTGGAGGTAAATATCTACATTCTCCTCCCTCCACGTGCATTTCCACCCACATTTCTGCATTTTCAAAATATTCACCACAAATTGAACAATTACCTGAGGTTTGCGCCCTATCTTTTGTTTTGGTCCCCTTGGGATAATCAAAGTGTCTTGTCTTTAAATGAGTTTTATAAGTGTCTCTTCTTGAAAACCCTCCTGTAGGATGACACTTGTGGGTAACATTATTTTCATCAACAAACGTACTGAATTTTTGGTAAGGACATGAATAAGCCTTTTTATCGGCATGTTTTTTCATGTGTCTCGTGAGGTATCCTCTAATCTTGAACACCGTCAGACAATGAGGACATTGATGAACTTTTCCGTCGGATTCAAATTCATTATCGGCACCAAAATCTATTTTCTTTTCAGCTTCGTCGGAAGAAGACGGAGATAAGTTTGACGATAACGGAGTATCATCTTTTTCAAATTTAGCCTTAAAATTATTTGATATTATGGAATCCTTTGAACTATTAGATAATGACGGAGAAAGATTATTTACATTCTCCGTTGGTAAATAATGGAATCCGGTCTCTTCGGAAACTTGCCATTCAACTTCTCCCTTTTCATTTTGAAACATGGAATAATGGGTGTATTCATTAGTGGAACATAAAATGGGGTTATTAAATCCCACGGAATTCTCTATATTTTCATTAGATATTGTTGGGAACAATTCCCTTCTGACTTCCGTTGGTTTAATTTCAGGTTCTGGCACCGGCTTTCTTAAAGTTTGGATTAAAAAATAAGTTAAGGCTCCTAAAATACCAGTTAAGAAGTTTTCAACAGTTGCCAACACTCCAATAATGACCAAACTTTGGAAAATTGGGGTATTTTTCTCTGCCTTTATGAATTGTGACCCCATCTTGGTTGATAGTTTAATCTTAAGTTAATGGAACAGCGTCTTACAATTTTTTATGTAAAAATCTTCAGGATAATCCCGAGTGCCGGTAACGTTGAATGTTTTCCCTAAATTATTTATATATTGGATACCCCAACCAGACGGTAACTTTTATGTATTTGAAGGCCAAAGGGGGAAAAAAAAGAAAAAATCTTAAAATTACATTTTGCGTGCAGTGAGGGAAATAAAATCTTTTGTCATTCACTAACCTGCATCTATTGAAATCTCAATAGACGGTGATCATCCCAGATTACATATATGCGGATGTAATAGGTAAAATGAATAGGGTCTATTATGAAACAAAGCCATGAGGCACACAATTCATACAATAGGCTCCAGACATATTTCGAATCTTGCTAATGTTATCCCGCGTTGTTACATGACAAAGCGCTCGCTCGTTTATGAAACAATCAATAATTCCGATATTTGTCCGGACATCCTTTTAAGATCTAATGCCACAAAATGTACCTTTAACCTGGGGGGTTGGACCCAGTAAGGAAAACGGTGAGGAGGGGACTAACATATGGCCTGTGCCACACACGTCCCCATAGAGAATTGTAACCTCGCCAAACAACAGTAAAAGTGCGGCTTCCCATTCCGGGGTGAGGTCGCGAGCTACGTCCCCATGTATAGAATTCTTATGCGTCGTATCATCAGTGCGGAGTGACAATCATAGAATAACGAGACCGTAAGATAACTCCGCGGGTTCTGACACTGCTTTGTTTGTACCTTTTACGTGTACGGGCTTTCTCATTATCTTTAAGTGAGGTAGTTGTTTCTGTACTTGCAGGTCCGCGATAAGAAATGAGGAAAATTTTTCAAATTTAAATGTGAGTTTACTACTTGATAATGCTGGAAATAAGGTTAGAAACGTTTGAGCACCCTTCTATATTCACTTTGGATGGGAAACATTGGTTTCAGGAAAAGTCTGATGTGTTTCCAGGTCAAACCTTTGGTCTACAAGTAGAAGAGATCTTGCATCATGAAAAATCACCATTCCAAGATATATTGGTGTTTAAATCAACCAGTTTTGACAATGTGCTTGTGCTCAATGGGATAATTCAATGTACGGAAAAGGATGAGTTTGCCTATCAAGAACTAATCACACATATCCCTGTAATGTCACATCCTGAACCCAAACGCGTGTTGGTGATTGGTGGAGGCGATTGTGGTGTGGTGAGAGAATTAGTGAAACAATTGGATTATGGAGTGTCTCAAATCACCATGGTGGAAATCGATGATATGGTTATTCAACTCTCAGCTAAATATCTCCCTGAAATGGCAAAGCATCGTAATCATCCAAAAGTTAATATCGTGATAGATGACGGATTTAAGTATTTGAAATCTTTAGAGGCAAAGAATGATGAGAAGTATGATGTAATAATCACCGACTCTTCTGATCCTGAAGGCCCTGCTGAAGAATTCTTCCAAGCCAATTATTTTAAACTTTTACAGAATGCTCTCTCCCCCAATGGGATTGTCATTATGCAGAGCAGTGAAAACATCTGGCTTAATCTAGACTACTTAAGGGACCTTAAACAAAAGGCCCAATCGGTGTTTGCTAATGTTGAATATTGTCAATGCTACATGCCGTCATACACTTCGGGACAATTAGGATTATTTGTCGCTACTGACGACAAATCGAAAGATCTTGGAAAACCATTAAGAACTTACCTGGCCCAAGAAGAGGCGAAGTTGTTTCGCTACTACAACTCAGTGGTACATTCTGCTGCCTTTGTGTTACCGACATGGGCAGCAAATAAATTAGACCTTGCATAGTATAGATTTCATCCATCTGAGAACGCTAATTTTGTCACGTGATCTTATGATATCTTAATTCCACAGTATAACACATGTAATATATTCAATACTCCATCCTTAGTTATGAGATAACAAGATTTTTCCTCAAAGAAGGGAACAGTGTCAAAATAAGTCTCCTTGGAGTTATAGTTTTAAAATTTTCAAAGGGAAATGGACAGAGACTCACGTTTAGGAGATTAGATCGACATGGCCATAATAAATGCTGATATATTACAAAATCTGTAGTCCAGTAGAATTGACAAGATAGCCAACAGCTGTAAGAAACAACTGAGTTTTAAGAGAAGTGACGACAGAGGCTAAACTCTAGACCAAAAGCAATACTTCCCTCCGATTTCTCTTATCATCCCTTTTGGGAAAGTAGTGTGCAGCTCCAGAATTATCACGAGAAAAAAAAACTGTTACCACTTCTCAATGAAAACAGAAGAAAGTTGTTCATTTACCAAAACAACTAAATTTAACAAATTTACACTACTACCAAATAACACGACCTGTTTTGTAGGTGATATTTTGCAACAACAAACATGTCCCATTCTGAAGACTACTCAAACAATATTGATGATCAGCTTTTAAGCGTGGCGAAACAAGCAGAGGGGGTTGTGGTGGAGCCAGGGTCAACCCATCATCAAGATTTGGATGCAACAAGAGAAAAGTTAGAACAGATCGCACACGCGGCTGCATTTTCTGATAGACATCAACAGAAACAACAATCTTCGGGTCATCATGATCACCATCCTCAACAACATGAACAACATAACCAGTTCCAACATTTAGACCATCATTCGGCTCCTAAACCTTATGATCTTCATGGTGATGGCAATTTACATCATCATTATAATCATCAAGAAATGGATGATTCAGAGTTTAATATTCAAATCCCTGAGCCCATAATAGATGCAAAATCAAAGATTTATCCTGTAAGGGAAAATACCATTACGGCAGAGGGTAATTTAATTACTCGCCCCTGTCCTGAACAAGTTTTTCAAAATCGAGAAGATTTGAATGACTTTATTCAAGAATTTGCTAGAGATAATGGATTTGGTGTAGTGATTGCTCATTCCAATAAAAAGGCCATCTATTATACTTGTGAACTTGGAGGTCGTTACAGACATAAAAAATCGAAAAAGGATATGGCTGAACCAGGTGAAATAGATGTAGGTCATGGATACATTATTGACCCCACAACCAAGACGAAAAAATTGAGATGTCCCTTCTCAATGACAGCTAGTTTCAAGAAATCCACTGGAGTTTGGACGTTAAGAACCACCTGTAACGAACATAACCATCCTCAATTAGACCCCTTATCAAATCACCCCATGTTGAGAAAAAGATCTGATGAATTGAATTTATTAATCTTGGATTTATATAAAGTGGGAACAAAGCCTTCGCACATTGAATCCAAGATAAAAGATCAATATCCTGATGTATTGATTAAAAGAGAAGATATCTATAATGAAATCAGGGGGTACAAAAGAAAATTGAAGAAGCAAAACCGATTCTTTGCCAACCAAGGTCCTAGAGATTACAAGAAAAGAAATGCCAATGCCGCTTCTTTCCAACAAGTATTGGATGATGATGGTGGTCTGGCCACTAACGAACATGTATTAGAATACGAATTGCAACAGCAACATCATCAACAACAACAACAACAAGAGGCCGAATTGCAACATCAATTACATCAAGCAGCAGAGGCAGCACAACATCATCATCATTTAGATGATCATCAATATCAACAATATCAACAACTTCAAGACCATGGAATCCATGGGGATAATGATAACACTGCTGCAGCTGCCATTGCTGCAGTAGCGAATGCTGCCCATCACAGGAATGATGGTGCAGAGCTTTCAATGGATAACATTGATAGTAGATTAGTTGGAGAATGAATGATTATCTTGTTGTCAATTGATTGTTTATTATGGTATTCCTTCTGAACTGGACTGTAAAGTAAAAACGTTATATAATTGTAATCCTACATGCCTTGTAATATCTCAAAACCTTGTACTCTTTCTTCGAATAGTCTTGCTAATTCCCCAACTTTCCTCCCTCTGATCACCGGTTTTTTAATTGAAGGATCAGGAAGTTGTGGTTCATTTTTCTTCATCCGTGAGAAGTCCAACTTGTAGGGCAATTTGTACTCTCCTGCTGGTCGAAGTTTCACCAAGTTGGAGATATCATTAAGAGTTTTCTGGGCATCAGGGGAGATTTTTCTATTTGAAGGTTTTGATGACTTCGGAAGTGGCCTAGGGGGTTCTTCTTCAGGTTCTTCATCAAGTACTTGGAATAGAATCTCTCTAGAGTCTTCTGAATCACTGTAGTTGCCCTGAGTTATATCATAATTCAAATAAGATTCATCAACAGCATCGGAGTTACTGGGCCCCCCCTCGATCATTTCATCTATGGTGAAGGAGAATTTTTCATAGTGGTTCAATAATATGGGGGCCAGTTCCAAGAGGTTCTTAAAGAATCGGGTGACAATAAGGATAATATCTTTATTATGAGCCGAAACAACTTGTTGACTTAAACTATGGCTTAATGCCTTGGATAATGTTTGACTTGTATGCTTTGTTTTCGAGGAATTTTCCAAAATTTTATGACAAAGATCCATCATTTGTAGAAGTACAATCTTATACTCGATGTCGATGGAATTGTCAACCATTATTTTATCGAAAACTCGCAGGGTATATTCGAAATCGTCACTCATGGGTAAATCTATGTAATCGATGGGGATCAATGGTGTGGCAAACAGATTGAGGAATTTTTTAAAGAATGTTCCGATGGAATGGACATCCCAATCATTTATCCATATCAATTGGTTTCTATTAATGCAATCTAGAAGGACCTCTGATTTTAATTTATTGCCCGGTTTATGGAACAATAATTCGACCTGATCACCATTAGTGGATAAAATGTTAAATATCTGAAAGAAATGATGGTAGTATAAGGGATTTAAGGTGACATCTAATTTAGTGCCCGGAGATATCAATGGTGGATCCGATGTCATTATTGGAGTTCTATTATCCAATTGATAGTCGTATAAATATACGTTCAAGGAGATTTTCATTCTTCTTATATCGACCATTTCATTCAACACCCCCAACGAGGTGCAAGTGACAATGGCAGCATGTTGTCTTCTATGCGAAGAAGATCCGATTCCGAATGATTCTATCAAATTATTCAATTGGTCGATGCCTTTTTTAGTGATGTTGAAGTTGGTGACAATCTGGGTCAAGGTCTTTACAAACCAACTATCATGAACCGTGATCACTTTCCTTAAGTTTTCCACGTTTGAATTCAGAGAATCGGCCAAGAAGGTCCTTAAAAACTTTATCCCCCACACCCAACTTATTTTGTTTAGGCCACAACTGAACAATACTAACACGTACGGAGTCTCCGGTAGATACGACATCATGGCTATAATGAGAAGGTCATAGTCGATCTCGTTGGGAGAGGGTAAATAGCTGGTATCAAACACATAAATGGGAAGCCCGGTTTCGTGGTCTCTGCACTCTGTTTTGTAGAATATGCGTTCCATGATGGATAAAATATCCTATGACGCGTCTTTTTGACTGGAGATGCTTCAGCTAGACATGAACCCGAGAGGGCAAGGTAAGAAAGGTGAAGACGGTTAATGAGATGGTATAGTGTAGGGTGTAAGTCTAAGCGTAAACATACGGGAGACATGCGACATAAATAGAACGACATAAAGGAAAGAGAAAAAATAAGAAAAGTGAACCACGTCTATAGATCTTTTTCCATAAACTTATGATTATATTTTGATAGTACTTTTTATCGACTGGTCGTCACTATTGACTATGCTTCTGCTTTAATGCTGTGCTTTAATGCTTCTACTTCAATGCTTGTCCTTCATTGCTTCTTTTTCATTGCTTTTTTTTAATTGCTCCTCCTTCATTGCTTCTGCTTAGTTTTTCAATGCTTATCTTCAATGCTTCTGCTCGGATTATCTTCTGCTTCAACTACGCTTCGTTTTTGGTTAACATTGCTACGAAGCTCTCCCCATCTTTCTCTAATCCCACTTCCCTTTCTTTCCTCTGTTCTCTACTGTTCCATTCGACAATGTCTCTTTTTGTGCAGTACCGCACCTACCATTGATATTTGCCATCCATGCTCGATCTATCAGTGAACGTTAACGATTAATAGTATCTTTAATATGTCGCCGGCCAAGGACCAACCTGAATCGTCTGCGGTCACAAAAAAGAAGCAAGACCCAAAGGAAGAAGAGTTATCGGAGGAAGATCAAAGGTTAAAAGATGACTTGGATTTGTTGGTGGAAAGATTGAATGAAGGTGGTCAATCACAGAAATTGTATGGTGAGTATTTAACTTCACTTAAAACTTCCATCAAGGAATCAACCACTTCCATGACCGCTGTTCCCAAACCATTGAAGTTTCTCAGACCACAATATCCCATTTTAACAGAACTTTATGATAAGTGGTCAAGTAGTTATGGGAGATACGATGCTTTGGTACTTTCATTGGCTGATGTGTTATCAATTTTGGCCATGACTTATTCTGATGATGGCAAAAAAGAATCGTTGAAATATAGATTGCTCTCCAACGATGATTCTATATATGATTGGGGCCATGAATATTTACGTCATCTTGCTCTAGAGATTGGCGAGACTTATCAAGAAAAGTTGGGTTCCGATGAAGGATTAGTGAAGCAATTAATAGAATTGTCCTTGAAAATTGTTCCCTTCTTTTTGAAACATAACGCCGAAGCAGATGCCGTCGACTTGTTACTAGAAATAGAAAGTATCGATAAACTTCCCCCTCTTGTCGATGAAAGTACTTATTCTAGGGTGTCACTTTATATGATTAGTTGTGTCCCCTTATTGGCTCCGCCAGATGATACGATATTTTTGCATAATGCCTTTTTAATCTCCTTGAAACATAATCAATTGTCTCAGGCATTATCTTTGGCAATTAGGTTAGATGATGATGAATTGATTAAAAAAGTGTTTGATTCTACCGATGACACCTTGGTCCACAAACAATTGGGATTCATCTTGTCGCAACAAAATGGTTCGTTCAAATATCCTGGCGATAATCAAGAAGTGCAAAGTGTAAGCTCCAATGGTAATTTGCATGAATATTATGCCTATTTAACTAAAGAATTGAATTTATTGGATTCAAAAGTGCCAGAAGATATTTATAAATCCCATTTGGAAAATTCTCGATTCGGATTAGGTACTTCTGGATCCATCGATTCCGCTAAGCAAAACCTCGCTGCTGCCTTTGTCAATGGATTCATTAATTTCGGTTATGGTACCGATAAATTAATTCAAACCGATGAAGATAGCAAGTCCTGGATCTACAAAACTAAAGGGCTGGGTATAGTATCCACTTCGGCAAGTTTGGCTCTCATCCATGAATGGGACATCAATGAAGGTTTACAAGTGTTGGATAAGTACACGTATTCTTCCGAAGATGAAGTCAAGGCTGGTGCCTTGTTGGGTACTGGTGTTGTCACCGCTAATGTTCACGATGATGCGGATGCTGCATTGGCTTTACTTCAAGAATATGTTGTTGATCCAAAGAAATTGTTCCAAACGTCTTCCATCATGGGATTGGGTATTGCCTTTGCGGGATCCTCTAATGAAGAAGTTCTCAACTTGTTGCTCCCCCTCTTGTCTGATTTGGATGCTCCCTTGGAAGTATCATCTTTAGCGGCCTTGTCATTGGGACATGTATTTGTTGGTACTTGTAATGGTGAAATCACTTCGACAATCTTACAAACACTCTTGGAGAGAGATTTCACCCAATTAACCAATAAATTTGTGAAATTCTTTGCCCTTGGGTTGGGTTTACTCTATATTGGTAAAGTCGAACAAGTGGAAGATGTCTTGGAAACCATTGATGCCATTGACCATCCAATCAACAAGACCTTGAAGGTTCTTGTCAATATCTGTGCATTTGCTGGAAGTGGGAATGTCTTGCAAATACAATCTTTACTTCAAATGTGTATGCCCAGACCAACTGATCCTCAAGAGGAGGAAAAGAAATTGGCCCAGAGTGAAGAGGATCACGTCAAGAAGGAAGAAGCCGAGAATGCCACTGCAGAGGCTAAGGATGGTGATGTCGAAATGACCGATGCTGGTGCTTCCAATGGAGCCACTGACGAAAAAGATAAGGCGCTGGATGTGGATGAGCCTAGTGACACCGAAGAAGAAGATGAACCTTACCAAGGAATGGCTGTCTTAGGATTGGCGCTTGTGGCTATGGGTGAAGAAATTGGACAAGATATGACCTTGCGTCACTTCTCTCATTTGATGCATTATGGTAACTCATTGATCCGTAGGGTTGTACCGCTTGCCATGGGATTGGTTTCAGTGTCTAATCCTCAAATGAAGGTTTTTGACACTTTATCGCGTTATTCTCATGATCCTGATCTTGAAGTGTCCCAAAATGCCATTTATGCTATGGGATTGGTAGGTGCCGGTACAAATAATGCTAGATTGGCACAATTGCTCAGACAATTAGCATCTTATTACATCAAATCCGCCGATACTCTTTTCATGGTAAGAATTGCCCAGGGACTTTTGCATTTAGGTAAGGGAATTTTGAGTCTCTCTCCATTTAATGCCGAAAGATCCATCATTTCCAAAGTATCATTAGCTTCTCTTTTGACGGTATCTGTGGCATTGTTGGATCCTAAGGCATTTATATTGAGTGATTCTAGCTCAGAGACTTCCCATCAATTGCTTTACTACTTGACTCCCGCCATCAAGCCCCGGATGTTGATAACATTGGATGAGGAATTGAACCCCATCAAGGTCAATGTTCGTGTGGGACAAGCCGTGGATGTTGTAGGACAAGCCGGTAAACCCAAGACCATCACTGGATGGGTCACCCAATCGACTCCTGTATTATTGAATTATGGTGAACGTGCGGAACTCGAAAACACCGATGAGTGGATAAGTTTAACCAGTTCATTAGAGGGAGTGGTGATATTGAGAAAGAACCCAGACTACGTTGAAGTCGAAAATAATTAGATCCATTTAGTCAAATAAAATATCATGTAATACTTATGCAGTCTATAGAACACGGAGAACAGACAAGATTGAGTTTTTAAAATTTCTTGCATTTTTATTGGAATTCTTGAGCTTTAGAAGCCATCAAAAGACCGACAATTAAGCCAAAGAGACCTAACACTGAACCAAAGATCTCAATGACAAGGATTTTAACGAATAAAGAAGGATCTGCTGCATCACTGATGGCAGCAGTGGATCCACTAACCCCAACAGCTAGACCACAAATTAAATTGGAAAGTCCCACGGTGATCCCAGCCCAGAAAAGGGAATAACCCGTGTATAAATTTTCTGGGTCAAACAATTTATTTGGAGTGACACTAGTTAATTTTGATGAAAATACAATGGCAGTGATCAACCCATAGATGGCAACCACTTCACAAAAGATAATTGAGATTAAATTCTTTGTTGTAATTCTAGGAGTCTTGACACCGGCTCCGAGAATTGACGAGCCTGTAATGAAGATCCCCCAAGCTGCACCCACGATGGAAAATCCAATACAACATAATATCCCTAGATTGGCCCACATATACGGTGAGGTAGACTGTAAGAATTCACCGACATTGAATGATTCTCCCGAGTCATTGAAAAGCATATAGCCACCCACGACTAACAACGACGTCAACGTAAGTAACTTAGTGGTCGCCATCGTTACTGTTAAGAGCCTGTTGAGCTGTACTAAGTTATGGATAGATAGTATTTCATTCGAGAAAATCAACGTGATTATGTAAAAGTGCGGGTTGGGTTTGCAGGTTATGAGAGGAACAGGGAAATGAACTGAAGATCAGAAGACAGAGAAAACCATTAGTAGATGGAGACAAAGTAGAGGAGAGAAAGTAGGTGAAGAGAAAGGAAACGGATACAAATCAAGATACTTGAGGATAGATACAGGGCCATAACTTAGAGCTCATGTATTCAAGTTTTAGAGATGCTTTCTCTTGTAAATTAGTATTAGTGAAAATCTAAGTGCAACAATTGAGATCCTTCTTCAGGAAGTATCTTATCTAATCCCTGCTGCTGGTAACCTATTCTTACTATACCGAATCAATACTAGCTCTTTATATTTTGTTTGGCTCTGTTTTACCACAGAGCTGTATTTCGCAACCATTTCCAATCAGTGACGTAAAACATGTTTGGTCTCTTGGTTTTGTAATCGATTAAAGTGCTTCTTTATCAATTTTATCTTCTCTGAGTTCTACTTCTGTCCACCCAATACCAGTTAACATACTGCTTTGACTGTTTGCACTTTTAGAAGACAATCAAGCAAAGCAAAGTCCCGCATAAATTTACTAATCACACTCTAACTCATTCCTTCGACAGTTCCTAAACTTCAACTTGTTGCAGATTATGCAACTTACTAACCAATTTTTCATTATAAATGGTCTTTTGGAATTATAGATCTTTTGGATTTGCCTGCATATACTCGAAAAGTAGACTCCTTATCATACACAACATGAAACTAAATAACGGTAGATACATTTAGATATTGACGATTTACTTTCAGAAGCTTCCATTTCTAGCAAAACAGTTATGAAGTATGTATGGATTTGCCTACTCTACCTAGCTGCTACAAACTCCTTGGATCTTGGAGTCGTGTTGCAAATCACCAATAGGTATTTT
This sequence comes from Priceomyces fermenticarens, assembly GCA_030574455.1. Lineage (NCBI taxonomy): Eukaryota > Fungi > Ascomycota > Pichiomycetes > Serinales > Debaryomycetaceae > Priceomyces > Priceomyces fermenticarens. The sequence continues at coordinate 256,243 of JAJMEZ010000003.1, read as the reverse complement.
GAAAAGGGCCTGTTCAAGAATCAAACTCTTGTATTGTTTGAGTATTTCGAGACCATGAGATATTGTGCAACATATCCTTCTTGTTAATGGGAGTTATTTTCCCGGCGCTTTTGATGATGCATTGACACTATATCTGTATCCTGAATTATATTCACCTGTAGTTTTTCGTGAAGTGTTAAGAAGGGTTGTTTGATTTTGTAATGCTGCGACACGTCTTTAGCGTGTTACTTTTGTACTTTCCGCGGAGATCTATCTACTTTGGAATTCTTTTCCGTAACTCCTTAGAATGTCTATTCAACGCTTTTCATAACTCAAGAAACTTTGTGTACCACCGGCTGTTAATAAACGGTGAACAAGGTTTACAAAACCAAGTCAATCCCCGTGATTTTAGGCTTATTACTCGATTCTGTAAAGATACTTGAGTTACTATTGCTGAAGTTTAGTTTTCATTGAAATCTTAGATTATGCGTCCGTGCAATGCTTCCACGATGATAAGTGAGATTCCAGTAAAGAAAATGGTTTATCTATGGAGCAATGATTCAATAGTAAGCATCGTGGTCGCGGTTAATACAGCAGTTAGTAAGAAAAGCCAAAATTCCGGCTTTTTTAACAATTTTTTTTTCCTATGCTTCACAATCTCGGGCCCATTTTCATTTTCCAAACTCTTGTCATCCCTGTAACTACTGGACTGATTAAACTCGTACAGATTGAGCATTGCACCAAACAGAAATAAAATGTATGCTAAGTATCTTCCTATCGGGTTTTTCGTCTCTTTAGGAAGCTTTGATTCTGCAATCACGCATACAGCAATAAATATCACAACAAATAGCTAATACTGTCGTCAGTGATTAGCTTAAAATTTCCAACTTTAAAACCCCTTTTCTTATTTCTTATAATTTTCCTCAAAAAAGGGGGTACAAGCATACTGGAAGCTGAAAGTGACATAAATAAAAGGCTTCCTTGATTGACCTCTAATTCTATTTTATGTACGCCCACAGACAAGTCTCCATAATCTTCCTGTTTTCTTGGTTTAATTGCAAGGAATGCTAAAAATAGAGAGGAAAAGGATTCAAACCCCTTAACCCAGATAGTTTCGGCGACCGTTTTTCTGATACCATCACGTATGATTGTCATTTTTTCGGAGCCATATTTCTATCGGAGAAAGTACAAGCCCATAAAAAAATACAATACTAATAAAATAGTACTATAGTCTTTCTCTAACTTGTATTTGCTGCCCTCGTATAAGGTCACTGCCATGATGCTAAATTCTACTACAGGTATAGCTCACTCGCTTAACTTTCTATGTGAGATATATATACAGGTCCAAATCGGATATCTCTCAATAATCCCATACGAAAAACCTCAAGCCAAATTACAGAATCCAATCTTAAAGAGAACCAACAGAACAGTTAGCCCAGTATATTCGCCACGATTTAATGATTATATCGTATCTTTCACACAAGCAGATTCACTAGACTTGAGAATTATGACTTTACAGCATGTAGAAAAATATAGAATTTCGATGCTTTTTCGAAGTTATCATATTGATGAGAGTACATCAAGTGATCCATTATAACCTCGTTAGTAAATTGAAATTATGCCCACATTATATCGTTTTTTTTAATGTAGCGTTTTTTCGGTTGCAAAGTTTCGACGGTCATTTAGCGTTTTAGGAGTTTTCCGCTTACCACATTAGAAAATGTAAATGAAACAGTGTATTATTTGACCCTAGATATTAGGGGAGCTTAAAACCACACATATGCGCTTAGCCAGAAAGGGTGCTGTAAACCTATCATGATACAACATTTTTGAAGGTTTCTGCAAATTTTGAAAATTTTGATAATATCGATGCGAGGTAGACTCCCAGAATTAACTATTCAAATATGGACATTAAGCTCTCGGCATCAAAACCACCTATTATGAACTTTCTAAAGGGATAGAGAATTTTACTGTTATCATGAAGATTTCATGTTAAGTCAACAACATGGTAAACGTGAGAATTTTTCGCACCCATTCATTAATGGAGTTTTTTTTAGCTGCCTCTGCTTTGAAAGTCCAAGAACAAATTGATGTGTCGCTCATTTCAACTTTTGGAATGATTACCTAAGTTTTAGTTTCATGAATAACTAGTCGATCTCTGTCTACTGTAAAGGGCTGTACTGTGAAGGGCTAGCTCAATCACCAGATCCTGGATAAATATATTGAAGATGGTGGATTGGAAGAATTAAGTAGTCTAGTTACTCTAGGATCTTATCCTATGTGTCATAGTGTGATGATACCCTTAGTGCATTTTGATTCGGAACTGGCTTCCTTAATTTGTTGTGTATTTTGCTTTTTCATAATTGAAGTGGAAAATGCCAAAAAGAGGCAGAAATTGGTATCGAAAATGTATCTTTATCAAGAAAAAAGAGGCAACTGTCACATTTACATTCATGGAAACTAAGCAAATGACTTTGGACGTGAAATACTTGCAATACAATGTCTTATCTAGCCAAGTTGGGCCCAACTTTATGGACCGGTCCACGACTCATGAAAAACCTCAAGGGGTATGGGGCCACTTTCATTGACAATGAACTTACACTATATATATTAGGATAATTACCTTACGAAGATAACAATGCAAAATGGAGAGCGACTTCGAAATGGAAACTGATGAGCATAGAAGCATGGGGCTTTTAGAGACCCTAAAAAAGAATCGAAAAGGTATCCTGGTAATTTGCGCAGGATTTATCAGCAATTTCATGGTTTTTGGAATAAGTTTTACCTTTGGTGTTTTCCAAGATTATTACACTTCTCCCTCTGGACCTTTGCGACACGAGTCTGACTCTAAAGTTGCTTTAATTGGCTCAATTGCCACATGCTTGACTGATTTACTTAGGATCTTGATTAAACCTGCTATGGGGGTTCTAAGTCCAAGAAAGTTAATGCTAATAGGGAGCTTTCTTGGGACCCTAGGTTTAATATTAGCAAGCTTTTGTAACCAGACTTTCGAATTCATCTTAACTCAAGGTGTTTTATTTGGTATTGGCTCTAGCATTTTGTATATACCACCTATCATTTGTGGCCCTGCTTTCTTTGGTACGCACAGGGCTATTGCAACAGGTATCATTTTCAGTGGAACAGGTTTTGGAGGATTTGCATTGGCTCCTTTAAGTAGATATCTAATTAAGGAAGTAGGTTGGAAATGGTGCCTAAGAATTTTAGGTTTGATAAATTTAAGTTTGACTGTTCCTGCAAGTTTCTTGGTGTTTGTGCCTGATAACATGAATTTCAGCAACGATAGAAGGATCATTAGTTTACATCAATTGAAGTCCTGGAAAACATTTTTATTCATTAGCGCAACCTTATTTCAATTAGCAGGCTACATGATACCATTGAATTACATGTCGAAATATGCTCGTACCCTTAAATTTAGCGAAGGAGAAGGGTCTCTTTTTATTGCTGTGAACAATGCCATTAATGCTATTTTCAAGATTGTCCTTGGATTTGCGGGTGATAGATTTGGCAGGATGAACACTACTTTATTTTGTTGTCTTATTAGTGCAATCACTGTATTTGCATTATGGTATGAGGGCACTAGGAGTACATTTATCTCATTTGTCGTATTATACGGTGTATTTTCAGGAGTCGTCATATCGCTTTTGCCTGCTATGTTGGTGGAGTTATTTGGAATTGCAAACTATCAAGCTATTAGTGGTTTAATGTACTTTGTGTTTGGAATAGGAACTATTTTAGGGTCGCCATTGGCAGGGCAAATGATATCTCATAAGGGGACGCTCACGCAGGATTTCCGGGCCCCCATTATATACAATGGCGCTTTACTACTTGCGAGTACATTCTGTTTGAGCATATTGAGGATCATAGTTACTAGCGAAAGACAAACATTAAGTTGGAAGTTTTGACTTCGAGGGCCTTACATAAATCTACTTAGATGTGTGAATGCTGAGTTTTTGCAGCCGGTTCACTTCTATTTAACTAGCTTCTTGTTAACTTTTTGCGAAGAGCAAAGTAAGGCTGGGTGCAACATGTTTCCCGCACCAGATATTGTGGCTACTAAGAAATTTTGTGACAAAAGTTTACTCATTATCAGCTACAGGAAAGAACTAACTCAGCGGGCAACAAAACACATCATATGTGAAACGTAGCAAAAACTTTACTGTTGGAAACTGGTCATGGCAGAGCATCTACAATTGAGATTCTCAATTCATCTGGTAATGGGCTCTAGATTCTTACATTTACTCCCTAGCTACTACTTGCTTTTTTCTGTTGGAACACTATTGCATTAGGGTCTTTTAGCTTCTTGGGATTGTGAAGTCTGATTGGACAATCTCTAAATAATGAAATCATAAAGGGCAAATTATCCATGTCTTCAATCATTCTGAATAAGACCTGCATGTAAACATATATTCTTGACCTAGCTCTTCTATTAAGTATCATGAAAATATATTTAACATATTTGAGTTATAGCTGCGAAATTTAATACAAAAACAATTGCATTAATGACCTACAGATAAAACTAGACCAACTTGAAGGCTTCGAGTGTGATACTCTTAATGAAGGCTGCAAACTTTTGAGGATAAATTACCGTTTTTGGTGTTTTCTCCGTAACCCCATTGGGAAGGAGTTGGAAAGGCTTCAGGCAGGACATTATTGATGTCGCTACTTATTATTAACCAAGACATGCTAACAGCAGTCAAAGAGTCAAGTGAAAATTTATTCAAACTTCTATCTACGGGTATTGAGTGGCTGATTTTCTTTATTGTCACGGGAATTGTAAATTTTTTTGCTCATAAAACCCTCAATGTTTTGCAGAACCATCTCTAGGCGCACCTATGAATACTCAAAATCTACCGTCTGTCTCGCTTGAATCATCATTAATCATTTTGGTGATACCTGCATATACCAACGTTATATATATATATATATATGTTCTTCAATGATCTAATGCAGCTTTAACTCAATGGAGGTGCTAACCGTAGATACGTTCAAGACCCCTAAGCAGGGTCGCAAGCGTAAAGGCTACTCGTGCTTCAGCTGTAGAGCTAAAAGAATAAGATGTGATAGGAAGCTCCCGTGCTCGGCTTGTAAAGAGAAAGGAATCAAAGAATGTCTATATGAGGATACCAAAGAACCCCAACCCAGACAAAAATCAGCTACTTCTTCTGATAAATGGACCAGTCCGTTGCTAAACAAGCACATAAGGCATGAAATTGTTCTTAGTAAAAAGAAAAGAGACTTATATTGTGGGTTAACCAGTCCTCGGACCTTGTTTGATAATCTGGTAATGGGACTCAGAGAAGTTCTATCGACACATAGACGCATGTGGAAGGAACAGAATAAAGGATATAAAAAGGTAATAAAAATAGAGCGTTCCCCGGGGTCAGATGAACTCCCAGAAAGCTTTCCTCCATACGACACCTCATTAACATTATTGAACAGTTTCTTTGGTAGCATTTGGTTTAAAAGGTTCCCAATTGTTGATCAACAGGTGATTTTGGAACAATTTGATACATTGTTTCTCAAAATGGACGGGAATGTAGGTGTTCGAGATTTTGACGGCCCCAAAGATACCATAGTGCTAATTATGCTCTTGATTGAATATGCTATTCAAGAGCAAGAGTTGAGCGATAAACTGCTTCAAGAAAAGGGTGTCAAGTTGTATTATAATGCCATTAATCTACTTTTCAATGGCGAGATCCTTCGTTTTTCTAATTTGCCCACGTTACAATCCTTGCTTTTGTTGCGGATTCACAAGAAATTCAACATGAGAGATAATGATGGTGGCGATGGGTCCAATGGGACGCTAATCCACTCCCTCACTTTTCATATGGCAATAAGTATGGGGCTTCACAGAGATATTGACGTCTTACATTCAGAAGCTTCCAGTTCAAGCAAGACAGTTATGAAGAATATATGGATTTGTCTACTCTATTTAGATGTGACAAACTCCTTGGATCTTGGAGTCCCGTTGCAAATATCCGATGGGTATTTTGACAAGAGTGCGTTTAAGACCCAGACTCTTGTATCATTAACAACTATTGAAACGATGAGATATTGTGCAAGTATGTCAACTAAAGTTGATGTTACCGTTGAAGATATCATCAAATGCGTGAAAAAGATTAAACTTTACTTGAATTCTGAAGAACCGAAGGATATTATAACCAATTTCATCGAATTGTTAAACACCAATTCTGTGAATGAGTGTCAGACAATAGCTATAAAGTTCTTCGATCTTATCCCCTTATATTCGCTTCTTCTGCATTATTACATGCTTTTGGGTAGGATTGCCAATGAATCCGATAGCGGTGATACAAAGGACCTTTACTTAAATTCGGCCCTAAAATACACCATCATAATCCTCATATCTTGTGGAGGGTTCCTTATGACCTTGAGACGTACATTTGCGTCTTCGTTCCCTCCCATATGGTGCCAACTCTTTCTATATGCTACGGGAGCGGTAAAACAATATGGTATCATGGCTAACTACTATTGTATGACAATGATGAGGGACTATGACAAGAAACGAAACTCTCTCGAAGTGGCACAGTTGAATCTAAGCGATTTATTGGATTATTCATTCCCAGAGCAGGCTCTTAATGAAACATATGACCATAACATTGTAAAGCCAGCATTCCTATGCTTTTGCATTTGTTTCTACTTGGAGAATCATAAAGGTTCCCGTGAGCAAATTTCCTTTTACAACGAAGACTATTTTGCTAGCGTCATGACATTTCTATTTGATCTATTCATGAGCTCTTTCTACAGCGATTCAGATGCTTTAAATGAGTTGAGTCGAGGAATGAAAATCACATTTGGTAGTCGCTTAAATCAATCGGATGATTCCTTGCAACAGTTTGAATATATAAAGCTAAAGGAAACATCTTCACAGTCCCTATTTAATTATTTTGATGATAATTTTTTCCTGAAACAATTTGAAGAAGTATTTCTAAGTAATTTTTAATCAAACTAACTTGATGCATCCTTTTCTTTCTTTTCGTCTTTTGGTATTCTTTCATTCGTGACGAAAACAGATGTTACGCAGGATAAGATGGTTAAACCAAGGCACATATAGAAAACGTTGCGGATGGAACTCATGATCAATTTCCGAAGAATCTCGCGAGCTAATGGAGACATCGAGTTGATAGAACTTGAAGATTTCGTCAAAGTAGAAATGTCAATTTCTTGAAGCTCTCGGGCCACTTTTGCATCATTAAGACGAGTTATTTCATGGGTTATTTTCTGCTTTAAAGATGCATTAAATATCGTATTCGAGAGTTCTGTGATCACAGCTCCAGATAAAGATTTCAAAAAGTTGCTGAAAGTCATCGTACTGATGGCCCCACCTTCTGCTTTCGAAGCTCCTAATTGCACAGACATGAGTGCCGCTTGGAACTGGAATCCTAATGCTACTCCAATAAATATTTGGTAACCGATTTGTTTGCTTAAAGACAGGTTTTCATTGAGAATGCATACCACCCCAAGAGTCATGGGAGAAAGCATACTACTGGCGACGGTGAAATGTTTGACATATCGAGTTTTTTTAATCAAAATTCCTGCTATCACCGTACAGAGTACCATGGGAATGATTAAAGGAAGAAGTAATACACCAGCTCCCCAGGCAGTTTTATGCTGGAGAGATTGGAAATAAACTGTCATATATAGCATGAATCCAAAGAATGCACCATAACCACAAGCTAAATTACCACAGGCTGCCATGGCCTCACCCACTTTGACAACTTCATAAGGTATAATTGGATTTTTAGAAAATTTAAAGTTCCATAAAATAAAGGCAAACAGACATACACCCCCCACGACAAAGAAACTTATCACCGTAGCAGAGTTCCAACTACTTTGAGAACCAGCACCTAAGGTGAGGGCAAGTAAGAATAATACTGTACCAGCTGACAAAAGCACTATTCCAAAATAATCTATGAGCATCAATTTCTGCAAGAAATTGCCCTTTGGTGGTGGAGGATTATATGAGAAATAAAGAAGTGCCAAGCATATTCCTCCTATTGGGAGATTAATATAGAAGGACCATCTCCAAGTTGCATGGGTGGTGAATGCTCCACCAAGCAAAGGACCAATAACACTTCCCACCGATACCATTGCTCCCATAAAGGCCATACCTAAGGGCCTTCTCTGCATGGGGACAATCTCAGTAATGACGATGAAACATATGGCCTGAAGACCTCCTGCACCAACTCCAGCTAACGCTCTCCCGCCTATAAGAACATTCATGCTTTTGGCAAGAGCGCACATTAATGATCCTGCCTCGAAAAGCACAATGGCAGCGAAAAGAGCATTCTTGCGACCAAATATGATCGAAAGCTTTCCCCAAGTTGATACAAGAACACACATCGTTAACATATAGGCCGACACAAGCCACCCAAGTTTATCAAACCCATTAAATTTTACACTAACATACTCAGATATCGTCATAACTATGGTCAGATCCAAGGCATATGTCAATAATGCAAGCGAAATTGAAAAAAGTGCTGCCATTAACTTGAATCCGTGAAGGTAATGATCCTCCCTTTTACTTCCATCACCTGCGTCTCCCTCTTGGTAAGTTGTATCCTCCAGAGGATCCTGATGAGCCATTGACTCTATATCTGTGTCCTTGTTCATGTTTCTGTATACTTCTGAACTAAAGAATTAAATATCACGGCCATTGATTTTTTATATGGCTGCAACTTTTCGCTAGGCCCATACTCCATTTGGACTTTTCCTTCGGAGAATTATATCTCCTTTTGGGTTTCCTCCGTAACTCCTTTAGGAATCAGGTGAACGCCGGTGATTTCCTCATTAAGAAATTATGCAGCTCCCACTTAAAACAAAAAAAGAGATTTATACGAAATAGAACTTAAGAGATGGCATCAGATTTAAAAAGTACGCAATCTCCGGTGAAATCTGACATTGGAAAATGAGTGTCAATAAATTATGATATGTGATCTTGTAGTTTTATCTTTTTTTTTTAATATTAAAGAATTTTCCTTTTAGAGGCCTCAGCATAAATAAAGATCTTGTGGTACTACTGATCACCCTGTTGATAATTCAAGGGGCGGATCCTTCTTCTACCTGATGGTCACCCGAACGTCACCGATGCATAAAAGCCCTTTCAAAGCAGCCAATAGTTCAAAGTTTGTGGGGACATACCGATTCCGCTGCTATGTCACAGATTAGTCAGCTCAACATGGCCATGCGCATTTCGCCGAACAACATTACCTTGCATAAAAATGATATACTAACCACAATGAATTAAAGATTATTGTGAGGTCCCTGATTTGCATAAATAATCCACATAGATCGATCCTGAGTATCATCAAAGTGTGTTCCTATCTATACATGACTTTAAGTTTCGAAAATTTGGTACTATAAACCCATGATAGGCTCATGCATCATATATCCGAGATGTAAAAGATTAACATTCTGCATATGCGTACTCCTGCAATGATGTATTTGATAAATTTTCACACCTGAAACCTCTTCTTTGGTCCATCTTTGAGTTCAACTTTGAGTTCGAGGTCTTGTCCAAACACTTGTATGTTGATAGTCTACTATCATTTAATAACTAGACCATGGTCGTTCTTTTCTTCAGAAAATTGGATCTTGCAGAATTAAAAATTGTACTCTGAGGAGACCTGCGGCTTTTCTTTCCTGACATAGTATGCGCAGAGCCGTTCAACAGCTCTTGGCCCCCTGTAAAACTTTTTCTATTTAAATACCTCTGCTTGAACCTAAGAGTTTTGCAAGTCAATCATAAGCAACATGTCCTCAGAGAATCTTCCTAAAGTTGACAAGGAATCCCATTCTGATCTCGAGAAGAGCTTGGAGCCTGAAAGCGACAATGCCAGTATTGGTGCAAATGATGTCGATGCTAATGCCCAGGTCATTAAGGATCGTGGTGTATTTAGAATCGAAGGCCTCTTGTGGTATTTCGATACTCATAAAAAAGGAGTCCTCATGAAGGGTATTTTGGGAACTTTTGTCCTTCTTGTTGCCTGGGCATTGGCCTTGAGATCATCGGTGACAGGTTCTTTACAACCATTAGTCACATCCTACTACCAACAGCACTCTTCAGGATTGGGGTCGCTTTCCATTGCTATTTCAATTATCACTGCCATTAGTCAACCTATTTGGGCAAGAATCGCCAATATTGTATCTCGTCCAGCACTTTACCTGATCGGAGTGCTTCTTTTCGCTGTAGGATACATTATTGCCGCAGCTTCCAAGCATAGCTCTGCTTACATTGTTGGACTGGCCTTAGGTGCCGCAGGATACACTGGTATTGATTTCTTGGATTCTCTTCTCGCAGCCGACTTGACAAGACTTATATGGAGAGGCCTAGCTACTTCAATTTTGTCTACTCCTTATATTATAAATGTTTGGTATGCTGGTGACATTGTGAGCGATTTAGAAAAGACAGTTACTGGCTGGAGATGGGGGTATGGTATGTTTTGTATCATTATTCCCGTGTTAGTAGTGCCTGCTTTGATCATTTTGATGTTTTATGAGAAAAAAGCTCAAGCTTTGATCCCAGAAGAGAAAAAGCTGCATTACAAAAACGACTTAAGTCTTAAAACTAATTGGAAAAGACTTTTTTGGAGAGTCTTTATTGAAGTTGATGTAATGGGGTTGCTTCTCATAGGGTTCGGTTTCAGTTTGATTTTGTTACCGTTGTCGCTTTACTCCAAAGCAGAAAATACTTGGAAAAACCCAAGTATCATCGCCATGTTTGTAGTTGGTGGTGTTTTACTCATTGGATTGGTCTTTTACGAAGCTTATGTTGCACCATTCCCTATTATCCCACGCAGAGTGTTGAATAGAACTTTAATCTGTGCCATCATTGCCGATACTATTTATCAATTGGCAGGAATGATACTGAGTACCTTTTTATCGTCATATGTTTATGTGGTGAAGGACTGGAGCGTGGTAAACTGGACTTACTATAATAATACCTTGACTGTGGCATTGTGTGTTTTTGGAGTTGTTGCAGGTCTTTTGTTGAGAATAGTACATAGATACAAAATATTTCAATTTTTCGGAATACTATGTGCCATCCTTGGAAGTGGTGTTATGTTAAGAGGGGGACGTCAAGCTACTGTGAATACTCCATCATTAGTGTGGAGTTCTACTTTGCATGGTATTGGAGGTGGATTTAATGTTGTGGCTACAGGTGTTGGTTTACAAGCTTCTGTTCCCCACAGAGATTTGGCTTTGAGTATGGCTATTTTAGCTTTATTCTCGTATATTGGTCAAGCTATTGGTGAAGCAATCAGTACCGCAATTTGGACAGGAATTTTGGTTAAACACTTGAGAAGTAACTTGCCTAGTTCTGTCTCTGATGAGACTATTAATCAACTTTTCCTGAGTATTGAATATTGTCGTAAGTTTGGTATGGATACTGTAGTTAGAAAAGGTACCATAAAGTCCTATAGAGAAGTGTTTTTCATTTTGGTAGCAATTGAGATCGGTTTACAAGTGATAAGATTAGCTGCGGTATCATTCCAATCCAATTATTATCTTGGAGACCAGCTTAATGCTGTTGAGGAGAACAAGGCGGGTGTTGAAGGTCTTGAAAATGAGTTGTTGCACTAGACTAAGAACTATTTCTGGCAACTTGATTTATTTTTGTATTTAGTTTTGAGATATGGAGTCTCCTTCAGAGGAATTTTAATAGTTTAATAATATGATTTAAGGGTTAATGGGCTGTAGGGAATATTTTTGGAACACTAGTCATAGATTCTTGACTTAAGTCGTTGTTGTGCGACTGGCTGCGAAATACCTCTGGACACATAAATTAACTTAAGGGCAAAAAGCTTCAAAAGGCTTCTTTTTGTAGGTTGAAATATCTCTGGAAATGCTTACCACTCTGGAGGTAACTTTGTGATTAAAAAAATACGTATGTCTCGTTCCAATTTTTTTGAAAAATCACCAAAATTTGCCAATTCCCTGAAAGAACACTAACATCGGTACTTTCTAAGGCAAGAGAAAGTTTACCAAAGCAATATTAGATTGATTGAAGATTAGGTTGGCAGATATGATGTTTTGGAATGTATGACATAGATATGATATCATGAGTGTATTAGATATTGGCCGAATCACAAGATTAAGTTTTGGTCTAGAATCGACCATTGATTTACGACTTACGTAGTGCTATTGTTAATAAAATGGTCTGATCATCTTTATTGGCCAGACCGGTTGCTGCCAATTTTATACATGAACAGTGGCCTGTGTTGCGATTTGACTAAGCAACAAGAACAAAATTCGCAGCCTATTTAAAAGAGAATAAAATATATTAGAATTTGTTAATTATAGGCGCCATCATGACAAAGACACCGTGTGAACTTTACATCCATGCAGCATTATTTGATTGTGACGGAACATTGGTGAATTCCACTGGGGCTATTTCTGAGTTTTGGAGATACTTTGCCCAAACAAGGCCCCATGTGGATGCGGAAGAGATTATCAAGACGTCTCATGGGTGCAGAACATTTGATGTTATTTCGAAATGGTCTCCAGATGATGCTGTGGAAAAGCAAGTGACTGAATGGGAGGCATCTATTCCTGATTCCTTTGGCCATTTCGCCAAGCCTATCCCGGGGTCAGTGGAATTGATTAAATCCATTGAAGATCATTCGATAAGGGCAGAGACTACCCATCAAAGATGGGCGGTAATAACTTCAGGAACGTTACCCTTAGCATCAAAATGGTTGAAGCTTTTGACTCTCGAGAACCCTCAATGTTTCATCACAGCTGAAACTGTTGATCAGGGTAAACCGCATCCTCAGGGATATCTCAGGGCTAGAGAATCCTTGGGAGCCAAGCACAAGCAAGTGGTTGTTTTTGAAGATGCTCCCTCTGGAATTAAGGCTGGAAAGGATGCAGGAGCCATAATTGTGGGTATAACTTCTACATATGACACTGAAAAGGTGAAATCCACTGGGGCAGACATTGTGGTACCAAATCTTTCTTCGGTGAAAGTTCAAGAGTTCAACGCCGAGACTGATGAGTTTAAAATCCGGATCGACGATTACTTATACGCCAGAGAAGAATATCTAACCAAGTAAAACAAAGATATAGTACATATAAAACAAGATCTACATATATAGGTTATATATACTCTATGACATTCCTAATGAAGGAACTATGATCACTGACAGCTTCGATGGAAACGGCATGAACTCTCGAAGCTTCACCTCTGGCTTGAATTTTCCATAATGATTTAACTATATTGAGTTCGATAATGTCACCACGAGTCTCTTCTGGAAGTTTTCTTTTCTTTGCCGAAACTTCATGCGTATCTCTAGTCCACTTTTCAGCACCGATATCTACAGTATTTTCCCCTCCCAAGAAATCATTGACCCAACCTTCTTTCATTTCAATACCGTTGATCACTGCCTTACAATCGGAAAGACCGGCAGCGACCATGGTCTTGTTATTATTGGATTCGGTGACAAAATGTACCAGATAATCTTTAAATACCTGAAGGAATTTCACGCAGAGACAATCGGTGAGTAGTAACATGGCGATTTTTTCTCTTTGATTAAGAATTAATTTTGCCTGAGAAAATGATCTCAATGAAGGAGCCGAGCCTATATCAATTTGACAGATCAAATCTCTTCTAGGTTCACCCGAGATGAAAGGTCTAACATATTGTAAAGGACATTCATCTAATTTAGAGGTCGAGACATTGACCACACCCTTTTGTTGTAAATCATGCAAATTGATCAAGATTTCCTGGTTTTTGGAAAAGGGATTATTTATGACTTTATGCTTAATTATACGTTGTTCAAGTTGAAGAAATCGATAATATTTACATTCCTTTATGAGAAGAGCCCTACGCTCATCATCATCTTTCAAGATTGTGTAATTTCCCTTTAAAAGTTCAAGGATATCGGCAAACAATTTTGGTGATCTCGAAGGAGCATTGATAGGCTTCTTTGGGGGAGGTCTTAACATTTTCTTTTCTTCGATCACTTGGAAAGTATCGGACAAGATACTATCACTACTTATGGTGAAATAGTTGGGGTAGTCACCTGAACCAGAGATCAAAGATCGATCGATTTTGAACGAAACCCCGCCAATAGAGGCAAATATATCTTCAGTATTAAGGAATTTTTGAAGTTTCCGTAATCCAAAGTAATAACTATCAGACCAAAGACGAACAAATTCATAATCACTATCCACCAGAATAAAGTATCCCTGTAAATGCATACATATTTTCTCGAAAGTCCCAGGATCTCTATCTATAATCAAGGTAGAATCAGCATTATCACCTTGAGTAAAATAGTTGGTGAAATATGATGGACCATCCGACGATAACGATGCGCCACTGATCCCAAAAGTTCTATTCCCTACCTGGATAGCATACACTTTTTCATGCGGTAAAAACACCGGAATAGCAGGATCTGCCTCCTCCGAGAGTCTTATGTGCAACTTAGGACCGTCTAGAGACGACATGGTTAAACTTGCTTCAATATTATATGTGGTGATAAATTATTTGCGCGACATCTCTTGATACCAACGTTATATAACGACGAAATTTTCCAGAAAATTACGTTTTGAGTCAGACACCCGAGATGCCTCGGAAAAGTCGAAACTTTGACGGGTGCTGGACTTGTCGATCAAGGAAAGTCAAGTGTGACTTGGCACGGCCCTTTTGTATTCGATGTAGTAAGGCAAATTTGCAATGTGCTGGATATAATATCGTGCTCGGATGGTCGAGACCCTTCACTGTTTCGTCAGGGGGGATGACTCTTTTGGCTGATGTCGAAGATGACGTAGAGAATGATACTTTCCAACGAAGAAATGTCGAATTGGTCAAGTTCCCCAAACACATGAGATATGACTCGTATCGGGAAGTGGCTGAAAAGCTCGAAGAGATCGATGCTCATGCCATGAAGACAGATTCGAATCCGTTTGTGGAAGGCCCGTTTTCTGTTTATCGGTTGTATTTGAAAGAAGAGGAGCCAGAGAGAAAGAAGCGTAAAGTTGAGGCCGTGGCCCCAGAGACTAAGGTGCAAGAAAAGAATGAGAATGATATTGTTCCTTCATTCGCCAAGGGGGAAGCTCTTTGGGTGCATCCTCAACTAATGGATTCCGCTAAAATGACCATCTATGGACTCCAGGGATTGAAGTTCAAGATTGATGAACAGAACATGTTGCATATTTTATACCCCAAGTTTTTCCCCCACAGCGATGTCGACAACTACTTTGGCTCGCAGAGTATCACAAAAAAGATCTACGAAACCGAAAACAGCAGCCTCGTGGTAAAGGGTCTATTCAGACAATTCGTGTTGTCGCTAAGCTCGCGGTTGTTTAGTTTCATCAAGACGTTCTTTGCTGGGAACCAATACGAGACGGTGTTGGTGGAGCACATCAAGCAGGTGATAAACGAGTGTGTGCTTTACGAGGATGCGCTCTGGAAACCGTTCCTCGACCGGAGGAAAGATGCCACCGCGTCAGAACTACGTGGGAACATCAAAGTGGCGATTGTCTTTTGTGCCTTAGGACTCTCATCGTTTCTGAAGGCTCATAAACAGCCTTTGGCGAGCGAGTACTGGGACGTCTCCATAGAGTTAAGAAAACTTAGTATCGATATCATCAACTACCATTTGGATGAATACGACACTAACATGGAGCTAATGGACAAGAATGATTATACCTATGAGACCAATTTGATCATTGCCATTCTCTTGCAATTCCAGCTCGATAGTTACTTTAGTATCTTTGAAAATTTGAGCTCAATGTTTGCGATCGGAGAATACGTTGTCACCAGCAAATTGCTGCGCTCTAACCTACCCCCACTAGTCAAGCTCTCTGTTGATACCTTTCTCATTCTCAAGGTGTTTTTTGAGAGTACAGAGCCAGTATTCCAGTTCAACTATGAGATTTCAGAGAGAGATCGAAAGAATAACTATGAAGATTTGAGCGACAATTATGATTTGGGGTCTTCAGACGAAGACTCATCTGACAAGGAAGAGCTAGAAGGAGAAGGGCCTCATGACGACAATGACGATAACGATAACGAGACGACGGCAAAAGCAGGACCTGGTCCACTGGAGCCTGCACCATCTCAGAATCCTAGATTTTCCGTAGGACATTCCCCCCATGATACCTCCGGGCACCAGCCTCCAGCTGTCGATGAAGATACGAAATTAAGTAAGCTTTTGACATTGGATAGCTTTGAAAGACATTCGATCCCTCGACGAGAAATGACGCAAAAGTTCACTCCGGAGTTAAGTTCCAACTTGGAGATCAATTCTGTTACTGTTTGCTTATTATTTGGGCTTCCTCGCAGTTTCTTGGAGCTCCTTAGCGAAGTGACACATTTGGCGAACCACAAGTGCCTTTTTCGACTTAAGCAAGTGCTTCCACGGAACTTCCCCCGAATCACTGCTGAAGTGGAAGATAGACTCCTCAATTGGGCTTGTGAAAAATATTGGAACCTTGTGGTCCCAGGAAAGACCGAAAATGGGAGACCATTCTTTATTTCTCCGTATCATGAATGGTTACATTATCATGTCGAATGCTTTCTTAATGCACTATTGGTTTATTTCTACACCATCATAAGAGAATTCCCCCTCCACCGGTATCAAGGCTACGTCAAGAAATCGCTCGATAATTTCGAGGCCCTTTTGGAAGTTAAGCCTCCAAAGGGATTAGAATTAAAGCCCCTCTTCTGGCCTCTACTTATCAGTGGGAGTTGTGTCATGGATGAGGATGAACGGAAAAGAGTGGTAAGATTATGGTCGCATCCGGCGATTTCGCAGCTAAACTACTGGCGTGCGAAACAAATTATCCTTGAGCTGTGGGCTCGACGTGATGAAAATGAAAAAATCTTGTGGCTAGATATGGTGAGAGAATGGGAGGTTTCACTGTGTTGGGTTTAACCTAACGACAAATTTGCAACGTCAAGTATACTTGCATAAGAACTTTTGCATATAGAAATTTTAATGAAGCATTACTAAAGAATTAATTTTTTATTTACATTCGGTGTAGAGGATGTTCCCCCACATAACCCTGAAATTGGGTACGGGATTTTTTGCCTAGCTTTTGCCAG
Organism: Priceomyces fermenticarens; assembly: GCA_030574455.1. Classification (NCBI taxonomy): domain Eukaryota; kingdom Fungi; phylum Ascomycota; class Pichiomycetes; order Serinales; family Debaryomycetaceae; genus Priceomyces; species Priceomyces fermenticarens. The sequence continues at coordinate 239,175 of JAJMEZ010000003.1, read as the reverse complement.
AATATTTTCTCCGGGATTTGTCTAACGAACTATCTTCCCCACGTCCGTTTTGGGAGACCCGAGGGTCGACCGCCTCCTGTAATCCCGCCTGCAACTGGGCAATTTACCCCCGGAAAAAACCGTATCACCCTCGGGCGCATGCGTATCATCGACTAAATCCGTCGAGGTTCCCCGGAACATGATTTCTCAGAAATGCGGAGGTCAATAGCTTATAATGGTTTTTCCGAAATTTTTGCATCGTAGTCTCCTTCCGAATTTTGATACCATAATTATCCAATTCGTAACTCTTTCTTCTTTAATTTGATATATTGATACAAAATTAACAAGGATTTTCAATAATCATTGTCTTATATTGCTATATCCTCGATTCTCAGGGTTCAAAGGATCAAATAGTTTGACGAGACACACAATTACCAAGATTTCAAAGTTGTTTAGGATAAGTTCTTTAAAGTTCTCTCCTTTCCACTTGATATTTCTTGTTTCCTGTGGATTACGTTAGGGATTGACTTGACACATTCCCAATCAAATAGTCACATGTCAATATATCACTAAACATGGAAAAAGTAATGAGTGCCACGAAGGACCTTCATGCTCCAGAATTTCAAAAGGAGAAAAAGGATAACCTATATTCTCGGTCAGACGAGATTATTGAGGCCGACCTGATGGTGGATGATCAACCTAGAAAGAGATCGAAAGTATCAAGAGCTTGTGATAGTTGTAGAAGAAAAAAAATACGGTGTAATGGGGAATATAGTACAAGTTTGGAAAGAGTCACCAAAGTTTGTGATAGTTGTGGGAAAAATAAAGATCCTTGCACGTTTTCAAGAGTGCCCTTAAAGAGAGGTCCTTCCAAGGGGTATAATAGAGACAGTGAAGATAAGCTTGAAAAATCAAGATCATCTTTGCTCGAGGCAAGACCAATCCCTCCTCAACAATCTTTACCATTTCCTCATGCTTCCCATTTACCAAAACACATGATGAATGGTCGTACCCAGTCTACATCACCTCCAATTATGTTGCCTCCTTTACTTAATGTTCAAAATCAGAATTCGAAGCTGATCCCCAAAATCAATGGCCATTCATCAAATCCTTCAAGTCCAAGAAGCAATAGTATCGATGGGATCCTTAATCGAGATCCTCAGCCTCATTCGGCTCCTCAGAATTACCCTCCAGCTCCACTTGTATCTAGACCCCCATCGCAAGCAATCCAAGGGCCCTTTTGGAAAGTGCCCTATGAATTGCCCTTATCAGGGTCTACAGGAGCGAATGACAACATCAGAAGATTATCACTCGATTCCTCATCTTCAATATCGAGTGCTACGTCTCAATATTCCAAAAGTTCCTTCAAACCAGGGATATCAATCATGGTTAATGATAATTATTCCACTGATAGCGACGTGGATGATTACTACTCGGCAAAATCCTCAAGAAGACAAAGTTCTCAAAGTTTATCTCCTAGGAACTCGATCTCTTCCATGTCTAGCCTTAATGGACGAATGAATCGTAACTTGTCATTCCATTCTCCTCCACTGGTTCAACATCAAGTGTCTCCTCTGCCCAACACTTCAATGTACTTCCCGGGGAAACAGATTTCTCCAACTCAACATGTGGTTAGACACTCAGTGTCTTTAGAGAGTAACTTGAGAGTGTACTACACCAAGTTCCATCCATGCTTCCCCATATTGCCCTTTAATGAACATTTGACGAGTCAGCTATTGAATACTTCAGGAAAGGAAGAATTGAAAGGTCCATTTATACAGAATTTCCATCATGCTCTTTCTAACTTGATCAATTATAATACCTTACATTATAATGATTCCATGGAAGTATTTTCTAAAGTGCTTGCCATGGACCCTACGAGTAATACTGCTCTCCGAGTTGATGAATCTTCAATTGTGCTATTTTTCAGTACCTTGGTGTTGAATAATTATGCTGCCCTTTTAAGTGGGAACATCAATTCCATGGGTATAGCAATGACTTTTTCCCTATTAAATGACTACAGGGTGTTGGAACACTTTCATGATATAGTTTCCTCCACTCCTGCTTCGGCAGATTATGATGATGTTCGTCTCATATTACCGAGACTCTATTACCTTAATTCCCTAATCGATGGTCCAACATCTCTCATATTTGGCATACAAAGACAGGCAAGTAGTCCTCTCTTGGGGACATTGAGGAGAAACCTTAAATACATCTTGCCCACTGATGAAAGGCATTTGGGTTTGGTAGATTTATTAACAGGATCCTCCATTGATACTATCATTTCTAAGAGAGATGCAAGTCTCTTGAATTGCAAGGAAAAAGCGACAAGCCTATCTAATAACAACGAAGGTAAATTATCTTTGGTAAGTTGTTTAGAATCATTATATGACTCTAGCTTTGAAGTGCAAAAGTACATATTTGAAATTGAAAAATTCTTGAGAACCCCAATCTCTTCGAAACAAGAGGACGAAGAAGACTTTTTGGAAGTTGTCAATGATAACCAGCTCAAATTATCGAGACTTGTAAAGAAAGTGACGGGCTCAATTTTGGGGTTTTCCAACTTTATCAATGATGTGGCGGTGATTCCTCATCCCTTCTTGGGACTCTATTTCAGTATCTCCTTGAAACTGATAAAAATGTGCAAATTAGTGATTGATGGTGCCATGAAGTATGGCGATAAAAGAAATGGTGACATTGTGACTAGATGTTCCAAGATTAATAACGACTTGTTGACTGCGTTCAATGCCACTGATGGAAGCTTAAGAAGATCACTGTTGGGGGTTGTATCAATGAACTTGTTCCGCAATAGGATCGAAAATTATCAAATGAATTTCAGTTTTTTGGATGCATCTGATCCAATAAGTAAACCAGTTTATCCCAATTATTCGATGGTTGATAAACATATATTCAATTTATGGAAACTTGACTTCTTGAACAATGTTGTACCATTTGTTACAAGAGAGTTATTTAATGCTTAAGGAGGCACAACTATTTCTAATATATATGTGACTTATTTAAAGTATGTAATTTTTTTAAAAATAGTGGCTTATGTCTAATGAAGATCTGTGAAAGCTAATTCAATCAATCTTGATTTGAGAATAAATCTTTCTCACAAACAAGAAACAACTAAAGAATCCAATTGGACAGCAGCAAAGGAACAATAAAAAGGAGATAACGGCAGAATAACCCACGAAAAGAACAATCGAAGGGAATCCACCCAAATGTTGGCCCCTAGTTAATAAAAGAGAGTGCAATAATACAAAGAGAGAGCAGCCTCCTCCGACATATAATGATCTCCATTGCCACTTATAATTTTCAGCACAAAGGGAATAATAGACCATCAAAATCGAAATCAAAGCAGTGATTGCTGCCATTAATAAGAAACAGAAAAACAAGAACCCAAACATATAATAGATTCTGTTGAACCAAAGTGAAGTGTAAATGAAATACATTTCCACTGCTATTGATCCAAATGGGAAGATTCCTGAAATGATCATGCTTGGGAGGGTCTTTAAATACCAAGGTTGATCGGGAATTTGTCTTGGGATTTGGTTTGTTCTCACTGGTGGTGTCAATAATGGTCTCTTTGAACCCAAAATGGACCCAAAGACTGACAATGGAATCGAAATAGCAAACCAAATAACCACAATAGCACACATAGTACCAATGGGAATAGCACCTGATGAATTAACGAAAATCAAGAAAAAGTTCAAAAACACAAATGTTGCAAATAATCCTCCTGGAACCACAATAGGGGTTAAAATCATATTTTTCTTCCAATTATCACCACCAAATAACTTGTATAAATAACTGGAAACAAATGCCGAAACAAAACTTAATCCAATGTATGCCATAAACATAAAAGTGGAAAGAGCACCTCTATTAGAAGGTGATAATAATCCAAGAAGGGCAAACACTATCGTGACAAAACCCATCAAGAGAACTTGAACACCACTACCAACAAGGATAGATAAGATCATAGCATGTTCTGGGGCACGGAATACGTCACTGTGAACCAACTTCCATCCACTTTCATCGGAGATATCATCATCCAAGTTGACTTCATTATACTTGACGATATCATTTCTTAAAGTTTTCACCAAGATATGAACAATGATGAGACCTAAAATGAACACCACAATTGAAAAATTGATCAAGGAAAACCATTGAATCTTAGGGTCATAAACATACAAATATTTATCCCATCTTGTAGCCCATGCAGTATCAGACTCGACGAATTTCACCGAATAGGTGAAAGTAACTTTGGTGTTATCTTCCAAGGAAAGAACAACTTTCTTTTGTTTATCAGTACAGAAATCTTCACTAGTAGGATCCATTCCACTTCTTTCCAAGGACTTAGGCTCAACAGTAACCCCAACAACTCTATAAACATCTTCTTTACGTTTATGATATTCAATCCTGATTTCAAAATGGTTATGAAGAAAGGCAAGTTTGATTTGATCTTCACCACCCAATTCACCAATGTCGAATCCCAATCCATAGAAACTAGCATGAGTTCTTTGATCAAGCACTGGTTTAGCGGCGGGGAGACCATCAATGAGCCAGTTATATTTATAGCCAGCTCTGATGTTTCTATTGACAAACTTTGAATCTGATTTAGAATATGAAGATTCACATAATCTTTCACATTGTAAATCTTCCAACATCTTAATGTCAAAGGGGGAGTTAAAAATTCTATCACCAAAGATAATTGCTCCTAATGATTCCAGTTGCTTTTGAGGTCCACCTTCTGGTTGACAAAATTTGAATCTGGGATAATAATAATCATAGGAGTATATATATGTCTTTGAATTAAGCTTATGTCTGTGACCTTGAACTTGATGGGTGGTGGATGGTGTTAAATGGTTAACTAACAATGGAATACGATCACCTTTTTTATAATTTGTCGGCGCAACACCTGGAAGGTAAAATGCTGTCGACAATCCTACCAAGCATACCAATGTAAGAACCAATCTCATGAGCAACATTGTACAGAGACAGTTTGATGATTATAGCTTTTACAATTGCTCGGTTTGGAAGTCCTCTACCGATTTACTCGTTTCCTTGAATCGACTTTCAGGTCAAAGATCAAAATATTTGGAAAATTGAAATCTGAGCCTGATCCACGTGATGCGTTATTCCTGGTTGCGAGAACTTAACAAACGTTGAAGTCGTTTTCTCGCTTCTCGTTTGTCTTTTTTCTTTAATTCTCACTTCTTGCCTCGGGCTCAGCCTACATAGTATTGTTTGTCCTTTTCTGAGAAAAGTTGATCTTTTTCTGTTGGCTCGTGATCTTTTTAATTTCATGAAGTTTATTAGTTTGCGACGTTGGATCTGTCATGTAAGAAGGTCTCGTCTCGGAGTAGTCGCAATCCAATTTTAATCTTAGACATTGGCTGCACACAGGCTTATCTTCGGGACATGCTTTGTGCCTTACTCTACAAGTCCAACAACCTTTTTTAGATCTTGGACCCAATCTTCTTTTTTTTTCTGGATCTAACCCTAACAGTCCCGTTAATTTCCTTTTACTACGAGTTTCTCTATGATCACTTGGTTTATGCTCAGCCTTCGGTTCTTTGTTTTCGTAAGTCGCATTTGACAACTGGTTTGCGGACAATGAAATTCCATTACTCGATTCACCATTATTATTAGATTTGCTACCCTGGAACGACTTCTTTTTAGGTCTTGTGACCTTGAACGATCGGCCCCTTGCATTGGAAATATTGTTTGACGGACCATGCTTGTCGTAGCAATTGGGGCTGGCTTTGCGACGCTGCTCCCCCCAAAGGTTGCTCGTTTCAATTATTGAGTAGACGTCGTGCGGTTCCTCGACCTCTGACGTGAGGAACGCTTTATCGATGTCTATCCGTCGCTGGGGGGAGCTCGAGAGCAAATGCGCCCGTAGAGGTTCCTGTGACGAAGATGGTGTGTGGTCTGAGGGAGCTTGACGAGGAGTTTGACCCGTTGGCGTAAGGCCTGTAGGCGTGGGGCCCGTAGGACTAAAGCCCACAGGAGTGAGTCCCATAGGAGTGAGCCCCGTCTTCTCGTACTTAAAGTGCTTAGTAAATGGGGACCCCATGCCAAACTTTTGCCTGGTTCGGGGCGACGAGCTTAGTGGGTTGCACCGTATGTCCAGAGTAGCTATCAGGTCGACTGCCCCCAAATAGTACGAGAGCGACGGCAATTGGGAGTTGTCGTGAATCTTCGATCTGATTGGCGTCTGGTCCCCCTTTGTCCAGCTTGACTGTTTCTGGGACGAAAAACTCATGTTCATAAAGTTGGACAACTTTGACGAGCTGCCCTCATACGACAAGGGGTTTCGGGGGGAAAATGCCTTCAAGTCGATGTTTTTCGTGTCAAGAGAGTTCAATACAGGCAACGCTTCGTCAAAAAGCTGGGAACTGGGGAGGTCTTCTTTATACATGTTAGTTTTGCAGCATTTGCGAGCGGTTAAATTGGCGCGAATATAGCCATATAAATAGAAGAAGAATGCTATGAAATGACTTGAGCGGACTGGTATTGAAAAAGAATTTAGATCTTGGAAGTAGAATGCTCTTCAGGAAATTGTGGTGATTTCTGAATACGGTGTAGAATACCGAATTGATTGCTCTCATAATAAATATCTAACCTCAGGATGTCAAGTCACTATCCTGGAGAAAAGTTATATCTAGACCATTCTTCTTTCTTATAGAGGGTGTTATACTAGCAAATGGTTTAAAGAGATTATCCCAAGACTTGAATACTCTTCTTTCTACACAAGCTTACAAATTTCAAGTCAGTGCCATGGATTTAAACTAGAAGTAATGACCCATCAGCCTTAAACGAACCGTTGTGGTATCTCGTATTTATATTAGATAAAGCTGCTAATATAAGCATCTCTACTGGCGTATCAGAGAAGTATAAACGGATAGTTATAAGGTAGGCTCATGTATTCATGGTGTTTCGTAGCACGCGTTCTCAATGCTTACTAGGAAAAGGTCGTTTTTGCAGCCTTATGAAATGAATGTTGTCTAGATTGGGGCAGTGTGGACACTCGTATAAGTTAGAATCCAGTTCAATTTTGTGAGCAAGAATTTGCAACTTTGGGTCCATTCGGAGTTGGAGGTGATTCTGATGCTTTTACCCCCTATAGTGTCCTTTTTCGATGAGATATGGTAGGGGATGTCGATATCCAGCTCTAGCGCCATGAGTTTAGCCTCGATCTGTGATATAATGTCAAGAAGGGCTATCATGGAGATGTCCAAGCTGTTAAAGTTAAAGAGCTTACCAATGGAAAACTCGTTGGATGTGTAGAGATTTAGCACCGACTTGGTTCGGCCATTTTTATCCGTCAGCGAGTACTTGATTATCTGCGACAGCGATCCCATGGGTACTAGTTTATAGTCTTCCAATTTAAGTCGCAATCGTTTCAGAAGAAATATACATAACACCACAATCTGTCCAAGAGCAGCATTGATCTCTGCAAACGGCACCTTGTGCCCAATACGGAAATTGTTGATAGTTCCGTAGGTATCGTTTTTATCGAATGAAATCAGGAAAAAAGTAGAATAAATATTCATATTCCGGAGCTTATCGAGATGGTTTAACCGACTTCGATAAGTAGCTTGTGACTGCTCAAGACGACTTCTTTGGGAATTAAGATCGCAGACCAAATCATTTCTCATTTGAAGAGACGCCACAAGATCCGTCTCATTTATATGCTTCAATTCGCCTTTCAATCTCTTTAAATCTGCTTCCAAAGAGTTCCTTGTAACTTCAAGTGATTTAAGCTCCTCCAATGCTTTTTGCTCACCTTCACTATATGACTTGAGATCCTGTCCCAGCTTTTTAAGTAATGCATCCACATCCTTTCCCTCAAATTCCTCTAAGTCCTTCTCCTTCAACTTTTTAAGAAACTGCAAATAACTCTCCTTCTCCTTCTGACTTCTATCAAACTTTAGCTTATAGTTCTCAAGAAGCATGCTTGAACATTCGGCACATAATGGATGGTCGATCTCCAGATTAGTTGATAAAATATCGAATATCTTGGTCAATGTATGAATTCTTGTCGAGATGGCGTTACCCCTATCGGGTCTATCTTGATCATCGTCATCGTCTTTATTACTGTCATCCGATAAAAACACATACGAATTATCCTTTGATGCATCCTCTGAATCGTTATTCCCGCTCTCAAAGTTCATTATCGGTTCTGCTGTATGGTCTATAGAGTTGTAAATATCTAGCCTTTCCTTAGGAATGAAGTTTTCGACTTGCTCATAATCGTCATAATTATCTATCTGTTTGCTCTTTTTAACCAAGAGTTCAAGTTGCTGCCGCGAAGCACTCGACAACGACTCGTCTACCTCCACCGGCAACTTACAATTCTGACATTGAAGACTCTTTTCAGGCATGATGTCAACAACTAGGGTGCGATTAATCGTCAAATTGATTAAATTAAAATAATGATCAACCTTATCTCATAAGTGACGGTATGTTTTATTTGAAATATTAATTTACAACAATCGCCGTTCTAGTATAGTGGTTAGTACACTTCGTTGTGGCCGAAGAAACCCAGGTTCGATTCCTGGGAACGGCAGATTTTTTTCATTTCTCAAAGAACTTTTTTAATATAACACAAAAGTTTATATCATAATGAAAATCTTTCCGAATTTTTTTGTCGAATTTTTTAACCTTTTTCTTAATCATGAAGGTAAGTAAAAATTGCGTCTAAAATGATGATAAATACCAGATGCTTGAAGATCTTCGATGTGAGCACATGATTTCTCAATAGACTACAACGGTATCTGAATTAGACGTAACATTATTTGTTCAATACTAACAGGACAGTGATATGGCAAAAAGTAGACTGAGAAATTTGAATCTGATCTATTCGAGACCGCTTCCATTCACTCTTTCAAGTGAGTGGTATGGTCCCTTACCACAGATCTATCCCCACAATCCTGTTTCATGGGTATGGTTCTCATTGTGGTTCGTGCGGGCCAGTTTGAGGCCAGCTCCAGAATCCTTCTTACCCCCCGTGCAGATCAAGACGGACGGAGACTACTTTTACGTCGACGGCAAGGATGCTGAGAGGCTATGGACGAATGGATTTTTCGGCAAAGGTACGTTGTCTCGATCTGAACCTTCATGGGCAAAGAGAACAGAGAGGAGGCTACACTTGAAGACCGACGGCGAGCAGGCTGCTGTCGAAGAGTTTACCAATGTGAGAAGGGAAGAACGTCGTAGGTTTAAAGATATGAGATCACAACTTCAGCAATTGGAAACCAAGAGCAGACTGATTGCCCTTTCAGAGGAGGAGCAGAGGTCCGCCGAGCAGTTGAAAAAAAATATCGACGAAATAAAGGAGAGTATTGGGGTTAGTAAAACCAATGAAAATGTCGAAATTGAATTTGATTATGAGCAATTGAGACCAGAAGATAAAGATTTAGTTGATCGTGATACGGGCACGCTTGTTAATGATCTTGAAGTTCTTCAATTAGAGCCGATTGAAGTGTTTTTCTTGAATTATGCCCTAGGAGTAGCTGAAGTGCCTGGATGTACTAATGCAATGAAATTGCTCACAAGGGTATGTGGACATGAACCGCAAACCAATGACGAATTTTTACTTCACTATGTCGTTTACCATCACTACCGTTCGCTTGGATGGTGTGTAAGGCCAGGGATTAAGTTTGGCTGCGACATGTTGCTATACAAAAGAGGACCTCCGTTTAGCCATGCGGAGTTTGCCATTGTAATCCAACGTAGCACCGATACCGTGGACTGGTTCACGATGAGTACCACTGCGAGAGTGATTGGAGCGGTGAAGAAAAACTTGATCATAGTGTATGTTGATGCTCCACACAGCGACATATCGAATCAAACGATTCTGCTGGTACTTGAGCAGTATAAGATCACCGAAGTCTCGTACAAACGGTGGGTGCCTAGTAAAACGAGGGACTAAATAAATTTAATGATGAGATGAGTATTTTTGCACACGCACTAAAACTAAAACAGCCACTGTAAGTATTTAAGCCGCGATATTTTCCTCGTTCTCATCGTTTAAACAACGCGAGAGGAATGTCAGATCTCAGTAACTTAATCAATCCTGAGCCTAGTGCTCCAGCACCTTCTCTAGAGGTCAATCCCGAAGAACCAAAAGTAGCACAAGAGACGATCATGCAAAGTTTTGAAAATATCAAGACCCATTTCCCTGCTGCAAGAATAAAGAAGATAATGCAAAGAGATGAAGAAATTGGGAAAGTGGCCCAGGCTACACCTGTGATTGTAGGGAGAGCCCTTGAGATATTTATGGCCAATCTAGTGGAGGCATCGGTAATTGAAGCAGATAAACAAGGAGTAAGAAGAATCGGAGCCTCGCACGTGAAGGCTGCGGTTGAGAAGACCGAACAATTTGATTTTCTCGTGGAAGCAGTGGCCAAGCATCCATCATCAAAACATTGAGCTATCTTTAACAATGGAGGTACAAATCTCGGGTAAACTATGCATTTAAAAAGGTTATTATTCTTGTTATTATTATTTGATGCAATGGTGGTTTGGGTCAATAGCAGGTAGTGCGCGGAACATTTACCTGTAGCCTGAAATCTGCCTGCATCGACTATGCTTATACGTGTCACTGTTTGCCCCTTAGTCGCATTGGCAGACTAGGTAGCGTATGCAGCAACAGGATTGGATGTGATACAGAGTCTCCGATCATAGCGAGGGTGGCAGCGGAGCAGCATGGGAGTAGGGGCAGCATTGGAGCAGGAGCTCCGCTATGCTTCGCAATGTCCCTATTGCAGTTCCCATACTATAATGTCGATCGGCATGATGCTAATTTGCTCTATTCAATCATGAGTAATAAAAGACAAATATTCATGCCGAGCCTATTTCCTAAAACATCGATCGCGAAGCTTCGGGAACCATTTTACTTACAGGGCCATTCCTGCATGCGGCCAGTTTGTAGGAGAAATATCTGACCATGTTAATGGCCCCCGCATATAATTGCGGTCTGCTGAATAGCAAAATCATTAAATAGTGGGGACTAATTGCTGCCTAGAAGGTGTAATTAGTTCATAAACGACCTACGACTTTTTTAACACTATATATATTATAATTCCACCCAAATTTTTATTACTCAATTGACGTGATATCTTAGTTAACCATGGCTCCTAAAACACAATCAAAAGTTAGTCTTGCCTCTCGCAAGTCTTCAATTCTTAACTTGAATCAAACCCCTGCCGTTCCTGGGGTTTATTATGTCGGAGTCGACGTGGGTACTGGGTCGGCAAGAGCTTGTGTCATTGATTCTAATGGTATTATCTTGGGTTTAAGTGAAAAACCCATCACTAGACATGAATTGAAACCTAGCCATATTACCCAATCAACAACGGAGATTTGGAATGCCATTAGCTATTGTGTTAAAAACAGTTTGAGAGAATCTGGAATTGATGGCGCCGATGTGTTTGGAATTGGGTTCGATGCCACTTGTTCTTTGGTGGCCATTTATGAAAGTAATGATGAGCCGGCACCGGTGGGTCCTGATTTCAATGACGATAAAGAAAATGTCATTTTATGGATGGACCACAGAGCGGAAGAAGAAACTAACACCATCAATGCCTCGGGAGATAAGAGTTTGAAATATGTCGGTGGCCAAATGTCCATCGAGATGGAATTGCCCAAGATGAAATGGTTGAAGCATCATGCTCCCAAAGGTATCGATGACTACAAATTCTACGATCTCCCCGATTATTTAACTCATAAGGCTACTGGATCTGAAGCTAGAAGTAACAATTCCGTCGTATGTAAGCAAGGGTTTGTGCCTGTGGGGGTTGATGGCTCCGAGACCGGTTGGTCAAAGGAATTCTTGAACAAGATGGAATTACCAGAATTGGTGAGAAATGATTTCAAGAAATTGGGAGGTATTCCAAACAAGAATGGATGCTACTTAAGTGCTGGTGATCCTATTGGTAAATTAAACCCTCAAGCTGCTGAAGATTTAGGGTTATCTACTGAATGTATTGTAGGTAGTGGAGTGATCGACGCCTATGCAGGATGGATCGGAACGGTCGCAGCCAAAGCCGATGTGCCCGCTTTAGATGATACTAAAGGTTATGAATATCCAATTGATAACTCTTGTGGTAGATTAGCAGCTGTGGCTGGTACTTCGACTTGTCATCTTTCCATGACTAAGGAAGCTTGCTTTGTGGAAGGAGTTTGGGGTCCATATAAGGATGTTATGGCTCCTGGTTACTGGCTTGCTGAAGGTGGTCAATCATGTACTGGTGCTCTTTTAGCTCATGTCTTGTCGAATCATCCTGCTTCTTTCAAATTATCCCATGCTGCAGAAGAATCTAACTTGTCGAAATTCGATTTCCTTAACCTGACTTTAGAGTCTCTTGTCCAACAAAACAAGGAACGTTCTGTCGTTAGTTTGGCAAGACATATTTTCTTTTATGGTGATTTGTATGGTAACAGATCACCAATTGCTGACCCTAGAATGAGAGGTAGTATCATTGGACAATCAATGGATACCTCGTTAGAAGATTTGGCCATTTTCTATTTTGGTGCTTGTGAATTTATTGCTCAACAAACTAGACAAATCATCGAAGCCTTGGAAGATGGTGGCCATAGAATCAAATGTATCTTTATGAGTGGTGGTCAATCTAGAAATGGGTTGTTGATGAGATTATTGGCAGATTGTACTGGGTTACCTGTGGTTATTCCAAGATACGTTGATGCAGCAGTTGTTTTTGGATCTGCCATCTTGGGTGCGGTTGCCTCTGAAGATGCCGTTGCTGAACACCTTAGAAACGCCAAATCCAGAAGAGCTTCAGTGTCTACTTCGAAGTCTCAAACCAAGCTCCATGATGGTCGTCCTTCATCTCCATACACTGCTCCAACGGCAATTTCAAGCACCAACCTTGCGTATGCAGGAGGCAGTCATCATCATATCCCAGATATGGCACCAGGTGGAGATGATTACTTTAACCAATCGTTAACGACTCCAAAGGAAGACGATGATTCTGAGGGAGAAGAAACCTTATCTTTTGGATCAAAACTGAAGGTGCAAGCTGACTTGTCCCAGAAGTATAAGCTGGACTTGAAACCTTTGTCAGCTAAGAAGGAAGATAAAGATATCACTCCAGGTGAAAAATTATGGAAGGCCATGGAAAGAATGACTGGTCCAGGTCGTGTTGTTTTCCCCGGTAGTGAAGATGACCCTGATAGAAAACTCTTGAGCACCAAATATAAGATTTTCTTGGAGCAATGTTTCAAGCAACAAGAATATAGAAACATTGTTGATGGTGCAGAAAAGGCCAACAAAACGGCAAAGGCCTAGCTGAGTAAACTAAAGTCTAGTTATGAATAATGCCATTACGCTCTAGTTAGTTAATTGTTTTAAATTACAATTCAGTGTAGAGATGTAGTAGGGGATCTTTTTTTTTCGCAACTATGTATCCTTCAGCCACATTGTCCTAATAGGCCTGAATCGAGATACTACATATTTTGACGTGATTGAGGGCGATCAGGAGGTGTGCCGTACCTGAGATCTTTCGAAAGGAGATCCTAGCAATGCGGCTGCACTAGCTCACTTTCCGGTTAATACTTGCCTTTACTCTTGCCTTACCTGGTTCCATGCCACTACATCCTCCATGCCACTACATGTGTCCACTAAATATGTCCACTACATATCTCCACTAAGTGTCTCCATGTCACTAAAACCCTTTGGTCACTACATCCTCCATGCCACTACATGCCACTTCCCTCTATCCCAGCTCAAGTTCTAGTTGCTGTGATTCGTTATCGTTGACATCACCACCTGCACATAGCTGCCAAGTCAAAAATATTCTGCAACATCTTTTCGATTGCAAGATTCCACGTGACTTGTGCTCAAATGTCATCAAAAAGATATGTCATCAACCACCAGTGACAGCTGCCAACATACATCCTCTAAAGCCCCAGACCGACCTAGGTTGCAAACAAGAACTAGCTCGCTTAAGTACCAACAAGAATCATAGCTACACTTGGCTATTGTTCCCAAAAAAAGGCAATTTTACGTGGTGGACACTACGTCACGTGAAAAATCACAACTGTGGATGATTGCAACTTTTTCATACCGCCACAACAACCAAGACTCTGATTCATTTATACAAAAAATTATTTCAGCAAAGGGCTTTCGTATATAGACACCACAGGTTATTGTTCTTTATAAAATAAGTCAATCCTCCAGTTGAAATTGCAGTTTATTGTTAACGACCAATTTTGGTGAAGACTTTGATTACTAACATGAGTGGTTTCCAAGAGGACCCAGCTGTATCAACAGTTCCTCACTTACAAGAATATGATGGGTTCCATGAACGTCCTGAGTTAGGATCGGTGACTTCAAGAAGATCTCATGAATATCATGACGTGCCCAATATAGATGAAATTCACGGTGAAGCTGCTGTGGTTCCAGAATATGTGGAACAAGATGTTGGGGTGTTAGATTGGCTTAAAAATATCTTTGCTGATCCCTTGGGCAAGATTATACATTATTTTGTTTCTTTATTCCCCATTTTAAGGTGGATTCTTCATTATAATTTTAAATGGTTATATGGTGATTTAGTAGCTGGGATCACCGTGGGTATTGTTTTAGTTCCTCAATCGATGTCATATGCAAAAGTGGCCGGGTTGGATCCTCAATATGGGTTATATTCCTCATTTATTGGTGTTTTCACCTACGCAGTGTTTGCTACTTCCAAAGATGTGTCCATTGGACCCGTGGCTGTGATGTCTGCGGAAGTGGGCAAGATCATTGCTGATGTCCAGACAAAAAATGGTGACAAATACTCTGCTCCAGAGATCGCCACGTTCTTATCATTGATTTGTGGTGGGATAGCTGCTGGTATTGGGATCTTGAGATTGGGGTTCATCTTGGAATTCATCTCTACCCCAGCAGTTATGGGTTTCATGACAGGATCTGCCTTCAACATTCTTGTGGGGCAAGTACCTGCTCTTATGGGTTACAACAAATTGGTCAATACTAGAGGAGCCACCTATCAAACCGTGATCGATACTTTGAAAAATTTGCCCAATACCAAGTCTGACGCCGCTTTTGGACTTGTATCATTATTTATTCTCTATTTCTGGAAATATTCCACCGAGTTTGCTCAGAAAAGATGGATCAAATGGAAATGGGTGTTTTTCTACCTTCAACAATTAAGAAGTGCCATTGTCATTATTGTGGCCACTGCCATCTCGTGGGGTATAGTTCACCCCAAAAAAGTGGCATTCAAAGGCCCAGCAGACGATTTTAAGCCGCCATTTTCCACCATTGGTAAAGTTCCAAAGGGTTTACAACATGTGGGTGTAATGACCGTTCCCCAGGGTATTATTGGCGAAATCGGACTGAAAATCCCCGCGGCAACCATCATTTTGTTGTTGGAACACATTGCCATCTCTAAGTCATTTGGTAGAGTCAATGACTACAAGATCAACCCCAATCAAGAAGTGATTGCTATTGGATTCAACAATTTGATTGGAACTTTCTTCAATGCTTATCCATCTACTGGTTCCTTTTCCAGATCTGCATTGAAGGCCAAGTGCGGTGTGAGAACTCCCTTGGCAGGGATCTTCACTGGTGGATGTGTTTTGTTGGCAATTTATTGTTTGACACAAACTTTCTACTACATCCCCAGTGCCGTTTTAAGTGCCATTATTATTCATGCTGTTTCGGATTTGATTGCTAGTTACAAGGTGACGTGGAATTTTTGGAGAATCGCTCCTCTTGACTGTGGGATTTTCCTTGTTGCCGTCATCATTACTGTATTTGCTTCGATTGAAGATGGGATTTATTTTGCCATTTGTGCCTCGGCAGCAGCATTATTATTCAGAATTGCTATCCCCAAGGGTCAATTCTTGGGTAAAGTCAAAGTTGCTGAAGTGATTAATCCTGTTATCAAGTACACTGATTCAGATTCTACCGATTCGTCGTTTTCACAAGATATTGAGGTTCAACAGGTTTTGACCGACAATGGCAACAGCAAAAAGAAAAAGAATGGCGTGGCCAATAACGACACGCATGCTCTTACAAGAAGCGATCCCAACATCCGTTTCCATACAAAATGGGTGCCATTGAATAAGGATAACTTGAATAATGAATTGGAAGTGATTCCCCCGCCACCTGGAGTAGTTGTTTTCAAACCATTGGAGAATTTTGCATACCCAAATGCTTCTTTGCAAGTTGATAGAGTTTCTGATGAAGTCAAGCGTATTACCAGAAGAGGCAAGCCTTATAACTATACCGACACTGGATCGAGACCATGGAACGATCCTGGTCCATTAAAATGGAATATTCCGTTCAAGAAATCCACTGTGCAGGATAAAGAAGAGGTAGCAGAGGAAGATACCAGGCCAATCTTGAGAATCGTACATTTTGACTTTTCCGTGGTAACATCGACCGATGTATCGAGTATTCAAGCGTTAGTTGACCTCAGGAAGGCGCTTAATGTTTATGCTGATCGCGAAGTGGAATTCCATTTTTCAGGGATCTTGAGTCCCTGGATCAGACGTGGATTGCTCAATGCTGGGTTTGGAACTTACCAAGGTGAAGGCTTGGTTAGTGACAAGTCATATGTCAATGTAGCGACCACGGGAGATTTGGAGGCTGGACCTTCGGAGTACTTTGCTGCCATTAGCACAGAGACACCTTATTTCCATTTAGAGATCCCTGATTATAATTAGCTGTATTATAGAATAGAGAGCACGTGTATCTTTTTGTAAAGAGAAATAAGAAATATAATAGTAAAGTAGGTAAGGGTAAGTGAGATGTATTAGAGAAGTGTAAAAGGACTAGAAGAGATCGATCAAGAAATCTGTGATTTTTCTTTATTCCTCTATTTTGTATTTTCCTCTAATTCTCTTATTTCGTCTGACGCGACGCGATAATTGTTCATTATGTCAACGATATTCACTTACTTTGGGAACAAGGCCATGACGCCTGAAGAACTGGAAAAGCTGCCTTCGCCGTTGAAGCGGAAGGAGGACGAAGACATCGATACCGAGAGAAAGCAAAAAATTACCAAGGTCGCTACTCCTGAGACTTCGGTTGAAAATGTAGAGAAAGACGAGAAGGCAGAAAAGATCAAGAAGAAAGAGGAGGACAAATTGAGAAAGGAGCAGGAAAAAAAGCTCAAGGAAGAGGAGAAGTTAAAGAAACAGAAACAGAGGGAGGAAGAAAAGTTAAGAAAGGAGCAGGAAAAGATCCAAAGAGAAGAGGCAAGGCTTCAGAAGCAGAGGGAGCGAGAATTGGAGAAAGAACAAAAGAAAAAGCGTCTTGAGGAAGAGAAGGCAATGAAGGAGCGCAAGAAGGAAGAAGAGAAAAGGAAAAGAGAGGAAGAGAAGCTAAAGAGGGAGAAGGAAAAGGAGGAGCGAGAACGAATCAGACTCGAGAAGAAACAGCAGCAAGAGGAAGAGAAAAGGAGAAAGGAGGAGGAAAAGAAAAGGGCAGAGGAGTCCAAGGATAGAAGTCAGATGAAGATTTCTAATTTCTTTAGACTGGGTCCGAAGAATGAAGGGAGTGAGCCTGAAAAGGTCTCTGACGTTTCTGAAGCCTACGACAAGATGTTTTTGCCCTTTTTTGTCAAGAAGAATGTTATCTTGAGCACGCCTCCAAAGATGGAGTTAAAGGACGAATTGGATTCATTCTTTAGTGGGAACTCATCTTCGTCCCCGAGTTTGCAGGACTTCTTTTCTCGCAAAACCACCATAAACGAACCCAAAATCACTTCAGAAGACATCGTGAATGTACTAAACTCGTTTAACGTGTCAGAATCGCACATCTACGACATGTTGCAAAAGATCCCCCCCATCAAGTACATACAATTCTACGAGAATGCGGGCCCTCCTTACATAGGCACATGGTTTTCGCAGCATCATCAGTCGATTGAATTCCCTCGGACTGACCCCTTCCACACATCTACTGGCTTAGATTACTCGTATGACTCTGACATCGACTGGAACGGTGACGAGGAGGGTGAGGGTGAAGATATAGATAACGAAGAAGAGGAAGAGGACGAGGAAGATGCCGATGACGATGAAGAAATGGATGATTTCGTCGAGGCAGAAAATAAGTCCACGAGAAAGATGATTGGGCCCTTGGTGGCTGTGAGCAAATGGAATGATGGGACTGACCCAGCGTTTGAAGAAATGGGGTACCATCGACTCAATGTCAATATTGATTTTGCCATTGATCCTTATTTCGATTATTGGAACACCGACGATAAACCATCATCACCCACAAAACCACTGCCGAAAAAGGTTATTGAAGACAAAGACGTGCTTTCAGACTTGGTCCAATTCATCCAAAAGAACAACGACTTTACGCTTGGAACCCTCGTGGAGCTTTGCAAAAAGGAGTTCAAGACATTCACCAAGGCCATAATCAAGCACACCATCCAGGATATCGCATCATACAACAAAAAGACCTGTAGTTGGGAGGTAAAGCCTATAGCGTAATTTAATACATAGAATTCTATACCGACAATGTGGAAGGTCCTCTCGAATACTGAATCCATTCTAAGGTTTTAATGAAATATACTAAGCTATAGGTTTCGCAAATACCTGTTGTTCGTATTCTTTTTTAAATTCTTTGCCAGAGAACGTAATATCCCCAATTGGACTTTTGGTAAAACGTGGGTCTGTCATAGGGAGTAAGGGATTGTCCCTGTTGGTGTCTTCTCACCAAGTCAGGGGTGTAGTATTGTGAAAAACCAATCAAGGTATGGTCGTTTAAAGCGTCTTTAATGGCGGTTGCGAAATCTGGAACTGTGGGTAATTCCCCGTCCGTATCGATACCTTTCCAAGCTCTAGACACAGACGAGTTATCAACAATCACTTGAGACGCAAGACTGAATTGCAGGAAATCTTGACATGGTTTTCATAAGATAGCTACAGAAAGCTAGCAGATGGTATCCATTGGACGCATAACCTTTTAAATAGTATCTAGTGTTGTGTTTAATCTTTGGTGTGTTGGAAATCTGACCACAGCTACGTATGGACGCAGTCTAAGCCATTATTAATTGAGGTTAGGCCACCAGTTTCCTGGACACTTCAATGTTCATGGACCAATAAAAAGGTTGGCTTTCTTTCTGGAGCTGTTGCTTTGTACGTCTATCATCATTATACCTTTTGAATCTTTACACAACGTAGACCCAATTATTGGCAAACAATAAAAAAAGGTATTACTGCCCATTTGAAGGAATGAACAAGAAGGAGCGTAGTGCTTCCAAAGAAACAAATCACAAGGTGTTTTAACTTATTACACGATATTACACTATCTAGAGCTTTAAATCATTCAAATCGAATTACGTTCTCATGATAATATTGATCGCTTCTTCTTTCTTCTCATGTTATCATATCCTCATGTTATATAATATTTATCATGTTATATAATATTTATCATGTTATACGTAACATTTTATATGTTATACATAATATTTAATATGTATATGTTCTCATTTTGTATCAAAATTTATTGCAACGCGCTATGGAAGATGAACGGTACTTCATATCCACACAGATGCAAATACGGCATGAGGAGACTGTAGACGAAGAGAGAAGCGAGAAGGAGAAGCGGTCTTTGATAGAGCGGTTGCAGGGGTACAAGAATGAGGAAGGTGCTGGCACCAAAAAGACGGCAAAGCGCAAGGGGAAGGCGCCGAAATGGAAGTCAATGAATGATATGGTGAGACACACTTTCGGGAGAAAGGTGTATTCTCAGAGAAAGATAGAGAATTTCATCACCACAGTAGCAAAGGAGGACATGAAAGAGTCGTTATTTTCTCGTGACGAGTGGATGGTGTTTCTCAAGAGCATCAGGGTAAAGTATCCTGATCTTTCATTAAAACAACGAAAGAACCTCAAATCGATATTAAGAATGGTAAACGTGGAAAAAAGCGATGGAGGGATGTGGTCACAGGCGTCTTCGAATATCTCTCTTTCTCAGGAGGATATGCAGTGGTTGTACGATTTGACCGATGAGCAGATGCAGATGAGCAGCGGGATCTTTGAAGAACCAGAAATCGAGGACTCGGGGCCATTTGTGGTGACTCTTTCTCAGGCATTACGTGAGGAGTTGGAAGAGGGTCTGGAACAGGTTCTGAACCAGATTCCGGACGAGATTCTGGACGAGATCCTGGACTCAGATCCTGAGCCGGAGGCCCTACTTGTGTTCCCTGATAGGCAGCCCAGTAAGGACTCTATGATTAAAGACTCGTTGTTTGACAGTCTCACAGAAGTAAAGTGTTCCAAGGAGTCAGAGACACCGGTATTGACGTTGTCATCACCAAAAGAGATAATAGACTCGCAGGAGCCCACTGTGATCGAGGTTCTATCTACACCTACGAAGAGCAGGGAACATATTGAACA
This sequence comes from Priceomyces fermenticarens, assembly GCA_030574455.1. Classification (NCBI taxonomy): domain Eukaryota; kingdom Fungi; phylum Ascomycota; class Pichiomycetes; order Serinales; family Debaryomycetaceae; genus Priceomyces; species Priceomyces fermenticarens. The sequence goes on along the minus strand of JAJMEZ010000003.1, from coordinate 218,808 downwards.
GGTTCCATTTCTTGTTCAGCAAGAATCGACGATGTCTCCTTTGAAAAAGTACCCGGTATCACCACTCAAGGCAAAAATACAGATGACCATGTCCGAAAGAATTCACGAGTCACAACCATCTCCTAGAACCCCTAGGGAGACCCCCACTGACTCACAGTATGCTACTGCCAAAATGTACTACTCACAAGCCGCCTCACGGCACAAGACTAGCCTCGATATAAAAGACTATGAAGATGACGATGTTAAATTAATGAATCTAGGAAAGGAGATCATTGACTCGGACGAGATCCAGGACTCCGAAGACGATCACAATATGAGCATAATAGAAATCACAAAGAGGGACACCGATAGTCTTCTTGATCTCGTGAGTTCTCAAGAAAGGAAAGCAGAAAGCCATGGGGTCTCACCCAAGAAGTCCACCCTTCAAGTAGCATCAAGTCCTGATAGAGCCATGCATGTATATAGTCCCATCAAGTCCCAACCCCGAAAGTCCCAACAGCAGTCCCAATCCCAGAATGGAACCTCGCAGCGACGTCGCAACTACGACAGGAATCAAGTGAACCAAAAGCTTCAAGAACTAATTCGACTGGATGTCAAGTGGTTTGAAAAAGTCTTGAGTTTTGAGCCACTTTTCCTAGATGAAGTAGAAGAATGGGTTACGAGAGAAATGCCCATACAAAGATTCATGATTGAAAACTTTTTCGATGATTTTGGTATCACCTATTCAAAGAATATAACTCGGAAATAATTGTATATTTATATGTATTTCTTATGGTCAGTGTCCAACTCATTCTCAAGAAGTCTATTATTTAAAAATATGAGAGCCTTAGTGGTAAGCCCAATATCTGCCACCAAGGATCCTGGTCCATATACCAAGCTTGTAAAGTGATTTTCAAATTCGTTGTTGTAGACGATTCCAAACGCCCAAAAACCGTGGAATAACCACACCAAGGCCACAAATACCGTAGCGGCAGTCAAGATTGAGGCATTCACAGCTCTAGATCTTGACATCTCTTCTTCGTACGCACTGGGCGCTCTCTTTAGTTGAACCATAAGGGATACGGCGATGATTGTTTCACGTGGTTTCTACGCGTAAGATAAAAAGACATGATAACTTTTATCACCTGACACACCACATGATTCTTCACCTGACCTACTCCTAATATCTGGTTATAATTTCTTCATTTGTGCAATCCGAAACGGACAATCATTAGCTTAGTATGAAACATCAGTATCTGTGGGATCCTGGTCTCAATGTGGAGCCCGCCTACTACTCTGGCGGGGTTCCTGTGTTCGAGCCCACGATGGAGGAGTTCCACGATTTTTATAGGTTCAATAAAGCCATTAATAAGTATGGAATGCAATCGGGGATCGTCAAGATAGTGCCTCCGAAGGAGTGGAAGAACTCTCTCAACTATAGCAAAGAGAATATTGAATCAGTGAGAATCAAAAATCCAATCGTACAACATATAAATGGGTCAGGTTCGGGAGTCTTTTGTCAACAAAATGTCGAACGATCGAGATCGTATACGTTGTACCAATGGAAAGATCTTGCCCAGAAGCCCAATAACCAGCCTCCAGCACCAAAGGGTAAGATTAGAAGGGGCGAAACCAAGAAAAATGAAAACTATTCTATTGATGTATCTGATTTTTCACCAGAGAGGTGTGAGCAATTGGAAAGAGTTTATTGGAAGTCATTAACATTTGCTGAGCCAATGTATGGAGCAGACTCCTTAGGATCTTTATTCACTGATTCTGTTCTGTCGTGGAATGTAGCTCATTTACCCAATTTATTGGATTTAATGGATACAAAGTTGCCCGGAGTCAATGATGCGTACCTATATGCTGGATTGTGGAAAGCGACATTTGCCTGGCATTTAGAGGATCAAGATTTGTATTCCATCAATTATATTCATTTTGGTGCTCCAAAGCAATGGTATTCGATTCGTCAAGAAGATGCCACGAGATTTTATGAGTTAATGAAAGAGACATTCAATGAAGAGTATAGGGTTTGTAAAGAGTTTTTGAGACACAAGACATTCTTGGTGTCGCCGGTATTTCTAGAGAGACATGGGATAAAATGTAATAAAATTGTTCATAATGAGGGAGAATTCATCATTACCTACCCTTATGGGTATCATGCAGGGTTTAATTATGGGTATAATGTAGCAGAATCGGTGAATTTTGCTCTTGATGATTGGTTGCCTATAGGGGAAAAGACAAAGAAATGCGAGTGTATAAGCGACTCGGTGGGGATAAATGTAAGGCAATTGTACTGCGAATACCATGATATTCCATATAAGGAGGAGGAAATCATTGAGGAAGAAAGAAATAAAGAATTCATTAAGGATGAACCTGAAAAGACTCGAGGGCCTAAGGTTAAATCTCCTCAAAAATCAAAAGTTAAGATACAGCCTGTACCGCGGCCTGATCCGGTCCCTGAGTATGAGTGTCTTCTTTGTACAAACAATATACCGGATAAGCTCCACTCGAAGAGGGCGTTCCAGTTGTTGGATGGTGGACAAGGGAAAGTGCACACAATATGTGCCCAGATGTTTCCTGACCAGTTGGAAATTGAAGATGGCAAGGTGAGTGGACTTGAAATGATCTCTAAGGCACAAAAGGGATTGAAGTGCTCTGTGTGCTCAAAGAAAGAACATCAGAAACACGGGGCTTGCTTCCAATGTAGCTATGGGAAATGCACAAGGGCATTCCATGGTACTTGTGGACTTGGTGATGGAGTTGCCTATACTTATACCAACGACCGGTTTGACTGTAGATGCAAATACCATCGGAGCAAAAAAACAGATAAAAAGAAGGTTGAGTCTCTCAGTGGCATTCAGCCAAATCTGTTGATCCAGTATACCCTCAACGGATCCAAGCAAATCTACTGTGGGTACACCGTATCGAACAATGTGTCGGAGCAGACATTCAATATAGAAGTGTACCCTAAACTAGAGGAAGTGTTGGAGGTTTCTTATAATGATGTATTGCCGCAAAAACCAATGCTCGAGATCGAACCGACCAGCCCCATCAAGAGGCCATTGGAAACTTCGTTTGAACCAAACAAGAGACTCACTCCTTTGCCCTCGGGGTACCACGCGGTACCTCAGCAAAGTCCTATCTCCTTGCCACCAATCCAAGCACCGATGCCCACGGCTCCAATGCCCACGGCTCCAATGCCCACGGCTCCAATGCCCATGCCTAGTGCACCCATGCCTAGTGCACCCATGTCTGCTGCAACCATGTCTGTTTCACCCATGCAAGCTCCGATGTCTACCCCAGTGCTGCCTCCAATGGGCTACTATGGGTCGTACTTTGTCCCTATCCAACCACAGTTCCACAACTACTTCCAGTCCTCCTATCAACTCCCTGGGACTCACTAATGAATGTCATGTCTTCGCAGCCAAAGTGATAAAACGGTTTGCGCACGCCCCCCCCTCAATTTTCATATATATATGTAATGTACCGCAATTATTTATCGATAATGAAAGATGAAGATGAGATAAGTGATGAAGAGTTTTCTGGGTTTCTTGAAACGCCGAAGAAGAGGGCCAAGTATTCCGAAGCAGTTGAGTTTCAGCAGTGGATCGACAAGTATGCCCCTGTAAGCTCCTCTGAGTTGTGTATCCACCCTAGAAAGTTGAAGGAAGTGCGAGAAGTTTTGCAGTCTATGATTGATAGGAAGTCCAATGTGCGCCTTCTTGTGCTCACGGGCCCGGCAGGCAGCTCGAAGTCGACGTCAGTGCAAGTTCTCGCTAACGAGATTCAGAGATCAGGGATTATATCGTTGTACGATGATACTGAAAAATGGATCGAGTATACTGATGAATCCACTGGGAGCAGAGTAGAGGCATTCAGCGAGTTTCTACAGGGGGCCAAGGTGCGCAACTCTGTAGTTCTTATCGAGGAGCTTCCAAATGTGTTTCATCCGCCTACATTAGAGGCGTTTCGGCGAGCATTGAAGCAATGGATATTCGCTGATGAGTCGGTGGTGCTCCCACCGTTAGTGCTCTGTTTGACCGAGGTGGAGGTACAAGACGAGAGGCGATACAATGACTATTTCGGTCTTGACTCCAACATGACGGCAGAAACGTTATTGGGGAAAGGAATCTTGGATTTGGCCCAAGTCAAACGAATACGGTTCAACCCTATAGCGGTGACGTATTTGAAGAAGACCATAAATAAAATCATCAATAAGGAGAAAAGAGTTTTTGGCCATGTTCCTCGGGTCCAATTGGCCAGGTTTTTGGACTCTATGTACGAATTAGGCGATGTTCGGTCTCTAATTGCCAACTTACAAGTATGGTCGATGTTGCGAAATGAGGGCGTATCATTTTCTAGGGAGAATCCATTGGGGTTATTTCATGCTATAGGCAAGATCATATTTTCTAGTTCCAAGTTTAGAGACCAGAGTAACGAAGCTGCTGATTTGCTCTCTATAGAGGCGGTTTTAGATAATTATCTCAATTCTGAAGGGTCACTATTTAGTTTGGCATTATTGGAGAATTTTACCGTGTACAATGGCCAGGAAATGCCCTTGTCATGTGCTTCGCTGATTGTAGATAATTTGAGCACTGGAGACGTATTAGGGCCGTTAAACAAGGGTCCTGAAGTGGGGATAAGAGCCACCAGGTTAGCACTAAGACAAGTGCCGAGTTCGGGCAAAAGACAGCCGAACGTGCGGTTCCCGCGTCATTTCAAGATGGTTAAGGAGTCAAGAAGAACAAGCGAAGCCGTACGTCTGTACCAGATGTACGATGGGCTTCGTAACAGCTTTGGCAACCTCAATTTGGTTGATGGAAGCTTTTTGCACAAAATCTTTAATTCTCGCAAGTACAGGAGCATCCACCACACGCAGGCGAAAAACTACTATGGAAGACTAGGAGGCAACTTTAAAGAGATCTATGCTGACGAGTCTGCTCCCATGGCAGACACTGGTGAAGATATCGACCACTACAATGGAGATCAATTCAAGATTGATATTTCGAGCAAAAAAGAAGAGTCGGAAGAAGAGTTGAGTGATCCTGTGGATTCTGACTCTGACGACTCTCTAGATGAGTTAGCCAGTGAGTTAATGCCCAGGAAAGGTCGCGACGATCAGAAAGACAAGGATCATGAAGACAATGATCATGACGACAGTGATCATGACGACAGTGATTCATTTTCTGATCCTGGATTTGATGCGCTTATATCACAGGGTATGATATAACATATATTAGCATACATAATTAAATAAGATCGTTGTATGCCGCGTTATCAAAGAAGTTTGGATCTTCTTCGATCGATTCCTTCACTATATCTAAACCCCCTTGGAATTCTCCATTAATGTATAACTGCGGGAACGTCGGCCAATCAGAAAAAGACTTTAAGCCTTGTCTGACAGTATCATCCTTTAAAATATCAAAGAAGCCGAATCTTACTTGATGTTCTCTTAAAATTGCCACCAACTGACGAGAAAAGCCACACTGGGGAGCTGAGGGTGAACCTTTCATGAAAAGCATCACTGGAGCAGCCCCCGTCAACTTCTTTAATCTTTCGTTAATTTCTTGAGGAGACTCATCCTTTGGTTCCGGAGCGGCAGCCAAGGCCTCAGCCTTCTGGGATCCATTAGTGGAGCTTTTACCAGAAAGCTCCTCGAGTCCACTAATGAATTTTTTAGGATCAGCTCCCGAGATCTCCTTTAAGATGGTCTGGTTTCTGATAAAGATGAAATACGGAACGGCAGAAACGTCGAACAACTCACTTATCTCTGCTTGTTCATCGGCATTCACTGAGAGAAATAACACTGACTCATTGGCCTCCGACAACGTCTTGAACACACTATTCATGGTTTGACAAGGACCGGCCCATGGTGTGTGGAAGTAGATTGCGATCAACTGCTTTGGGTCGCCCTTGGTCAACTGACTCAACTGGTCTTCAGACTGAACCTCTATCAACGGCATGGTATGGAACTTAGTAATAATGACAGGGAAGCGATGAAAGCTTAAAATGCTCATCATACTGATCACCTGCACGGTCAGGTGATGTGGCGAGAGAAGGTGTCAGGTTCTTATCACGTGCAACAATCATAAAAAGAGAGAACTATCACGTTCTACGCACGTGATAGTGCCCAAAAAGTGCATAAAGCTGAGTCCCGTGCAGGATCAGGTGACTGCTGATGCCGCGCCGCGCGGGAGATTTTTCTTGTTTGGTCCAAGAATGACGCTGGCTTGCTTAAAGATCTTACGCAGCGACCAAAGTCCGCTACGCTTGCAAGCGCTTAGGACTGCAGAGTGATGAGATCAGCTAACAAAACTGAGCTGGCAAAGGTGAGTCAACGTAGCAGCTCCACCCACCATCGCCCTAAAAACCCCTGAGCTTAAATGTGGTAATCCGGATTTATCTAGGGACGCAAGTTTTGTGGGGGTGTCATTCAGACACTTCCGCTATACTTTCTATTGTCGACAACTCTTGTTACATTACGTACCTACATAGAACGTGCGCACTGTGATTGGCCGACCCAGCGTCATCCGCGTAGCCCCACATATACTTAAGTTGCTGGCTTATGTCATCATGCAGACAGCGAATTTTTGACCCAAAAAAAGTGAAAATAGAAACCAAATAATATAATTGATTAAAAAATAAGTCAACCCCAGATTTCGCATTTTATGTAGACACCTTAATTAATTGATATTGTGGGTAATTTGAATATTGTTTTTCTTGAGTGGTATCAGGTATCATTAATTCTTGTGAATTCAACTGGTATTAGTTATCCATCACATTGACGACTTGGCATGATTAGCCACTCACCCATCAGCTTTTCCCCCAAGGAAAATAATAGTGAGAGTAGATTCAGGCACGAGTCGTTTTCAAGAAAGATGAACAAGGGCAGAATGACATCGGTCGATGTTGACGAGGGCAGAAATGGAACCATGAGTAGGGACTCTAAAAAGCAGAAAAACATCCCCATGGAGTTAACCGCCTATGGCACCACCCCCTCTGGTAAGCCCCGGCTCTTTGTTTGCCAAACTTGTACGAGAGCGTTTGCGAGGTTGGAGCATCTTCGTCGCCACGAGCGGTCACATACCAAGGAGAAACCGTTCAGTTGTGGAGTTTGCCAGCGGAAGTTCTCTCGTAGGGACTTGTTGCTTCGCCATGCACAGAAACTCCACGCTGGGTGCGCCGATGCTATCACGCGGCTAAGGAGGAAGTCGCTCAAGCGAAAGTCGATTGATTCGTTTGACGACGACGATGAGCCGTTGGTCAAGGCGGACGCGGACGCCGAGCACAGCGATGTTCATTTCAACCTTAATTTATTCAATTCCATGGACGCCAAGGGCAGTGGCACTGGAAGTGGCAGTGGCAGCGGCAGCAACAGCGGCATGGCTAATGGCGTTGGAAATGGCGCCAGTAGCGGCAACGATATCGGCAACGGCATCGGCATCGGCAAGGGCATCGGCCTTGGCAGCGGTAGCGGCACCTCTAGTTTGCATCGCCGGGTGTTTGAGCAACAAAATATGAACCGCAACAGGGGAGCATCGTTTTCCGCACAATCAGGCGCTAACTACTCTGTGGGCGCCCCAGCGTTCAACGACGTGTACCCCGGCACCGACAACATCGAGTTCCTGACTCCACAGTTCTTGCCGTCGACGTCCAACGACGAGCTGAACTGGCTCAACAGTCTCTCGGCGATCCCTGGCATGAACAAGGACAACGACTTGAAGTTGGGTGGTGAGCTCATGAAGAGGGCGGACGAGTTGAGACAGAACTCGATTTCCTCGGGGCATTTCGACGGCAATCCGCCCTCTAACGTATCCCACCATGGGTCCTTCTCCCACAACTTGACCCCCAACCACAGACGGTCTGACTCGCTCGCCAGCGCCAGCTCGTTCAACACCCTCGATAGCATCAACAACATGGGCTACATGATGCCCACGGCGACTGTTTCGAACCAGGAGATCGCAAAGGGCAAGGACAAGCACTTGAAGGAGTACGGGTACTCTTTCTACGACATCCCCGAGACGTCTGGGGGCCAGGAGCCTAAAGCGCGCTACTCCACGCATCGGTTGTCGCTAACGCCCATAAGACAGGAGGAGGAGTCGCGGAACGGCGACGGCAGTGCCGACGGCAGCGGTGCGGGCAGCGGTGCCAGCGGCGCCAACGGCAGTGCCGACAACTTTGACCTCAACTTTCTCAAGGGAATGGATGACTTGTCCCACGAGTATGACGTGGGCCAGCAGTTTATGTCCCAGGGGTACTCGTTCTACGGCGACAGCCAGTCAGCACCGTCCTCTGGCATCGGCTCTGCTGCCCTGTTTGACGTGAATTCCCCGATCCCCGTCCCCCAGGGACACAACCAGCAGAATGCTCTTGGGGCCCATGGCCAGGCGCACCTTCCTGACTTGCGCAACTACTCGCAGAACAAGCTCTTTACCAACAACATGCGGTTCTTGATCAACAAGGCCTTGAGTAAGTACCCCATTAGCGGGATCATGACGCCGACGATCCCTTCGAACGAGCGGTTGGAGTTTTACTTGCAGACGTTTGTGGACGTTTTCCTTGCGCACTTCCCCTTCATTCACATCTCCAAGTTGAACGAGCAGGAGATGATGAACATGACGGCAGAGGAGAACGAGTCCAACGAGAGCTCCCGCGTGTGCTTGCCGCTCTTGATCGCCACGATCGGGGCCCTTTTGGCAAACAGCAAGACGCATTCCGAGCACCTTTACGAAGCATCGCGCAGAACCATCCATATCTACCTCGAGAGCAGAAAGGGCCAGGTCGACAGCACGGGCAATTCTGCGCTGATGTCGAACCCGTTGTGGCTTATCCAATCGTTGACGTTGTCGGTGGTATTTGGTCTTTTCTCCGAGAACGAGAGTAACGTGTACATTGTCATTAGACAGTTGAATGCGTTGAACTCGCTCGTGAAGTCCTCGGTGAAGAACGGGCACCAGGTATACTTTGGCATCAGCAACGAGGACTCAGCGAATCTCACCAACCGATCGCGGCAGAATACGCTCTTTGCCTTCAGCTCCGAGGACGACATCAAGTTCCGTAATAACATTGTGGTGCAGAGCCAGACGCGGATCATCTTGACCATTTACCGGCTCACGAACTTTCTTTTGATGATGTACAATGTGCCGCTAAGCTTGTCGATCAACGACTTGAACACCTTGCTGCTTCCGACAATGGAGGATGAGTTTCTCTGGAGCTTCCGGAACTACCAGCTGTTCCAGGAGCACTGTCAGAACCAGGGCCACAAGGATGACATTGCCAAGTTGGACGACTTGACGCGGCCAAAGAACAGGTTTCTCATTAAAAGCATCATACAGTTGGTGAGGCCGTCTTCGTTTGAGAATGCCGAGTTGATGGCGGGGCTCGATAATACCAGCACGTTTGGCTTCAACACATTACTCTACTCGATCTTTGAGATTAGCCAGTATCCCGAGATGAAGAACATTGACGTTTCTGGGGTGTTGGCGAGTATCTCCAAGCATTCGCAGCAGAACTCTCTAGTGAATGAGTTTAGCCGGCGGGAACACGAGTTTGGCACGCTCGATTTCCAGATCCTCGTGAGTTTCATCACCCTTTGCAACCTCGTGGACTTCAAGATGACCAAGGAGCAAAGCTGGCTTCGAAACTATGAAGAGTTGAGCAGAAACTACCACAAGACGTTGGCACAGGTGTACGTGGCGCGCGACGACGACACGATGGTTAAGGTTGCCGACTGCTGTATTAACTTGATCAAGGTTGTGTTATTTAAGGGAGCGGGCCAGGGAACGGGCCAGGGAGTGGGCCAGGGAGAAAGGACGGAGTATAGCCACGACGAGGATGCGCATGGCGGCTTCTTTAATAGTGGGTTTGAGTTTCTGAATCTCTACGACACCATGGACAATGCGTTCCGGTCGCCTGAGTACCACGAGCCGGCGCAAATCACCACGAGCTTGGAGGAAGTAAGGAAGGTTGAGATTGGCGAGGAGTTTGACAACTCCAAGAACTCGATCCACTCGCAGGTGGTTTTCCACGCGTTTATGATGCTCTCTATGTTTGCCACCTACACGGTCAAGAGGAACAATAATGGCGGCCGTGATAGGGACGAGTTGAACCAGCGGTTCACCATTGCGGTGGAGTTGCTCAAGAAGATTGAGGAGTTTTTAAAGACCCGGCATCACGAGCTGAATAAAATAGAATACGACTTTACGAACTTGTATCTTTACTCATCGTCGATGGATATGCATTCGATGGAAAAAGTGCTTTATATCTTAAAGGTTGGCGAGTTGACGTTGTCATATATGTACGAATCGAACATAAAGGTGTGTATCTTTAAGAAGTTGGCTGCTAGTTTGTCGCAAATAAGAAAGTTTTTGATTGATAACGAAGCTAATGTTATGGGAGCTTAAATCAGCTTCGATGATCTTAGCAATGCGGCCCTAATGTTGCGTTATTTATTGTCCATATAAGCTATTTATTATTATAATGTAGGCTGGAGACATTGACAGCGATAGTTGGTGTAAAAAAGCTAGTAGCAAAACTAGCGACAGCAAAAGCTAGCGACAGCGAAAGCTGCAGAGGCTGCGAAATTAGCGACGGCTGCGAAAACTAGCGACAGCCGAAAATTAGCGACAGTCGAAAATAAGCGACAGCCGAAAATAAGCGACAGCCGAAAATAAGCGACAGCCGAGAATTAGCGACAGCCGAAAAGTTAACAATCGCCCAAGCTTAGCGCCCAGGCTCGCTAGCCTCGCACTTTTCTCGCTAAGTCTCCCTTCTCGCGCTCTACTGCTGACCGCCAAATTGGTTGGCCAAGTTTCTTAACGCTGGGTTATTCAACAACTCTGAAAAGTCAGGACCAGAACCAGAGCCTTCGCCCTGGCCCTCGCCGCCCTCTCTGCTTTGACCCAGTCCACCCTGGCCGCCCAAGCCCATGCTTTGGGCCATTTGGCGCACGGCTGGGTTGCTCATTAAGCCCTGCAATGACGAGGGATCCGACATCATTTGCTGTGCTGCTTGCATCACTTGCGGGTTGCTCATTAGCTCGGAAAAGTTGGGCATGCCTCCTCCGCCAAAGAGACTCGAGAAGTCGGGCATTCCTCCAGCACCTGCTCCAGCACCTCCAGAACCAGCGCCTGCTCCAGCGCCTGATCCTCTAGCTGCGTCACCAGAACCTTCTCCTGTTTGGGCCACATCACCCATCGACTTTTCCAAGTCCTCTTCCACTCTCTTCTTTGCCGTCTCGTACCCCTTTCTCATGGCGTCGGACTTCTTGTCGCCCTCAACGTCCAATCCCTTCTTGTACGCCTCCATAGAGCCCTTGGCGTCGCCCAAGGCGTATCTCGACAACCCTAACCTAGAATAGGCCTTGGAGAATTGGGGATCCTTTTCAATGGCCAATTCAGCGTCTTCCACTGCTTTTTGATGCTGTGACAACGACGTGTGTGCAGCAGCCCTATTGGACAAGTAGACGGCATTGTCTGGACTGAGCTTCAATGCTTCAGTGTACTTTTCCACCGCAGTCTCAAAGTTCTTAGCAGCCATGGCCTTGTTGCCCTCCAACTTTAAGGCGTCAGCACGTTCTTTGTCGGCCTGGGATACAGTAGCTTTGGGAGCAGCTTCGCTAGAGGCTTCGCTAGAGGCCTTAGCTTCTGCCTTTGGTGCAGCGGTTCCTTCAAGAAGCTCCTTGAAGCTTTTACCTCCAAATTTGGTGGCTACTACCTTGGATGATTCATCCTTGTCAATCTCAAACGCGTCGGCGACACAGTCAATGGCGACATCCACAGACTCGACATACTCGTCAGAAACCTGTTTGTTGGCCACGGCGTCCTTCAAGAAGCTGATGATTCCCTGGGCTATGTCCTGATTATTGACACTCATTATCGTTGTTGGTGAAGCAAGGATGTTCGCTGTCTTTTAACAAGGGCAATTGGTAGGGGCACGTGAACACACATCAAGGAAGAGAAAAAGAGAGAAGAGGGGAGAAGAAAGTGTAGTGTTTGTTATAGAGAGTGTTTGTTATAGAGAGTGTAGTGACATAGAGAGTGTTTGTTATAGAGAGTGTATTAGTGTTACAGAGTTAGTTCATTAGAGACCTGGTAGATTAATGCAATAGAGTGAAATAGTGATGTATTTTCAGTAATTTCTGTGATCTGCGATGCCGAATCCCCTTGTGACAGGTTGGCATTTGATCTTCTGACCTTATCGCCGACAAGATTATGCATTGATTATACATTGACTCTGGATCTACAAGTAAAGTGTTTTGTCTGAATTTATTACTATATTTGTATGGGGTGAGAAGTGCGTCGAATGGGGCATGGATAATGAAAACCCAAAATAACCCCACTATAACGCACCCCCCAATGCATGCACATGTCAAAAAGTTCCATCATCAACTTGTTCTTAATTGACGCAATTGAAGGGCAAGTTGATACGACTGCCTCCTCAAAAGCGTGGTTCTCGTCCGCACAAACTGCTTGATGGCATGAGTGAAAAATTTCGATCGAAATTGAAGGAAATCTGCCATCTCTGCCGCAACATTCTCATGTTCCAACTTTATCGTTTGACTTAAATGAATGATTTGTTTCACCTTTTCTGATTTTATTATCAAGAGCTTCTTGTAACGGGTCTTTTTATTCTCAAGAATGTTGGAAAGATTGAAAAATGACGTGTCGGGCTCTGGCGTCGCTTGTAAATGATTATCGACATTAAATGTACTCCGACGCGACAATTCTGTCGAAGGGTTTATGGCAAGAACCTTCTCTTCATAGGAAACAATCTCCTCGTTGAGTTCCTTGATCTTGACGTAGCAGTCCTTCCATTCCTGAAGCTTCTCAACGACTTTAGCAACGCCTCTCATGAGCTCAACACTGGCAAGATCCAACCACATCCCATACTCTAAAAGCTTATCGTAGGCAGAGGAGTATCCGTGTTCATTCTCCAACGTCGACATCCATTGACGGATATGGAATTGTGCTTGTGGAGCCATCATCAGTAAAGAAATGTTGTGGACGACACTTGTGTCTGAATGTTTAATGTCTGTCACCGACAATAATTTATTAAGTTTCGACATTGCCGTAGCAAATTTCTTTAAATCACCCACAGAAAACTTGAGGAAATATTCAATCTCTTGAATCTGAGACCCCGTGAGCTTGATGTTGCCCAATTTCTCGCGAGACTTCTCTAGTGATGAGTTGATGGCATGGACACTATCGAAAGTCAGACTCTCATTTGTAGGTTCCACCAAGGTATGGAACCTGGTGGTGTCGATATTATTCTGGAGTGATACACTAGTCAAGAGAATATTGAATCTCTCCGCCAATCGGTTCATACGAAATTTGTTGAACAACGGAGTGATGGCGATTTCCATGGCAAAATTCAACCAGAAAGTGTCTTCATCAGGAAACACCGACAATGGATGTTGAAGTTTGACCAAATACATCAATTGTTTAATATCATGAATGCTCTTGTAAGATGATGACTGGGTGTTGGCAAAGAGGATATACCACTTGCCACTGTTGGGGTCGAGTTTTGCATTAATTGCCCCGAGACATGAATTGGAAGGTTCTGCAACGGAAGTTTCTGTGTTATTGTCAATTGTCTGATTTTCTGTCAGGTTACTTTCTGTCGGACGTTTTGACTGAGTGGTATCTTTCTGATTGTCTGTCTGCTTTTTGTTCTGTCTTGTTGTCACACAATTTTCCAAGAAAAAGTCCACGACATAATTCCCCGTATCCTTCACTGTTGGTCCAAGATAGTCAAACACATTGTAAAAATTCTTACTGTCTTCAATGCCCAATAAAAGTCGTTTGTCCCTAAGAATCTGTCTAAGATTATCTAGACGATTGTACTTTACATACAACGCCAATGGCGTCATATTTCGATTATTGAATCGATTTATATCAATGGAGATGGAATCATTATTTAAAAGTCGTGTCTGATCGATGCCCTTCAGAATGACATGTAAAAGAGTATTGCCTGTCTTATCTATATGGGCATCGAAATTAACGTCGGGCCCATATTGTTGATATACACAATCAAACCCTCTCTTTATAAGATCAATATAATCCGAATGATCATAACATCGACATAGACTGAATAATGGAGTATGAGAATTTTGATCTTTAATTTCCCAATCAATCAAGTGTCCGATAGTATCTATAAGACTAATGTCATGGAAAAGATAGTGTCCGACACTTCTCCCCACACTGTCGGTCCAATTTATATATGCTCGTTGTTCTTGTAAGGTGCAATTTGTCATTAAAAAATCCACAATTTGCTTTGTAGCTTCAGGGAGCTCTTCTGTAAGGGCCACGATCAAAAGATTGGCCCCCAGTAAGGTGTTTATGTCGAATAAGATATCTTCTACGCTGAACCACGACAAATTGTAGTTCAAGATTTTTTGGAAAATGTCAGACTGTCGCGTACTAAGTGATAGTAAAAGACAACTTTCGCCGTCACCAGTACGACTTTTCAACCAATGACTTAGGGGCAATTCAGAGGGGTATTGATATTCCACCTGTTGCAAAAGCTCCATGACCTCGGCAGTGTTCCCTTCGCGAATGGCATGCCAAAGCACGGCATTCTCTTTAGAAGCAGCCACCAATTCATCATATTGGTCATGATCAGACCCATGAGGTGATAAATGGAGGAGCACAGCATCAAGATTGCTGATGATATAATTCAAATATCCATCGTCTGCATGGTAGCTAAAGTTCTTGATGTAGTATACATGAGCTTCGAGGTTGGGGATTTGGGCATGAACAATCACCATGATCAAAAGTCCAATTAAAGTGTCGGCATCCACGACAAAATCTTGAGCTCCAGACAAATGTCCCATATTGTCATTAAAAGTTTCGGTGAGAATCTTGAAAGTATTGGCAATAATATCGATTTTCGCTGCCAGACTAAATATGGTAGCATCTTCCAACTTGGAAAACTCCCTGACTGCCAATGCAATTCTTGTTAACAAGACATTTATATGCCATGGTTTGGTGATGGGGATATCTTGTTGGTTTAAAGATATGGTGGATAATTGCTGGTAAATGTCACGAGTGAGATATTTGACGGCATCATTACTGATTTTTGTCTCATTGTCATTGGCAAATTGAAATTGTAGCAAAATTTGGTTCCAAAGCTTGTCGTAGACATTAATCTCTAAATATTCATGAACCAACTTGTTTAAATCCAATCCCGGATTCACCGCGAGAATGTGACTGATGATAGAAGAAGTCCGTTGACTCTCGGGAGCATCGGGGCTGACACTTTCTTGCACAATCTTGTATGCTTCTTTCACCATGAGATCAAATTCATGCTTGATCGTGCTTAGATTCTTTTTGGTTTGGCCTCTAAGAGACTGGAAATCGTCATTATGATGATGGAATAACTTGTAAAACTTGTCCGACACCGCCAAAGAAAGTAGTGGGTAACTTCTCAAGAGAGTGTCAAAGGTGACTTCTTTATGTTGAAAATTTTGATTCTTATTTCCGACATTAATGACATTAGTCTTATTTATGTCAATTTTTTGACCCTTTAATGTCTGATTAACTGTCGGAGACATTGTCCCCATATTTGATCCAAACAAGGTATCATCCATCATAATCACCATATATTTGCTTCCCTTAGGAAAATAATCACAGAACGAGTTGATGTAGTTGATCAGAAGGATCTTTGTTCTGACACTTCGAGTGAACCCTTTGCCTGTGAAAATATACCCATTTTTAATCAAGATTTGGTGTCCGCCGACAGTGTTATAAATGACCGATTGTACTTTTGTCATGGGAGCCAACGTTGTAGAACACGGCAAACTCGTTCGTATGACATGCGACCAAAGAAAATCTTCGCTATTGTAGCATAGCTCCTTTAATGATGCCTTGGATGAAGGGTCCATGCCCTCTTGAAGCACGAAACTTGGAGGAACTAATATGGTGTATTCATTGTGTCTTGCCAATTGGTGGGTGATGTTTTTAAATGGAGCCCTGTTGTGGTTAGGATTGTTGAATAAGCAGTTGAGAAGTGGGTTGAGTAACAATGGAAAGTGTGTTAAAGAACCAGTCGCCATAATGAACAATGTTTGATTGAGTCGGTTAGATTTATTGTCGCGGGGGACAGGGGAGTGTCGGGAGCGACATTCTGCCAGAGTGGTGATAATGCGCGCCTGGAGGGCATTATAGTCTTAGCGACCCTCTCTAGCGAAGCCCCACAATTTTAGCGACAAAGAAAGTTCGCGGTATCGCGTGAGTATCGCGCTCAATGAGAAACGGAGTACTGGCCCAAATTAGTCGATATACTGTGAAAACCCTAAGATTGTTCCTGATGGTGGTTTAGATGGAGGCCAGTTCAACAGAGCTATCGGTATTCAAAAATTATCAGCAGACTAGGAGCGCAGATGATCAGCACAGGCTGTCAGCACAGCTGTCGTTGGTAGCATATCTATCATCGTCTGTTTGGCAAATTCCATCTCCTACTGTTTCTTTGGTCACATCTCTCGATTTTCAGTTATCATCGATTAAATATCATTGTTAAGTAGCTTTCAACACGTCTTTTCGACAAAGCTTTCAACATGCCATTGCTACTGCTGTGCTTTACTCTGTTGCGCTGGCTCCTGGTTGCGGCGAAACTATTTCGCGGCAATTACAGCCATCAAAACTCCCCATCTCTGGATCCCCTAATGCTAGAGCCCCAATACCAGCACCATTCTCTGCTTTGCTTGTAACCCTGATGGGATTCAGGCGAAACTCACTGATAGGTCTTTCTCTGTAACAGCATCTCCTCAAGTACTCTATTATGTCTCCCAATTGCAATTACATATCACTATATAAATCTATAAGAGATAGTTTTGGCGGACGAGTGATTTAGCACGTAGCGGGAAACAGTTTTTTGCAGCCTCCTGAAGAGGTTGCAGGCTACGTCATCCCAGCAAAATATTTACCAAACGACGTTGACTTGATGGTACCTACTAGCAAAGACATTGTAATGACATGGGACGGTAATGATTGGTGACGCAGAAAACCCATAAAGTTGGCTGTTCTGGCAAAAGGCTCTCATTATTATAGAATTCATGTTCTTGACCGTCTCCGTGTATATAGCCACTGTTCTTTACACCCCCAGTACCAATGAAATCATGGAAACGTTCCATGTGGGGAGGGTAGTGGCTACACTACCGTTGTCATTGTTTGTCATTGCCCTAGGTCTAGGTCCAATGGTATTCTCTCCCATGTCGGAGAATGCCGTTTTTGGAAGATCTTCGATTTACTTTTTGACACGCTTTATCTTTTTAATCTCGCAGATCGCCAGGGCATTAGTGAATAAGATCGCTGTCTTTGCATTATAAAATTCTTAAGTAGCTGATTCGCCTCTCCAGCCTTGGCCACTGGGGGTGCGTCCATTGGTGATTTAATTTCGCTTCCTTATTTACCCGTGGGGTTGGCTAGCTGGTGCGCAGGAGTTGTGATGGGTCCATCGTTTGGCCCGTTGTTTGGCGCCATTCTTGAAGTCAAGCGGGAGTGGAGATGGGATTTTTGGTTCATCGCTTTGTTGAGTGGTATTTCCTTTACCTTCTTAGCGTTTTTGCTCCCCGAAACCTATGACAAGACCCTCCTTTACCGAAAGGCTAAAAGACTAAGAAAGCTCACCGGCAACGATCAAATCGTCAGCGAAGGTGAGATAGAAAATAGAAACTTTTCTACAAAGGAAGTGGCAATTGACATCTTATGGAGACCGTTTGAGATCACTCTGCTTGAGCCCGTAGTATTTCTCATCAACTTGTATCTAGCATTGATGTACTCTGTTGAGTTTCTTTGGTTCGAAGCGTTCCCCGTATTGTTTTACAATACAAAGCACTTCCCCTTGGTGACAATGGGGGCTACGTATCTATTCATTTTCCCCAGTGTTCTCATTGCAAACATGATATACATCCCGGTGATGTACGTCAAGTACACAAGGATTCTTTTGGCAGGAGGCAAGGTCACCCCAGAAGTGTTTCTTCCCTTGTGTATTGTGGGCGCGGTCATTGTCCCGTTGGAGATCTTTATATTTGCCTGGACGGCTTCTCTCGACCATCATTGGATGGCGCTCTTGATAGGGGCTGGTCTCTTCAGCTGTGGAGAGTTTATCGTATTTCTTACGTTGTTCAATTACATGGGAGCATCCTTCTACCGTTACTTGGCTTCTGTCTTTGCAGGTAATGATCTTTTCTGATCTGCGATGTCCGGCGAGTTTCCGCTCTTTTGGATCACCATTTTACAATAACTTGGGTTCAAAGGAGTTTCCCGTGGGATGGGGCTCGTCCATACTAGGGTTTATCTTTGTGGGCATGATTCTTATCCCGGTATTGTTCTATTTGAATGGTCCTAATTGAGGGCCAGGTCAAAATATGCGGGGGGTATTTCGCAGTCAAAGAATTTACATTAAGGGTAATTTTTCGCAACAACTGAAAAAATTAAGACCATGAAGGATAGGCATATTTGATACATAAGTATATACTTCAATATAAGCTAAGCAGTAATTCAGAGACAGAGTACACATTAGTGCGAAGCGTCATTATGCTTCCTCTAAAGTACGAATCCTAGCTTCTACCACACGATCCAGTAAACTGTATAGGGAGGTAAGTCTTAACACGAATTTAATCTGAATCCAAGACGTTTCTATGCAAGAGCGTACCAAGTTTCTGTGGGCTTCGTGGCCTTCGAGGACATAGCCATCATGAGGCCGTTGGTCTCGTGCGCTCGCAACAATTCAAGGACCACGATTTCAGGATTCCGCACGATTTCCACGTCTCGGCCGAGACATTTACCGAAAGCGTACTATTTTCTCCGAACGCATCTAGACAAAGAGCATTGCACAAAGGTTGTTAGCACGAGCAATTACGGTGTATTGCTTTGGCCTCCTATAGTTCCGTCTTGGCCTTCTACAGCTCTTTGACCCTTGGGCAACGCTATAGCTCTTTTTCACCATTGCTAATCCCTTAGGTAAGCCGTCGCAATATAAATACGATCCGTATCTTGCGCATACGGTTGGCCAAGTACTGATGCTGGATCACCAACGGTCAGTGCTATGTCTCCATGGTATGACTCCTGTCCAGCCAGCGAGGCGACACAGGAAGGTGCTTACGTGCACCAACTGCAAGAGGAAAAAGATAAAGTGCGACAGAAAGCAGCCATGTTCCGGCTGTATCAAGGTTAACGCAGCAGAAAGCTGTAAATACGTTAAGGATCTGAGGGCCAATGAACAACCCAAAGGTGTTAAAGGGGTTAAAGGGGTTAAACCAATTGCACCGCCAACTAAGCTGCCTCCCGAGCAAAATGGCGAAAAGGCCTCGGAAAATAGTCAGGATGAATTTAATTTTCCCGTCGCATTTGGAACCATCCATTACCGGGGCCCCGAGAGCTACATGGGGTTTGGGCCCCCTCTGTGGTACGCCTTGCTACGGTCGGACCCGTTCACGAACCAGATGAAGCGAGACGTCTCTGAAATCCTCCCTGCGATAGCATTCACCAAGAACAACGTCACCACCACCAGCGTGCTCTACGAGGAGGGAAAGCTGGATGACCGCAGGTTTCGCGAGCTCTTCATATCGCGTGAGTGCGTCAACGATCAGATGTGCGAGACCATTGCCAAGGGCTTGGAATCGACGTCTCCGTCGAAAAGACCCTACTACTTAATCGATGAGACCATTGAACCGAGAAAGCTTGTGAATCTCGAGCTCGTGCGACGCATTTCTTCGACGCTCCCGCAGCCTAGTGTCATTTGGAGGTTTCTAGACTACTTTTTCACAAAGATTCACGCTTGCTTGCCTTATTTGGATGAGAGGCTGTTCCGAGACAAATTGGTGCAAATTGTAGGACCCCAGGAGAGTTCGGGCAATGTCCTTGGGGTCAAAAAGAAATTGGATTTAGCCACCATCGGCACTTTGCTCGTGATCCTCCGGCTAACTCACTTGTGCTCCTTCAGCAACAACAACTGGTCGAACCAGTACCGGTTTATCGGCGACGAATCATTCCTCTCGACTAGCGACAGGGAAGCGAGGTTCGTCCACGAAAACCCCATCGGCGAGGAGTTTGTCATCTTGGCTCGCGATTGCATGAAGCATTTTGACTTGGACAAGCGAATATGCCTAACGATCTTCCAATTCATGGTGTTTCTCGAGCTCTACAACGTCGAGGGCCCCGAGTCGGGCAACGGCATGGACGGAGCCAACTCGCACAGTGCAATGTCGAAATTGAGCAAGGGAGCGTACGGCATGGCTCTCAACAGAGAGGCCTCCGCGTTGAACGGACATTCGGAGGGGTGTCTCCAGCGGGCAATTGGCAAGAAATTGTGGTTCCATCTAATGAGAGACGACTTGAACCAGTGCTTGAGCTACGGCAGACCTCCGTTTGTGGACGTCAGATACTTTGACGTAAGGCCCATAGGAACCTCGGGCCACGATTTTGTCAACGAGTTTGACCGCATGGTGTCGGAGTTTGACTGCTGGTTCGAGGGCACCATTCCCCTTCTCAGCGAAGTCGTCGACATCATGGTCAATACAAGGAGGAAAGTTGACATTACAGAGGTTACAAATAGTCTTGAAGCCATTAATGTAGCATTGAAAGGTCTAAAGACTGCTACCGCGATCCAGCAGAGCACTACCGACCTGCTAACTGGCAGCTTTGTTCGCGAGCGAGCGGTGTACGAGTCCAAGTTCTCCATGTTCATGCTCCGCACCAGTCTCTGCATCTACACCTTCTTGGTGTACCATTTTGAAAAGCAAAGCCAGTGGTCAAAGGCATTGCACTACACGGAAAAGTGCTTGTATCTCTCGGTTGAGAAGGTCTTGCCCCTTATTTCCGATGCCTTTGACGGGCTAACGAGCGACTACACCGCCCTCATGAACCAGGAGATCACGCTGTCGACGCACATTGTCGGACAAATCTACTTTTCTCTCCTGTTACGCATCCTCAGTGCCTTGAACCCAGAGAAGGCCATAGGCAGCGAGAAGCAGCTTTTAGTAGAGCTAAAGGTACTTCTGCAACAGATTACCTCGCGCCTAACTGACATATTTGAGCAGATCTCGGAGCGGTACTACAACGCGTGGAGAATATCCAAAATGTTCCGGTGGCACTTGGGGTTGATTGCGGGCAAGACTCATTTGCAGGGTTTCGGACACCACGCAAACTTCTTTGCCGAGGCAGACGTTGCCCAATTGAAGAAGGTAAAGAGGGTCATGGAGAGAACGTCGTCGGCTTTGGGCTCCTTTTTTTCGAAATTGGATACCGGCTCTACTGCCAAACCGCGGAAACTGTCGTTGGACTTGCCCAATGACTTCAACTGCGGCAGCGAAGAGTCCGACAGCGTATGGCTTAGATTGCTACTAGACCAGAACGACTTAGAAAACAACATTTAGCACATTTATTTTGAATATATGTCTTAGTGAAAGGCATTTCTCGATTTACCTCTGATGGCTTTCCCGTGTCTTAGTGAAAGGCATTTCTCGATTTACCTCTGATGGCTTTCCCGTACTTGTACAAAAAAAAGGGCACGGGGATCAACACTGCCGAGATCAACCCCGTAAGCGTACTGGCCCACTTTATCTTCATTTCAACAAACATTTGGCGAGCAAATAAGGGGAATGCAGCCCCGAAAGCCGACCTTAGAAAAGTATTCGCAGCCAACGCGGATGCAACGGTGGGCAAATAACACTCCACAATATAATTGATACAGGGCAACATGATGAGTAACACCCCAGCACCCACTGGGGCCATGCCGATGGTGGGCACTATCCAATGCACTTTATCGCAAAACCCCCCGGCCCATCCTAGCCAGAACATGCCAATGGGGAAAAGTATCGACCCCACCATTATTGGGGGCAATCGCTGCTCAGGTACAGGAACGCCGTGGTTTTGGTGCAATATCATACTGTACCTATTTTCCATGTAAACGTTCAAGAGACCTCCAGCAAACATCCCTAGGAACATCGAGATGTATGGCAACTGGCCCACGCCGTCTGAAAACCCGTACCCTTCAATAAATATCAAAGGCACCGCCGTCAAGAACAAGTATAGCATCCCGTATATGAATGCAGTGTAGACCGTTATAAAGAGTAGGATAGGCTCCGTGAGCAACATCCGAATGGGCTTGGAGATGTTTTTCTCCAAGATATTGCCGAACTTCAATGAGATGAGCTCGTGTGGTGAGTGAATTGCCCATACCCCCGTGCTCTGCTTCAACGATTTAGCCCTTTGCGTCAATATGATTCCGTGATGGGTTTCGTCCATGAAAAGCAAGAGCACTAACCCTAGGCACCCGACTAGCGTGGGGAAGTAAGAAGTCCATCTCCAGCCTAGGGCACTGTTTTTCGCAGTAAAACCACCAAGCACAGGAACAAACATAGGGCTCCCAAACAATATCATGGAAATAACAGTCAAAGCCTTGCCTCTAGCTCTAGAGTCGAACATGTCTGCCAACGACGCAAGCGACACTATCAAGGGGGCTGCCCCCACGAAGCCCCCGAAAAACCTACACAACATTATGGTCTGCAAATCTTTCGCTGCTCCTACGGCAAACCCAAAACAGACATACCCAAAGGAAGATAGTATTAGAATGGGTTTTCTTCCGTACAACTCTGAAAGTGGACCCCAGATGATTGGTCCAGAAGCGAATCCTCCAATAAATAAAGAAGTGCTTAGCGTCGCAACAGTGAAACCTACATGGAACTCCTCCATAATTCCCTCGCTGCCCTCGGCAAACATCGCAGACCCCATGATTGCTGCAAGCAATGAAAGGGAAAGCGCAATGCTATCGTACATTTTTCTTTTGAAGTCCCAGTTATGCGGAAAGTCTGCGTCACCTGGCCCTGAGAACTTTACCTCATACAACTCCCTGTTGGGAAGAGGCGGGTAATCTTCAATCTGGCCCTCTTCTTTGCTGGGGATCTCATCTTTTTTAACCGCTTCTAGCTCCAGCGACTTCATCATGTTCACGTCTCCCTCATCATCCAAGTAGTTTTTGGTAAAATCAAGATCGTTTTCTGGGCCTTTTTCCGACATCGAGATAGTCTATAACTGTGTTACCATTCATAATTTCATACCTAGAGCCAGTATTTATACTGTTGTAGTCGCAGATAAGCTTCGGCCGAAACGTTACCGAATCAGGAATAGCTGCAAAATGTGATCGAAACATCTCCGTCAAAGAAAATTTGCAATTCTTGACACAGGTACATCAAGGAGATAACCGTGTCCAATAAGCAATCCCTTGTCTATACAAAGTGACCTGTTTTCAGTATGGCTTAATATATCTCAATCTCAAAGCCGTATCCATCTCGGGCTTTTCCCCGTGGACACCAAAAGTGCGGTTGTTCTCAAAGTTTCAATTTTACCTTATAATGGAGTTGCTGCCAGAGATCTCTAATAAGCATTAAAGGGATGTATTGTAATTACTTTAACATAATCGACCTCATCTTAAGTATAGACAGTTAATACAAAGTTAGTGAAAGCTTCAAAAAAAAGCGCTCAATCCTACACTTAATGTGCACTGACAGTCCATATCATTACGACAGAAGATTCCTACAACTTTTCATACTTCGTTTTGTTGGCCAAAACGTTGTTTCTGAATTCAGTCAACCCTAGAGATGATGTATGACCCCACGGTTTTTCTTTATTTTCTGTGTCGACAACGCCAGCAAAGCAATCAAGCCACCCACCCCTTGGATACTTCTTATTGATAGCATCAAGGGTGTATGGATGCACCAAATTGACATTTTCACCTACATTATCCAAGATAGTCGATACTTGCAAAATGAAACCAAGAAGAGTGATGTTTCCCGATTTTCCCAAATCTTGATGTCTGATGATGGCTTCACTAACAGCATCAGCATACTCCTTGTTTCCCTTTGTTTCCTCCAAAACCAAATCTCGGGCCACAATTCCTCCATAGAACTCAAATGACATTTTTGATGCCTTCATGTTCTCCGCAGTCGTGCCTATATCATGCAACAAGCTAGTAGTAAAGATAACTTCATGTTCAAGCTTCCATTCAGGGAATTGATCCTTGATGATGGCAACACTGTACTGGAAGACCCTAAGTGAATGGTTCAACACCTTAGGAGGCAACTTTTTCGAAGCGTAGTCAAGAATAAACGTCCCTAAGGGAGATGAGGGAAGTGACACAAGGTCGTGAACTTTAGCCTCCTTGGCGTTGGTAAAGACTTTAGCTACGTCTCTCGAGATATCTGAAAATCCGTAAGACATGATTTAATGACGTGAATCTGGCAAATACTAATGCAATTGAAGAGAGAGCAGTACACTTAAGTAGTGAACCTTGCCCTGGTGCAGCGGGCAAAATTGGCCATACACGCAAAGTCGGTATATGACTAATAGGTGAGGAGCGAGACCTCTTGGACATGGGGGGACGGTTCATTTTGATAGGAGTGGACAACAGACTAACGGCTATTTTATCTTCCGCTGCGTGGCCCACTATACGGCTCGCTATACGGCCCGCAGTGTTAGCCTCTAAGAATCCCTGCCGTATCGCATTCTCATTGTTATCTAATTTCAACCATCCGTTTGCATGGATCTTGAGAAACCATGACCTCATACTGTTCTTTTTGTAATGACTTCTTTCTAACTGTATGATTTTGACTGTTTTGTTTGATCAAGAAATCTCTTTTTGGTCTAAATTCCTTCGTACATCATCTTTCAATATTTTGCAGCAATTGAAAATTTTTGAAATTGACGAGAGCAGGATCCAGGATCCACCAATAATTTTACCCAAACGTGAATTAATACCTCTTATGATTTTCTTACCAGTCTGTTTCTAAACACTACTATATAGCTTTGGGTTGGATGGAGAAGCACACCGCCAAAATTTAGCTCCTCTTGGAACGCATTCTTAGGAGGTCAAGGAACGGATCAAATGACAGTCCCAGGTTACATGGTCTTTACTAATGTCACCATTATAGGTGTATCGATGCTAGATGGCCCTGTCATAGAGGAGCCTGATCAAAGATAAATAGCAACCATGAAAGAGTATCTCGCGTATACAGGAAATGGGCTTAGGTCGGTTTCGTAGGTTAAGAATGTCATTACATTGCTAATTTTTCTAAAATAAATTTGCCCTAGTCTTCTGCAAAAGCTTTCAAACTGATAATTAGACAGTCTACTGTTAGTTCCTTCGGATTAGAACTACAAATTCCCTTGGGGGATATGTAAAATTGCGATCATCGCATTTCCTGTTTAATAATCGAGAAATTTCGATCAAGAATATCAATCTGGATATCAATCAAATAATCTTATCTGACAATTCGAATTGACAATGACTAAGAGAGTTGCAATTGCCCTCACATCATATAACGAGAAGTTTTATACAGATGGAAAAAGGACTGGGGTCTTTGTAGTCGAGGCTTTACATCCATTCAATGCCTTCAAAGATGCTGGTTACGAAGTGGTATTTGTTTCTGAAACTGGAGATTTTGGATATGATGAGCACTCCTTGGAAAAGGACTTTTTAAATGGAGAAGACTTGAAGGTTTATGAAGACCCTAATTCGGACTTCAACAAGCACATGAGTAGAGTCAAGAAGGCATCATCAGTCTCTGCCGACGATTTCGACATCTTCTTTGCTTCTGCAGGACATGGTACTCTTTTTGACTATCCCAAGGCTAAGGGAGTAAGAAAATTGGCCACTGATATTTACGCCAAAAATGGTGTTTTGGCAGCCGTCTGCCATGGCCCAGCAATTTTTGATCAATTGACTGACAAATCAGGCAAGTCTATCATTCAAGGCAAGGCAATCACAGGTTTTACTGATATCGGTGAAAAGGTTCTTCAAGTTGATGATATCATGAAAAGTAAGGGCCTTTCTTCAGTCGAAGATATCGCAAAGAATGAGGGGGCAAAGTACTTGGCTCCAATTGGTCCTTGGGATGACTTTTCCATTACAGATGGAAAGCTTGTCACGGGAGTGAATCCTGCTTCAGCTCACTCGACTGCTTTGAGATCAATAAATGCTTTGTCTTCTAAAAAAAACTAGTGTTGTAATCCCGTGTTTATGAATATATGGTGACTGGTAAAAGAATTCATAAAATATATAAAACAAGTCTAATAGTGTATGCAGCTCCATTTTAAATCAGTTTATGTAGCTAGCTGATAACGCATGCTTACTGTTTCACAGCAACCGTAACACAATTTGGGAACGATGGGATGAAAAGATACGTCAAAGGAAGAGATGAAAAACAAAAGCATCTAGCCAATCATGTAACTTATTTCTTAACACACTTTATAAATTGTTTAGTCTACAGTACATCACACAAACGCGATCCAGAGCTATGTATGAGCTTGATTTATTATCCTGAATCGGATTCCCAGCCCCTATCTCATAAAGATAATAATTGAAGAATCGGCCCTTTTGTTATGATTATATTTGAGCTTTACTGTAAAATATGAACTACGTAATCGCTAACTTCTATTCTGAGTCGCTATCAGTTGATACTGCGATTTCACCAATATTATATCCCTTGATTTAATATTTTAGTCGCAACCAGTTTCCTAATTTGGCTAGAAAGTGAATTAAAAGTGCTTGTGTAGCCTGCAGAGTAGGGATGTGGAGATGAGTCAGGTTCAGTATATAAAATATGGAAGGGTCCCGTTGATGTTTACCACCATAGTTCGACATGTCGGTTACAATAAGACCAATTGATAAGAAAGACAAAAAAGAGTGGACTGAATTGTGGTCGGGCAAGGATAGTTACCTTGTTTTTTATAAAAGTGAGGTTTCCCCTGAAGTAACCGAGACGACATTTGCACGATTTTTCGACCCCGAAGAGCCCGTTTATGCGATTGTCGCTGTGGACGACACCACGGGGAAGGTAATTGGTTTCGCCAATTATTTGACCCATAGAAACACTTGGTCGATCAAAGACGCTTTGTATCTCAATGATCTATTTGTGAGCTCTGACTCCAGATTGCGTGGTACTGGTAGGAAGTTGATAGAATATGTTTACGCAGAAGCTGATAGGCTAGGTGCAGATAAAGTGTATTGGTTGACCCTGGTTGATAACCACAGGGCACAATTGTTGTATACCAAAGTTGGTGTCAACAGCGGAAAAGCTGTTTACAAGAGACCTGATAAGAAAGAGTAGATTACTTAGGGTGTAGTTATTAGCGATAAAATTACAGTTGCTTAAAGGAAATATGTAGGGAGGTGTTTGCGACCTCTTAACTTGCGTGTGTGGCAGGAGCGTGCCCCTAAAGCCACAGCTGTGTTGCCTATAAAAGAGATCATTCTCTGGAAGTCCCGTTTGAAAGAATTATAACTCACACAACTACTGCTTTCTATTACTCCTTAATATTATGACTAACCCCGATAAGGTGTACTTGGTCACAGGTGCTAACCGAGGTTTGGGTCTTGGTCTCGTGAAACGGTTGCAAAACGAGGGGATTGTGTTTGCTACAGCAAGAAACCCAGAGAAGGCACACGAACTAAAGGAATTAGCAAAGGCAAATAGTAATGTCCACGTTATTAAGCTTGATGTTACATCCAAAGAAGCCACATTAAATGCTGCGAAAGAAGTCGCAAAAGTAACCGATAAAGTAGATGTGCTTATTGTAAATGCAGGGATCGCAGACAGCTACCGTCATTTCCAAGACATTGATGAGGATGACTTGGATAGGCATTTCAAAGTGAATTTGTATGGGGCTATCTACACCTTCCAGGCAATTTATCCATTGTTGAAAAGGGGTTCTATTAAGAAAGTTGCTTTCATTTCGTCCGATGCAGGGGCTGTACAAGGCTTCCAGCCAGTTATCACCGGCACATATGGACCTTCGAAGGCAGCATTGAATCACTACATCAGACAACTTCAGCTTGATGTATCGAAGGAAGGCTTCATCACTATTGCAATCCACCCTGGAGTAGTAGCTTCAGAAATGGGAAAGTATGCCTTGGAAAGATTTGCTGCAGACAATGTTGACACCAGCAACATTAAACCCATAAAACCTGAAGAGAGTGCTTCATTTATAGTCAAACTCTTGGAGTCCTTGGACAAACGGAAGGACGGGAAATTTGTCAATTACGCTGGTGATGAGATATCTTGGTAGTTTGGATATAATTATTGTAAAAATAAATTGAACGTAGTGAAGGCTGCAAACAAGCTTACACGTCCATTGATTTCATACTGGAGCATTGTAGGATATATTGATTTTTGACCGAGGTTGGCCAAAAGCCCCCATGTAGTGAGTTTACCCCTCAATGTCGCTTTGACATTAACAAATTTGGCTGAAAAGCACCGGATTTATTTCGCAGCCAAAATTCGCGCACCAACCAAACTCAGAGGACAGTGATCAAGAAAACATCAGTTCCAATGCCTCAATTACATAGAGATTCATTAAAGGGAATACTGGTCGCTTATAACAAAAGGATTTGAGCTCTAATTCAGCATAAACATGGTATATTCATAGGATCGTGGGTTGCACACTAACTCGGTAACAAGAAACATTGACGATAGCTAATTCCCGACTCGGCTGAAGCCGAGTGTTACCCACTAGGTTTATAATTCCTCTTACGTATTAGTAATACTTTTGGATGAGAGCTATGATAAGTATAAGGGTACTGTTATAGTTAGATTGAATTGAATTGTATGCTAAAGCTCTCATTGCTCAATAGGTAGCTTTGAGGAATTCACTTTATTTTCAAAAAATAAAATGAGTATTTTACAACTGCTGATGAGAAATAGCGTTTTCGGTAGCATTTTATGCTATTTATCTAATGATAGAATTCTTTGCCAAGATAAATATTCTCTGGATGAAACCCGTATTGAAGATAAGTTATATGAGGGAGAATATCTGACGGGGTCTCACACAAATTTGTCATTGAAGAACTCTTACAATTCGATTGAAGTGGACTGGGATGGACCAGAAGATATAATGAACCCCAGAAACTGGGCACCTCCTTTGAAACTAATTGCTTCCTTTATTCCATGTTACTTAACATTTTCAATATATTTAGGAGTGAGCATATATTCCCCATCTGTCGAGGTAATTATGGAGGAATTCAATATAGGAAGAGTAGTTGCAATGCTTCCTCTTCTGTTGACGTTTGTTGGATTTGGTGTTGGTCCGCTTATCTTGGGTCCATTATCAGAAAAATCATCAACTGGGAGAAGCATTATCTTTGCAGTTTCCTTTTTTTGTTATCTTTTGTTTCAAATTGGACTGGCTGAGGTGCAAAATATCGGTGGCCTTTGTGTTTTAAGGTTTTTTTCTGGGTTAGCTGGCTCACCCACCCTCTCAACCGCTGGTGGGGCACTAGGAGATGTGTATTCAGGAGCTTCGCTTTCCTATGCTATGTGCTCATGGGATTCCTCTTTGTTGACAGGGCTTGCCCTTGCTCCATTCCTTGGGTCAATTTTCGAAGTCAGGGCTCTGTGGAGATGGGGGCTTTGGTTCTTAGCCATTAACTCCGGGGTATGCTTCATACTCACATTCTTCTTCCTTCCCGAAACTTATGGTAAGATAATATTGTACCGAAAGGCAAAAAGGCTAGCAAAGTCCACTGGCAGAAACTACGTATTCGAATATGATTCCTCTCCAAAGCCATGGAGTCGTCTTTTGTTTGATATTGTGTTGAGGCCCATAGAATTAGCATTATTGGAGCCCATAGCATTATTCATTCATCTTTACTTGACATTGGTATCTGCTGTTCTATATTTATGGTTTGAAGCTATCCCAATAGTGTTTACGGGGGTATTTCATTTTAGTACTATCGCGATGGGATGTGCATTTTTGGCAATGGTTGTCGGCATTCTTGTTGGAGACATCATTTACACTATTTTTTTCCTAAAAACTTTCGTTCATAGAGACACGCTGACTCCCTTCAGATATGAGACTTTGATGTTGATTACAATTGTTGGTGGCATATTGATGACAACAGGATTATTTTTATTTGGATGGTCTTCGACCCCAAATTCGCATTGGATTGCCCCAATCATATCAATTGTATTATGTAGCGCCAGTACCATTATAAGCTACCAGAGTTTATTTTTTTACTTGGGATTGGCTTTCCCAAAGTATATTGCTAGCGTTTTCGCAGGGAACTCTTTTTTCAGAAGTGCAATTGCAGGGACATTTCCATTATTCGCAACCATCATGTTCAACAACACAGCAAAAAAAGATTTTCCCGTGGGATGGGGGTCGAGCATCTTGGGTTTCATCTCTTTTGCTATGTCATTAATTCCCATCTTTTTTTATTACAAAGCCGACACGCTACGGTCTAAATCTAGATATTCGAGATGAGCCTGATAATTGAGATGGTGTGTGTCTAAATCTGCATCTCTAGCTCCGGGGTTATCTTCACACTCTACTCATGTTTCAAGCTTTAAAAATCTAAATGGATTGAGCTAAAAGTAAATGGTGAATTAAAGATTAATTTGTTGTAGTCTATCAAATGTAGAAAACACAAGTGTTATGCCTGTTGCGAAAGATGTTAATCACCCTGCAGTTGACTCGCATCAGCAATTAAGCAGAGATCAAGAGTCAAAACTAATATTCCACTGCACAATTGCTGCGAATGCCAAGGGATGCAGATTCACTTAACGCCGAAACAGTTCTGTATTTAGTGGTTTGATCTACTGTGAGAGGGGCACGGCTTTCTGGATGTAGGGTCTAGCATTCTTGTACCTTTAATGCCGACAGAATGGCGTCGGACTAACTACAATGGTATGATCTCCTTATAGATCGGAATGATTGTATAAGTATATGCAAGGGGCCGAGACCGAATGAAATTTCTGCCTTAATTTTCCTTCCCCGACTTAAAAACCTTGGGACAGCAGCAATTTGAAGCGAAATGCATAAATGTGATTGGGTAAGGATATCATTCATTACCACCTCCTATGATGTCTACAAACAAAGTTTATTTCGTTTCGAGCCCAAACCGTGGAGTTGGCTTAAGTCTTGTTAAAGCGTTACAATTCAGAGGAACTGTATTCGCGGGTGCAAGATCTCCAGAAAAGGCTGATGGGTTGAATGCTCTAGCAAAGAAGAATAGCTGTATCAACGTTATCAAGTTAAATGTTCCCTCCAAACGATCAACATTACAAGCAGCAAATGAGATTGCAGAATATTTAGACAGGGTTGATGTTCTCATTGTGAGCGCCTGTGTGTTTGACAGTTATCATAATTTCCAAGACATTGGCGGAGAAGACTTGGACACTCATTTTAAAATAAATTTGAATGGTACTATCTATACTTTCCAAGCGATTTATCCATTGATGAGAAAAAGCTCTTTTAAAGTTGTTACCCTTATCTTGTCTCTCTTTGGATCCGTACAAGGATTTCATCCCTTAACTTCTGGTTCCTATGGGCTTTCAAAAGCGGCTTTGAGTAACTTTACCAGGCAACTTCAGTTTGACATCTCAAAGGAAAACTTTATCACGATTTCCGTTCACCCGGGAGTCGTCGCTTCTGATACGGGAAGCTATGCTTTAAAAAAAATTATCGGAAGCAACATTGATACAAACAACACTCTTCTCACTAGTGCAGAAGAAAGTACATCATCCATATCGAAACTCTTGGAAAACTTGGACAAGGAGAAAGACGGCAAATTTTTGAAATACAATGGCGATGAGATCTCATGGTGAGTATGTAGAAATGACACTAGTATTTAAAACTGAATTTTTCAACGAAATGAATAGAGGAGCATGTTTTCTGAAAGTCAAATTAGGTAAGAGTACTTGGTTAACTTCCACTTTTGACTTTTGCAGCCAATTCTCAGACAGCACACGTGGACACACAAAATGACAGCTATACATAAAGGGTTACTGCCTTTCCTAGAATTACGATGGATATACATAGAAATAGCTCCCAACTTATATTTAACCTCGCCCTCCTATGTTCCAACTTGGTGTTTAAAAATAGACTAAATTGAGTGAGGTTTAATGTGCGGCTGAAATATTCGCTCCACTTCTGGGAACAGGAACACGAACACGAACAGGAACAGGAAAATCACCACAATCCCAGACATGTCCACCATATCAAATGGCAAACTTGATGCCACCTCTAGAGGCACTGCAACGCATCTGATAGCTCGTTGTCACATAAAGTGCCGTTCGTATTCCCGTTAGGTTTTTGTGTGGATACCAAAAATGGAAAACTACCCCATACTCGGAATATATGCACCACAGCGCTCAAATTTTTCCCAGTGCATTAGTAATACCTTGAGCAAATAAAAAACTGAATTTGATACATAAATACTGAAGGTGAACAAGTCATTGGGACCAGGCTGAAGAATATTTAACTGTCTCGCAACTCCACATTGTCGTTGCAAACGTGAGTGGCAACTTTCAGATCTTGATGAACACTTTTCACCAGTGCCTAAGACGAAGTGTTTTTGGGAGCATTGTGGGTTTTGCAACCTCTCAAGGGACAATTCAAAATGGTCGTGATCCAGAGAAGGCTTTTAGTGAGAGTCAATTGACTGATATAAATGATACGGACGTGTCCCATGACACTGCACCGTCTGAAAAGATACTGGACACACCTATAGAAGTGGATTGGGACGGACCAGCTGATAAATCAAATCCTAGAAATTGGCCCTCTTCAGTGAAACTCATCGCTGCCTTCATTCCTTGCTACTTAACGTTCTCGATTTACTTGGGAGTAGCCATATATTCTCCCTCTGTTGAAGATATAATGAAAGAATTTAAAATAGGAAGAGTGGTTGCAATGCTCCCCCTCCTGTTGACTTTTATTGGTTTTGGCGTGGGCCCTTTATTCTTGGGCCCATTGTCGGAGAGTCCATCGGCTGGAAGAAGTGCAATATTCGTGATTTCTTTTCTCTGTTATCTTTTGTTTCAAATTGGACTGGCTAAGGTGTCAAATATCGGGGGACTTTGTCTTTTAAGATTTCTTTCTGGGCTAGCTGGTTCACCTACCGTCTCAACAACTGGAGGTGTGCTTGGAGATGTATATTCAGGTGCTCCTCTCTCCTTCGCGATATGTGCATGGGGTTCATTCTTATTAATAGCACTTGGTCTTGCTCCATTCCTTGGGTCAATTTTCGAAGTCAGGGCTCTGTGGAGATGGGATTTCTGGTTTCTTACAATAAACTCGGGGGTATGCTTCATTTTCACATTTCTCTTTCTTCCTGAAACATCCGGCAAGACAATATTATACCGAAAGGCAAAGAGGTTGACTAAAACCACAGATCGAAAATATGTTTTTGAGGATAATGTTGCCCCAAAATCTTGGGGACGTTTTTTATTTGATTTACTATGGAGGCCATTGGAGATTGCAATATTGGA
This sequence comes from Priceomyces fermenticarens, assembly GCA_030574455.1. NCBI lineage: Eukaryota > Fungi > Ascomycota > Pichiomycetes > Serinales > Debaryomycetaceae > Priceomyces > Priceomyces fermenticarens. The sequence continues at coordinate 185,564 of JAJMEZ010000003.1, read as the reverse complement.
ACCCATTGCATTATTTGTGCATCTCTACTTGACCTTGGTATCTGCGGTTCTTTATATCTGGTTTGAAGCCATCCCTATCGTTTTCACGGGAGCTTTTCATTTCAGCACTATCGCAATGGGATGTGCTTTCTTGGCAATCCTTGTTGGAATAATGTTTGGAGCAATCATTTATATTGGATTTTTGGAAAAAGTTTTCATTAAAAGAGATACCCTGAAACCTTTCCATTACGAAACATTGATGATAATCACCACTGTGGGTGCGATATTAATGACTGCAGGTTTATTTATGTTTGGCTGGTCATCTACACCAAAATCACATTGGATTGCTCCGCTAATATCAGTAGTGCTTTGCAGCGCTAGTACATTTATAAGCTATCAGAGTCTTTTCTTTTATTTGGGATTGGCCTTTCCCAAATATATTGCCAGCGTTTTTGCTGGGAACTCTTTCTTCAGGAGTGCAATTGCGGGAACTTTTCCATTATTTGCAGCAATTATGTTCAACAATACAGCCATCAAAGATTTTCCCGTGGCTTGGGGATCAAGTATTTTGGGTTTTATATCTCTTGCAATGTCTTTCATACCTGTATTCTTCTACTTTAAGGGAGATAAGTTACGATCTAGATCTAGATACTCTAGTTGAACTGACGATTTTGAAAAGCATGTGATGATCAATGACAGTGAAACTTTACGTTGAAATATGTTTAAATATGGAAAGATAATATATTAAAGAGTCAATACAGATATTTTCAAATAAGCAAATATCACCAAGAAGAGTTGATGTGGTTGTGTTTGTAGGTTTATTATAGATTTTCATATACCGAGATAAAAAGTGTAAATTTAAATTTAACTTGCTCTAGTTCGAAATATCACCGAGTACGAGCACATGTTAAGAGGCTAGTTGTACCCTATTTGCTTTTTCGAGCTGATCGCTAGATCTTTTAACATATATCATGGGAAGCTCAACTATTTTTGAGACAGCTGGAGGTCAATTTTTCCAAAGAAAGTTCACATCCAGGATTAGTCTCTATTTTGGGTCCTTTTCAGATCAAATACCTTCAACAGGATACCTAAAGGTACTCCACAGAAAACAGAGAATGTTGCTATATCTTTCAAATAACATATGAGTACTCCTTGATTCAGATAAGATGACTATGTAGCCTCTAAATACATGCATTTGTTACTTTAGCTGGCTGATGAGGTAGCTTGATTTCGCAGCCAAATTGCAGACTGTACACAGTTGACGTTAAACATGATAGCAAAAAACTACTAAAACTATTGGCAGGGATGGACAAGGTATATGTCCCGACACCTATGTGCACTAATACAGTTCTTGCTAGGAATTTAAAACTGAGCCGCCAAGCCGTCAAGCAGTGATTGTATGGGGAATAGGAGCCGACTTCGGTTGCTCCAAGCTCGCCCTCTAAGAAACAGCTAGCCCATACATGCTCTATCGTATTGAGTTCAAACTCAGTAGAAGCATTGAGTCTATAGCAGTGAGGCTTGCTTTAAATATAATCACGTCCTTGTTCTCCTGCGGACGCCAAGAAGAGTGTCCCTGACCCCTCAAGCCGCATTTACGTCACAGTGCTCAAAATTATTATTTAATACATCTTCGATTTAAGAACCTACTACCGGGCTGAAAAGATTAAACGTTGTGAATTCATTTAGCTGCTTTAATATTTTCCAGCATCTCCCAAAACAAGTTTCATGGAGAAATTTGAACACTAAATAAGTGCTTTCCAAATTCAATGAGTAGTTTTCACCTGTGAATGAGAGGTGGTATTTTCGGAACCATAGTAAGCTATATATCCGTTAATGGGTAATTTCAGAATATTATTGACCAGGTGAAAGTATATATTGGGAACCTTTTGGCTAAGATGTAACGGAATCTGTCTTGGTTCGCTCAGGACTTTGTTTGGAAGCTCTAGGCATCGTACCGTCATTAAGACGAATAAAAGTTGACATAACATTTCATATATCTCAAATATGATGCAAGGGGTTTATAAAATATCTAACTAAGGTAATATCATCATGATGGAAGTAATGTCATTAAGTCATTAATGTTATGGGTTCTTATTGGGTACTTTCTCTCTATCAAATCAAAAAGTCCCTTATCAAAGCTATACTTCCACGTTCCAAAAAGATCTTGATTAAGCTCCCTAAACCAGTTGACATAATCGATCCAGATGTTCTTTTGCTCGTCAATCAGAAACCCCGTAAATTGGCAAAGACATGCGTAGACATAAAGAATTCTGAGGGGCATTAATTTAAAATCCCTCATTTTCTCTATCAAATTGGTATCAATCATCAAAGGCCAGATGAATATCGGGAGGGGATATTTTCCTTGAACCGCAGTAGTGATGTTTATTTCAAGTGTTTCGAGAGCTGACAAACACAACTGAGATTCTTCACTTCGCTCACTATCAATCGGTCCTTCTTGATAAAACTCCATGACATCCCTTCTCAATACAGTGACTAGAGGTACATTCTCATGATTGCCATCCGAAGAAAATTCTAACCGTGGTACAATGGTAGGGAATTCATGGGCACAATACTCCCTATGGGCACTTATACCTTGACAAATACTAAGGAAATCATGTTTAAGTACTCCGTCTAATGATAATAATGGCATGAGGCCGTACGAATGCATACCCAAGAAAGCAAAAATCAATCCTCCCGACAATCTCAATTCTACAGCCAGCAACTTTCTTTCTTCGGGATTCAAATCGTTATTTGTTAAGTTTGCAATTGAGCACATCTCCTCATTGATGGCATTCATAAAGTATTCTGTTAGTTTAATAAACATCACCTTATTATTTAAAAATGGTTCTTTGTCAAATCGTTCACATACAGCATCCCATGACTGATATGCTGAATTATCAAGCAACTCTCGTCGTCTTCTCAAAGAAGAAGTCTCGGCCTCGGATATAGGCCAAAGTATTAAGGAACTAAACAGCAAAATTGATTGCCTTAACAAGTTAGATCGGAAGAAATAAATAGGAGCAATTCTTCTCCATATGTCTTCAGTCCTCTTACTAGCTCCAAATGACAACAAGTTGATACAAAAAACATCAAAAAACCTCAAAAGCTTCATTTCAAAGGGGTTGAAAAGTATCAGACAGCTAGCACTGTTCAAGATGACCTCATATGAACTTCCTACAGAACTAAACTGTTTCCTTGTTAAAAACTCGTACGCAAGATTCAATTCTTCATTATTGCTACAATTGAAGTTATCTGTTCCATTGTACAAGGTCAATGAGTTGACACCCGGATAGATACACTCTCGCTTCGTTGCCACGCAATATTCACAGAAAGGTTTTGCTTCGTTACACTGTTGAAGTTAGTATAATTATATAAAGGGTGCACTAGAAAAACGTACTTTTATCTTTAACTTTTTGCAGCTAAAACACCCCCCACGCGATCTCTTGGACTTTACACCAGAACCCCATTTTAGTTTAGTCATGGTCACCACGACTAAGTTGGTAATAAGGAATTTATCTAATGATTAACCAACTTTCATTAAGCCCCCTCCCATTTGCGCTTATATAATCGTGTTGAGTCTTTGAGGTTATCCGCGAAAACGTGAAAAGAAAGGAATCTATTGTCACCTGGTTTTAGATAGGATCATGGTAGACGAAACATTTATTAAAAGCGACAATGAAGTTTAGTCAAGTTTTCTTAACAATATTATTAACTGTTTCAACAATCTTCTGTAGTGACAATAGTAGCAATGTTACTAAGAGCTTACTGTCAAGAAAATGGTCAGAATTTGTACCAGTCAACTTAACATTGTTACAACAAAATGGTATCACTCCTAGTGACACTCAACATAGGGTTTCTCGTGGTGATTATCGAATGAATTTTGAGTCTGAAATTCAAGATGGAAACCAAAACAATAACATCGTAAGGAATGTCTATAACTTAGTTAACAGAATTTCTAAAATAGGCAACTTTGAGATGATAGGTTTTGGATCTGCCTACAGAGTTATATAGCTTTGACGATACTACTAACTGGAAATGATACCCATTTAAAAACAAAAGGTATGCGTACATGATGGTGATGCAACATCTTGTTTCTTACTTTCATCTCTTACTTGGGATCAATACTTATAGACAGCTCATTATTCAAGAGTAATGACGATTGCAATGAATATTTCCAAATGAAACGATAGGTATTGATAAGATGTATGCATCATAATGTTAATTTGAATACGCATTACTATATACCCAATATTTTTTGATATAATAATTAAAGCTATTTTAGCCCACCACTTGTCCAAGGGAAAGAAACCATTAGCCAGCGTAGGTCCCTCAGTAGTTAAGGACCAAGATACATTTGAATTAATCGAACTCCAGAGACCAAGGGCAACAACGAAATTAAATATAAGGATGGTGTCGCCAAATGAATCTGCCTTGAGTGCTGCGAAAAGAGGTCGCAGAGACTATCTTCATTATGGTATTCATTATAAAATACAAATCGTGTCATAAATATATATTTGAGATCGGATGTGCAGTGAACTCAACCTCGCCATTTTTGAGCACTTAAGGAAGTAATGTCATTAAATCACTCATGTTATGAGTCCGTATTTTGTACTTTTTCTCTATCAAACCAAAAAGTCCCCTATCAAACTCATACTTCCACCTTCCGAAAAGATCTTGATTGAGCCCCTTAAACCAGTTGGCATAGTCAATCCACATATTCTTTTTGTCGTCCATCAGAAAGCCTGTCAATTGACAAAGACATGCAAAAACATAAAGAATTCTTAGAGGCATCAACTTCAAATCTCTCATCCTCTCTATTAAACTGTCGTCAATCATGAAGGGCCATACATATATTGGAAGAGGATAGCTCTGTCTGGCCGAGCTTGTTATGTGTCTTTCGAGTCTTTCAAGTGCAGCTAAGCACAACTGAGATTCATCGCTATGATCACTATCAATTGGCTCCTTTTCATAGTAACCTATGACTTGCCTTTTCAAGACTGTTACAAGAGCCACCTTCTGACTACTGTCATCCAAAGCAACCCAGTTGAATCTTACAGTATGTTCAGGAAACTGCTCCACACAATAGTCCCTATGGGCCTTTATACCTTGGCAAATGCTTAGAAGATCGTGTTTAAGTACTCCGTCTAATGACAATAATGGCATTAAGCTGTATGAATGCATACCTAAGAAGGCAAAAATCAATCCCCCGGATAAAGTCAATTCCACTGCCAGTGTTTTTTTCTCTTCTCGAGTCAAATTCGAATTAGCCAAGCTCCCTAATGAATTTATTTGTTCCGTGATAGTGTTTAAGAAATATTCCGTTACTTTGATAAACATCAACTCATTATTTAAATGGGGATCTTGATCAAATCTTCTACACACTGCATCCCATGAATGGTAAGCTGGGTCATCCAATGTATCCTGACGTTTACTTGCTGGTAAGGTCTTTGTGTCAGCAAGGGGCCAAAGAATCAAAGAGCTGAACAGATAAATCGATTGTCTAAGCAATTTTGATTCAAAGAAATAAATAGGAGCAATGCATCTCCAGGTGTGTTCGGTAATCTTATTAACTCCAAATGACAACAAATTGATACAAAAATCATCGAAAAACTTTAAAAGTTTCATTTCAAATGGTGAAATAAGCGCCAGATAGCCGGCATTACTTATAATGTGCTCGTATGGATTTACTAAAGAGCCAAATTGTTTCTTAGTTAAAAGCTCGTAAGCAATTGTCACTTCATTATTGGCCCAAGTGGAATTACCTCTTCCATTGTATAACATCAATGAGTTCGAATTGTTCGGGTAGATACATTCTCTTCCTGTCGCTACACAGTACTCACAAGAAGGCTTTGCTTCATTGCACTATCAAGGTTAGAAAAAATACTGTGCATGGAGATCAAGGCTTACTTACTTTAATTTTCAACTTTTTGCAACTAGAACATCCCTTACGCGACCTCTTGGACTTTGCACCTGAAGCCCATTTTAGTTGGGTCATGATCACCACCACTAGATTCGTAATTAGGACTCTCTTGTAAAAGTCTCTTACTCCTCTCCCTTGCGCTTATATAATTTTCTCGAATCTCCACCAATTGAGAAAAGAAAAATTAATCTCAGCCGTTTAGAATGCGGCCCATAAGATTTTGCACCTTTTTATGGTGTTTTACAAAAGACGTTGTTTAAAAGAAGTATAAAGTACCTTACATGCACTTAGTCACTATCATGAACATGTCTGTTTCCTTTGTACACTGATTCTTACGTTAAATGTGTGGCTACTCCGGGATCATATACTCTTCGATGTGCCCGGACTTATCTAAAAACGGAAATTTTCCGGAATGACGATATCTAAATATAATAACAATGAGTAATCGTGGATTTGGAGACTTTGTATAACATGAAGGGAAAAAAGAATTTAACACATTCAAGGTCTACTCACCTTATAGTAGAATCAATGGCCAACCCCAAAAAAGTATATTTCATTACCGGTGCTAATCGTGGTATTGGGCTAAATCTTGTCAAGGAGTTCAGAAACAAAGGAACAGTGTTTGCCACAACAAGATCACCAGAAAAAGCAGATGAATTGAATGCTTTAGCCAAAGAGAATAGTAATATTCATATTATCCAGCTAGACGTTACGTCCAAACAGTCCACGGTAAATGCTGCAAAAGAGGTCGCAAATATCACTGACAAAGTCGATGTGTTAATCGTTAATGCCGGGGTCTCGGAAAGTTATCGCCATTTCGAAACATTTGACCAGGAGGATATGGATAAACATATTAAGGTTAACTATTATGGTGCTGTTTTCACCTTCCAGACCGTTTATCCATTATTGAAAAAGAGTGATTACAAAGAAGTAGTATTCGTTTCCACTACTTCTGCTTGGATTCATGGCTTCCTACCTGTCATTACAGGAGCATATGGACCTTCTAAAGCTGCATTGAATCAATTTATTAGACAGCTTCAACTTGATATCTCAAAGGAAGGCTTCACTACCATTGCTATACATCCTGGGCTGGTTTCGACCGACATGGGGAATCTCTCATTAGAGAATAAAAAGAAATATAATGTCGACATCAGCAAACTTGTGCGTATCACTCCGGAACAGAGTGCATCAGCCATTGCCAAAATTGTAAACAACTTGAACAAAGAGCAGGATGGAAAGTTCTTTAAGTACACTGGAGAAGAATTGCACTGGTAGAAAAACTTATTGACTAAAAATCTCAAATAAAGCAAGATTTAGCTCAAGTGAAAGGCACTAGTCATTCTTGTAGAGTAGTAACCCAAAAACTTTGGGACCTCACTAAAAACGTAGAACTAAAATTGCCTAAATTTAGACAAATATATCCAAACCAATGTTACATTAGATTGAATTTTCAACCCATGAAATGCTGCGAAAGAACTCGCAAAAGTAACTGTCAAGGGATGTGCCTATTGTGAACACAGGTATTGACAGTTAAATTTTGCCATTACCTTTTGCAGCAATTCTGTCAAAAGGTCTTGGCGAATCGACAATTTTGGCACGTGCATCTGTACATTGAGAGAAACTACAGTTATTTTTATAGATTTTGATGCAATAAAGAGAAGTCCAACGTATTAAGTTGTACCATTGTGGGTGAAATAAAACGTCAGGCACGCCGCTTGTTCGACAAGTTGCAACTGCTATCTTTTAACTCGGGCTAAAGATGAATAAATTATCAGCTCAGACTCGCAACATAATTTTCATCTATCACTATCCTCATCCATCCCAGCCCTTGTCATATTGTCCGCCCTTATCCTTTCGTCGTTTCTGTAAGATCCGTTCCGTTGTTCCGTCGGCTTACTCATCATGAGGCTATTGCTAGTTCTTACAGTGAAATGCATCCCAAAACGTATGATCACCGAGCCCTACCTTAACCAAACAACAGACATAAAGATTTTGGTATAAAAAGCAGTACTCAGAAGCCTTGAAGTCAATTTTTGTTGAAATAGAATCTGTACTGATTAATCAATATGTCTAAAGTTTACTTTATTTCTGGAGCTGACCGCGGCATTGGTTTCAATCTTGTTAAACAATTCCAGCACAAGGGACTTGTATTTGCAACCTCTAGAACTCCGGAAAGGCACACGAGTTGAATGCTTTAGCCAGAGAAAATATCAATGTTCATGCTATTAAGCTCGATGTTACTTCTAGAGACTCAGCTTTGGCAGCTGCAAAAGAGGTTGCAAAGGTCACGGACAAGGTTGATGTTCTTATTGTCAACGCAGGAGTTTCGGACAGTTATCGCCATTTTCAAGATATTGATGAGGAGGACTTGGACAAACACTTCAAGCCAAATGTCTATGGAGCAATCTATACTTTACAAGCCATCTATCCTTTTTTGAAAAAAAGTTTTTACAACGAAGTGGTGTTCATCTCTTCCGAAGTTTATAGTTTTCCTTTTTTCATTACTAGAAAATATATATTTCTGGATCCGTCGAAGGATTCTGCCCTTCCATATCTGGATCTTATGGTCCCTCAAAAGCAGCATTAAACCACTTTATCAGACAGATCCAGACAGATCTTTTTAAGGAAGGCTTTATTACTATTGCAATCCACCCTGGGATGGTATCATCGGATAGGGGAAATCTGGCACTTGAGATCCTCAAAGGGAAAAATATTGACACTAGTGCCATCCCAGTGATCACTCCTGAGGAGAGTAGTTCCCAAATAGCTACATTGTTGAATGGATGGGATAAAACTAAAGATGGTAAGTTCTTAGACCTTGATGGAACTGATCTTCCGTGGTGATAGGTTGAGCTGAAGGCTAAATAGTTGGAGATTTCTGCATTCGCTGCACTTTTTATTCACTTTTAGTATGTTTTAAGATATTCTCATGTTTAATGCTGCTATTGTACTTCTTGCAGACTTCAAGTTGAAAAGAAAAAAATGTAAAAATAACAACTTCTAGTGTAAGTATATTCCTTCTTGTAATTTTGTTTCTAAGTAAAAATTGCGGACTGATAAGATGTTGCTAACTATTATTCTCCTTTCTTTTTGCGATAAACTTACCGAATTGTTGTAACACAAATGGGAATGCCACGCACTCAACTACTATCCAAGCAAATATGACTCCAAAATTTCGACCCAACTGACCTTTATAGGTATTCGAAAATATGACTTTCATAATTTCATAGGCGTTGTGAACAGGGAGCGCATAGCCGTACCTAAAAAATTTCGCAGCCAATGCATTAATTGTAAATGCTGGAGCAATGTTTACAATAACCCAGAATAACAACCAGAAGAAGGCCAATGGGGGATACAACATAAAACTTAACATGGCCATTATCTCGTTCATTAATCCTACTGCCCATATCATGGCAAAAGACGTCATCCAATAAACCAAAAAACCTGATTTACCAAAAGCTACCGTAAAATCGACCTGCATTGCCAAACTGACAAGCGAGAAATATAAGGAAGAAAAGAAGAAATAAAAAACCGACACTAAAAACCTATAGGCAATATAGGAAGCTGGCCTGAGGTTATATGAAGCAACAGTAACATGAAGGTCTGCGAACATGTTTACCTGAAAGAATGACACTATAACCATATAAATTAAACCAACTTGACTGGGTGCAAATAGAACGGAGTCAGTGATAGGAATACGATCATACCAAGTAAAATGGAATGGCTTAGTTAAGACTTTCATAGAATTTTTTTCTAGAACCGGGATCTTATTCTGAATAATTTCATACACTTGGTCAGATATGTTATTATAATTTAGCCATTCCCTCTCCAATTTGATTATTTGAGGTTCCACATATGATCCCATTCCCAAAATGTCTCGAGCAGATTCGTAGACAGCCACTATCGAACTATTTGAAACATTGTAGTTTACGTTACCGTTGGTAATTGCTTCATAGTAATTGTAAGTAGCATTAACTTTAACATAAATGGACCCCCAAAATAACTCATGATGAATCTGTCTTTCAATTTCTTGTTCCACATTGTTATCGTGCTTCTGAGCTAGTTCATGAAACTGGGTTGAATTGAAAACTTTCCAGTTGGCCAATCCTCGCTCTTCATTAAGAAACGTTCTCATCAGGTTCCCCAAGAAAGGCTCCACGCCATCTACTGTTCTATCATCCTCAATAACCACCAACATTCGAAGGTTTTTATATCTTGTGTTCTTCTTGTAGAGTGAACCCCAGTAAATGGAGAAAATTCCTATAATGCATACCCCCATGATTATGTACGCAATAAATAGTTTTTTGAATACAAACATCTTCATTGATGGTTTCTTTTCAGCCGATTTGGTTATAATAGGATTGTCCCCTGATTGAATAGGGACGATAGCCCTACCCAGAGTTTGATGGCTCTCGATATTAATGTCATTGTCCTGTGATGAGGACACTGATCTGCTGTCCTTGAGATTCTTCTCCAAGTCTCTGTTGCTTCCGCCTGATACCATAATAAATAGCAAAGGCTACAAAGAACTTATCGAAGCTTATATACCGATGAATAAATAGAAACTTTGACTGGCTACTTGTATTTTATGAACAGCGTATGATTATCTTCACTCATCGAATATACGTGGTTAAGCCCTCGGCTCAAACCGAGTGGCTCTTACTGGGTGCCTAGCCCCGAGATTCACTCTCTGAAGAGGTTTAAAACAAAGCGGTGTTATGAAAAATCCCTCGTTTCCTCTGAACTAGGTTGTTCGTATAAATATCCTTAAATTCCGCTGATTGAGTCATCAATGCCTTACTTCAAAATAAAAATAAAAGGAAAATATGAAATGTTTTGATACGACTGACAATATTTTATAATACTTGTACTTGGTGCTATTGTAAGTCTAGATATAAATTTCACCTTAGGAGCATCACCAATGAAGACCTTCCCAGAACAAGAACCGATAGCCGTTGCATAGTTGTTTGCTGCAACACAAGAAAAGTCATCTTGAGGTCAACTTGAAGACTCTTACCACCCGAAAAAAAAGAGGGTAATTGTATGCAAATCCAAAACTGCCACTTTGTTACTTGAGGTTTAGGTGATGCTTTCTTATTCTGTGTTGTAGTTCCAAGGATACGGCTGCAGTTCTTGGGTCCTCGAAATGAGACTGCAGAAAAGCAGCTATCAAAAGTGACAAGGTTTCTGCGCGTAACTAATAATCCGAAGTCCGATTAAGGCTATATCAAATAAGACAAGTTACTACTAGTAATTGAGGAGAGACCCAAAGGTTTCGCAAAATGCTTGCTTGATTTATAAGCTAAGAAGCTATCGCAACTTAGAAACTTTCATGTGGCACTAGCATTGCAATCGGCTCGAACCGAGTTGTCTTAATTTCCTTTTTTTGTTTAAAACCGAGAAATATGCTGACAAACTGACAGGTGTGTGCACAATCCACAACGGAACACACATAAAGGCATTGACATATTTCAAATCATACAAGTATATAAAGACAGGGTATAACCAGAAGAATCACCGATTAACATACCAAGATAACCATGACGAAGAACACAGAAAAAGTCTACTTCATTACCGGTGCCAACCGTGGAATTGGCTTCCAACTCGTTAAGCAATTGCAACACAATGGAAAAGTGTTTGCTACTGCTAGGGCTCCCCAGAAAGCAGAAGAATTGGATGCTTTAGCAAAGGAAAATAGCAATATTCACGTTATAAAGCTTGATGTGACATCGAAGGAGTCTACTTTGAATGCTGCAAAAGAAGTCGCGAAGATCACCGACAGAGTCGATGTGTTCATTGCAAATGCAGGAGTCTCGGAGAGTTATCTTCATTTCCAAGACATCACTGAGGCTGACTTGGATAAGCACTTAAAAGTCAACTTGTACGGTCCAATATATACCTTCCAAGCCTTTTATCCATTGTTGAAGAAGAGTTCCTTCAAGGAGGTCGCATTTATCTCATCTGTTGCCGGCTCAGTCGAAGGTTTCTTCCCATTGATTACCGGATCTTACGGACCATCTAAGGCTGCTTTAAACCACTTTATCAGACAACTCCGGATAGATGTCTCAAGGGAGGGCTTTACTACTATTGCTATCCACCCAGGAATGGTAGCTTCAGATATGGCCAAGCTTGCATTGGATACTTTCAAAAGGGAGAAAGTGGACACAACTGGATTAACACCAATCACTGCTGAACAAAGTGCATCTGATATAGCAAAACTCTTGGGCAACTTGGACAAACTGAAGGATGGTAAGTTTTTTAGCTATACTGGAGAGGAAGTGAAGTGGTAGTGAGTTCATGTAGTAAATTGTTGGTACTACTCCACATTTGTTTTTATAATACATAGTGAAAGAGGACCATTTATTGTTATATTATCGACCTTTTTTATACAGATTTTGTTAAGCAAGCTTAATACTTTGGACTAATTGTAATCTTAAAGTTCTTTTTTTTTTTCTTTTAATGAACCCGGTTGCTAACTTTTCCAACCAAAGTAGAAGCCGTATTCAACAGCTAATGTATGAACAAATTCTGTTGTTTGTTTGAACAGAAATTCATATCCACTTCATCCAGAGTTGCAGATAATACAATATTTTTTTTATTTAGGCATGTTAATTTCCAAGAAGAGCTGGTCGTTGGATTAGATGGGCTTTTTGGGAGCAGATGGGCTTCTAGGGAGCACACTTTTAGCTGCAATCACGATTTTGCAGCTAACACAGAGTTGAAATAACAGCTCAGTGAATGTACTGACAACACAATTTAATGAGCACCTAGGAATGAGCACCTAGGAATAACTATATACGACAAAAGCCTGAAATTTCATCATCAAATGAATGTCGAATAGAGAAACAAATACATCCAAAGAGTAATAAAAAAGAAAAAAAAAGGCAGAAGACTTACCTGGAATGCTTGTCTTTTTAACCCAATACCTCTGTGGATCTGTATTCTCATGTTTTCGGTTTGAGCCGAGACATCGGGAATGTCAAAAATTGTTTAATATCGGGAACTGCTAATAAACCTAATGCTGATGCACGTAATGGCTGGAGGCTAGTATGATCACTTAGCCACTTCCTTCTAGTCTCCCTTCTATTTAAATATTCCTCTGTTGGAGATTCAATTAGATTAAAGGACCTAGAAAAGAGTTGAAATGAGGTGATATTAATATTTTTCCTTGCGAACCATTGATTTTGCAGCAAAAAATGAATGGCTTTCACCGAGTGTATGCTGACAAATTCGATACAGGCAAGCCCCAAGGTGAAATCTGAAGAAGTTAGGCAATCAATGTCACGACAAGCTTAACAGAAAGATTGTGATTTTAGTGGTTGATGTCAACATTATTACAACAGTCAAAATAACAGGTGAACGAGCAGAAGAGTGACCAATGTAATCACTAGTACCTGTATTCTGGCTCAGGGAAACATGAACAAACTGTAAAATGGAAAATGTTTGAAACACACATAAGAGTAAGCTAGGAAGTATATTTTAAATGTTAATTTTCTATCTAATATTTTAGCTACAGTTATACCTTTCTATTAAGGACAATATGACAGGTTGTGATATCTTTCACCGTTAATCTATTCGTTCTGAAGAAAAGCAGGAAGAAATACAGTTTATGTGGCCCAGGGCATTGTCTTTAGTGCATGAGAATAAAGCTCCCTAATAATTCGTTGATCTTGAGTGGATCTCGTTCAGGACTCAATTCGTCAATATTATCACCCCTATTGAATTAGATCACAATTACTCCCGTGTCTTGACTTCTACAGCTTTGAACGAAGTAACGTCATCAAATCAGCCATGTTATATCTCCCTATCCTATACTTTTTCTCAATTAGTTCAAAGAGCTCCGCATCGAACTCAAATTTCCACCCACCAAAAATACCATGATTTAGTTGTCTGAACCAGTTCGCATACTCAGTCCAAATGTTCCTTTGGTCATCCATCTGAAATCCTGCAAAATGACATAGGCATGCATAGACATAAAGAATTCGAAGTGGAATAAATCTGAATTGTCTTATCTGCTCTATCAAGCTGCTATCAATCACCAAGAGCCAGACAAATAGGGGTAGGGGGTACTTTTCTTGAACGGAAGCAATAATTTGTATTTCAAGTTTTTCAAGAGACCTCAAGTACATTTGAAAATCATTGCTCCCGAAACTATTGATTGGCTCGTCCTTATAAAATTCCATGACTTGTTCTTTCAAGGCTGTGACAAGAGCTACTTTCTCATTTCTGCTCCCCAAAGTAGTCCAGTGAAATTTGGGTATTTTCTGGGGGAACTCTTCAGAGAAATATTCCATATGAGCACATAGACCTTGGCAAATGCTAAGAAAATCATGTTTTAGCTCTCCATCGTTAGATAATAATTGCATTAATCCATGCAAATGCATACCTAGAAAGGCAAACGTTAAGCCACCGGATAGCCTTAACTCTATGGCCGAAAACATTCTCTCTTCATAACTTAGTTCGGATTTAGGTAGCTTCTTTATAGAAGATATTTGCTCCTTTACTGAGTTCAAAAAATACTGAGTAAGTACAACAAACAACGTTTTATTGTCTAAAGGTATGGTCTGGCCGAATCGTTGGCAAACATCATTCCATGAATCGTGAGCTAAATCGTCAAGCTTATCATGTCTCTTCCTTGGGACAAAATCCACTGTATCTGAAATAGCACAAAGAATTAATGAACTAAACAGATAAATTGACTGTCGCAACAAATTTGATTGAAGAAAATAACTAGGAGCAATCTTTCTCCACACTTGTTCTGTCTTCTTGCCAGTTCCAAATGATAATAAGTCGACGCAGAAAACGTCAAAGAACTTTACAAGCTTCATTTCAAAGGGGTTGAGGAAGGTCTGGCAACTAGAATTATTTAAAATAAGCTCGTATGTGCTTCCTACAGAGCTGAACTGCCTCTTTGTCAAAAAATTGTAAGAGATAGTCAATTCTAAATTATAGTTCACGCTGATACCTTGCTCATTATATATCGGTGAGTTGCCTTTCAGATAGATACATTCCCTCCTTGTTGCGATGCAATACTCACAAGACGGCCTTACTTCATTACACTATGAAAGTTAGTATTTAAGATGAGTAAATACTCTAAAATTACTCACTTTTATCTTCATCTTCTTACAACTAAGGCATCCTCCAGCGGATCTCTTTCGCTTTTTTCCTGGTTCAAATTGTGCCATATTGTTAAGCTATAAATAAAGGATATATCAAAGCAAAATGCTTCAAAGCTACCCCTAGTGCGCTTATATAATCATAAACCCATTTTGGTTAAAAGCGAGAATGTAGGTGTCAGCCGCACGTTGGGACCCTGGCCAATAAATGCCAATCTCAGAATTAGATATCGTTTTACAGGGTGTTTACAAGCATAAGTGCTTTGACATCAGTTTTTTTAACTCTATTTGTTAACATTCTTAGTTATTCATAGTATACTTAATCATAATGGTATTTTTGATCACATATTTAGTAAGAGCTGTAGTGCATTCTTACGATATTCCTATTACTAGCGACATCGCACTGGGTGTTCTATACACCTTAGAGAACTTCAAGCCCGCGGACTCATAGAGTTTCTTGATTTCAGCAGCCGTTCTTTGGGATCCATGGTTGAAGAGAAGCATATGGACATCTAATAATGTGTTGAAGAAATCAGATGGTGTATCATCAATAACCCCTTCCACAGCTATGATTAGGGAGCCAGGTTTACTACTTTTCTTCAAGGTAGCTAAAATCCTGACACAATCTTCATCAGGCCAGTCGTGCAAAATATGTTTCAAAAGATAAAGATCCGCTACTGGTATTTCTTTGAACATATCACCAGCAACATAGCTAACTTTAGGATCCTTGGTGTCCGGCAGTTCATTGATTTTATCAATTACTAGTGGAATGTCTAGATCAATACCTTTTATGCCACGATTCGTAGCTTCTTTGACAACCGCACTTACTAGAGTCCCTTGGCCCCCACCTATGTCGCAAACTACTTTGATCTTCTCAGTCAATATATTTTTTTCCACAAGCGTTTTAGTAACCGCTTGCGCTTCAATTCCGGTAACCCCTATCATTGCATTGAAGAATACCTTGGCATATTCAGAATTCTTTTCTTGATAATCCAGCCAAGTATAACCATGTTCAAGTTCAAAAGCTGTTTTCTGTGTATTTTCTTTAATAACTTTAGGAAGATGCAAATATATTCTATAATGCGTATCATGTCCTTTTTTTTTTTTTAAGTATTATCGTCCTTAAAGAAAGTGGGTGATCTTCTCGGTAGTAAGCTCCAGTTTCAGTTAAAGTGAAGGTTGATTCTTCATTTTGATCTATTAACTTAAGCATCGTCAATACCTTCAAGATTCTAACAAGATTTCGAGGATCCACCTTTAATTCAGTTGCCAATACTCAGCATGTTTTTTCTCATCAAGGGATAGATTTTCAAACACACCAAGCAAGGTTGCCGCATAAATTGACTGCGCAGCCCAACGTCCCAATCCAAGAAGTAACGCAGTATCAAAACCTGGAGCCAGCATGATCAATTCTTCAAGTTAGTGGTGAGCTTCCAATTTTGCAGATATTAGGCTTTTGTATGTGCCCCCCTTCCCATTTTTAGTTGGCTCATTTCATTATCATACGCTTATGGACTAAATCCGAAGCCATCAACGAAGTGGCCAAATAAAAAATAATGGTTCTGAAAAATGCCGTGTCGTACGTTTGGAGCAAAATATCCAACCTTGATATTGGCGATTCATGAATGATTTCAAAATCAGAAATAGATTCTCTAGGCTTATTCATTCCCTCAACCTGTTGTTGATGGATCGATTAGTTTATTACCATGAGTAAAGGTGCAATATACGGGTGTAGGGGTAAAATCTCGTTTCAGTATTATTGTATAAATCTGCATATCTTGCAAAAACAGTTGTGCGCGATAATCCACTTTGAGTTTTTGGCCGAGACAAACAAATATGTAAAAATACTTACTTATTATCAATTTTATCGAACTCTTTCAATGATTTATAATTGTCACATTATAATTAGACACCTGAAAATTATCCATTGACACTTCTGAAACAAAAAAAAGGTTGTTTTGAATCTAGATACAGATAATGTTAGGCTAATGAATTAAGACCCAAAGGTGATTTGAGCCTTCGACAATGGAGTTTAAGGTGTGCATAATTTTTAATGGTAGTAAGAGAATCTGGAAAGGATTTTATAATGAATTGAATCATCATAAATGCAAACGACAAACGAAAAACTTGAAAAAATGGATGAAGGCCTTATCCAATCGCAAGAGTTAAAATGTATGGAATGGTGGTCAATTACTTCACGGAAAAAAAACATTACTTACTAAGATATGCCTATAGTTAATTTAACTCTCTTATGACTTTTCCACACAGTCCCTAAAGATTTATGTTTTTCAGGATCTATGAACGTTGAAGGATGCTGCAGATGCGTGCAGATGAACCTGCATAAATTAGACATCCATTTAAGATCTTCTCCGGTAGGGCACGCCTGGATAAAAATATTGCGGGGAGCTCTAAGCGTTCCTCTTTCCCAGCTTCCGTTTGATAGTGTATCCCTTATATAAACATCAAATTATTAAAGAATCATCAAATGTGAGTTATGATTGATATGTCTGATTTAATATGGGGACCCATTTCGTGGGTTATTATTGTAGTAGTTGCCGCAAACATTGTGAACATAGTTGTCAACTTCATTTACAACACCTATAAGAAAAAACAATTTGGCTGCGAATCATGTACCTATTCACAAGATGACAAATTTTTTGGTTTCAAGGCTATGGGTACTCTCTTGAAAGCAAAAAAGGAAGGGACTTTGGTTGAACTTATTAAGAGTAAGCATGAACCAAAAGACGGACCAGTGATTGATACGCATTCATTTAGGGTGGCAGGTTCTTTAACCAGAGAGACGAGGGATCCAGAAAATATCAAAGCAGTCTTGGCCACCAATTTCGATGACTTCGGCCTAGGCTTAAGGTTTAAGGCACTCTACCCATTACTTGGTGATGGTATTTTCAACGTTGATGGCACTACCTGGAAACATTCGAGAGCTATGTTAAGACCTCAATTTGCAAGAGAACAAGTGGGACATGTTCAGACCTTGGAACCTCACGTTTTGCGACTCGCGAAACTTATCGAGCTGCACAAGAGAGAAGAATTTGATATCCAAGAACTCTTTCATCGACTTACGATTGACTCTGCTACTGAACTCTTATTTGGCGAGTCAATAGAAAGCTTGAATGAAAATGCAGGTGAGACAAAGCATGGTTCACGAATCGAAGAGAAAGACAAATTTGGTCAAGCTTTCAGCTTCTCTCTTTCTTACACTGCCAAGAGGCTTTTAGCTGGAAAGTCAATGTTCTTATTCAATAGTAAAAAGTTTCAAGAAAATGTTGCTACAGTGCACAAGTTTGCCGACTACTTTGTTACTAAGGTTTTGAGTAAAAGTGAGAGAGAACTCGAGGAGCAATCAAAGGATAGATATATCTTTTTGTACGAGTTAGCTAAAGAAACAAGAGATCCAAAAATATTGAAGGATCAGCTTTTAAATATCCTACTCGCAGGAAGAGACACAACTGCCAGCTTGTTGTCTTTTACTTTGTATGAGTTAGCAAGAAATCCATCTGTATGGGAAAACTTGAAAAAAGATGTTTACTCCAAGTTTGGTTCCGGAGACATGTCAAATATAAGCGATATAACCTTCGAGTCCCTCAAGAGATGCGAATATTTAAAAGCGGTGATCAACGAAGTATTGAGAATGTATCCTTCAGTTCCCAGGAATCGGAGATCAGCTAAACGAGCTACTTGGATACCTAGAGGAGGTGGGTCTGATGGGAAATCCCCCGTTTACATACCTAAGGGAATGATAGTGTGTTATAATGTGTATGCAACCCATAGAAACAAGAATGTATATGGTGAAGATGCAAACGAGTTTAGACCAGAAAGATGGTTTGAGCCATCAACAAAGAACTTGGGATGGAATTACTTGCCATTCAATGGCGGACCCAGAATTTGTTTGGGTCAGCAATTTGCCCTAACAGAAGTTTCGTATGTGATCACAAGATTGGCCCAAATGTTCCCTAACTTAAAGAGCATGGATGATGGGCGTTATCCTCCTCTTATAGATGCTCTGTTGACTATAAGTCTCAAAAATGGGACCTGGGTTGCTCTTCATTGAGACAAAAAATGTTATTGCTATGTTTTTAGATACTATATGCCCATATATATTATGCTTTGTTTTCCCAAATAGGAATTTCACTTGTAGGCGCTGCCATTTGGTTGCAAAATCTAGACACTATTAGTGTGCGTCAACCAATTACATGTGTGGAAGTATATTAACATACATACAAAGTAAGCGCCTAGAATAAGATCTTTTTCTATAGACTTTAGAAAGCCCCAAATCCAGAATTTTTGTGTACAGAAAGAATCTGTGATACACTGTCAACAACAGTTTCACGTAAGTCATGAAACTTGAAGCCCAAGGCCATCTTTGTCCAGGAGCTGTCAATTTTGGCAACTGTCTTTTCAATGCCGTCACCTGAACCAGGTATACCCTTAATAATTTTGCCCCTCAACTGGGCAAAGTTTTCATTAATAATATCAATTATTTGCTGAGATGAGTACCTTGCTTCAGTGAGAAGGAGTCTCTTGTTCTTTAATTCGTCTTTTTGAAATGCAAGCACTTGTGCTTTGGCGACGTCCCTCACATCAACAAAGCCTCCTTGGTATTTGGGGACCTTATCACCTACTTTCAAGTAAATTATCGATAAATTCATATGATGTGTTTAATTGGTCCTTAATTTCTGAGTCGAAAGCCTGGGGACCAAACACAGACAGTGGGTGAATAGTGGATAAAACAAACAGTGGCTTCTTTAATTTTAAAAAATCCCAAGCTTCTTTCTCAGAAAATGTCTTTGAAGCCACATACCCGTGCAAAGGATCCTTAACAGCGTCCTCCTGAGTTATGTTGTTCCTGCTGTCTTCTGTGAAAGTAACTGACGGGTCGGTTTCTCCATCAAGGGTCATCACAAGGCATACGAAGAAGTAACTACCACTCTGTTAATAGAAGGACTGTATTTTTCAATTGCCTCGAGGGCGTTTTTTGTTCCTTCAATTGCTGGAAGTAGTAAATCCTTGCGTATATCGGAAATATTGTAGTGAAATGGAGAGGCCGTATGAAGAAATACTTCAGCGTCTTTATGCTTTCTCAACACTTCATCAAAAGCACCTGGTGACTCAATTGCCTCAACCACTTCATAAGTAAAATTGTCTGAATTGAATAATTTCTTCAAGTGCTCACCTTTTACAGCAGACCTTACTGTGCCAACTACTTGATAATCTCAAGTAACACTTTCACGAGATGTTGGGCAATGAACCCGGTTGCTCCACTTACAATAGTTTTGACCATCTTAGATTGTTGAAAAGACCTTGACAGATTGAAAAAGATGTCCCTTTATATATAATCAAGTAGTTTACATTCTTCAAGGAGCATACGCATTTTAGGTTACAAACTTCGTCTCAACTCGTGAAGAGAGCCAAGAATACTGTCCGAACTTAGTGGTCATTAGTACATTTAGCGGACCTAAGATTGATTATTTGGTAGTCTGCTAATTTTACGGAAATATGAAAGTTTGACGGATATATCTGAAAAACCGTTTATTCCGATATCTTTTGACAGGATACAAAAGTTCCGCACATGGCCCCCTGTTTCCTCTTCATTTCTCTGTTCAATAAATCTACTAAGTGCGCTAACCTCTCAGACTTCTCACCTATTTGTGCCGATTATTTTAATACTTAGAATGTACTATAGCACATAAAGTATTCAAAGATGGTAATGACTCAATCCTATTGTTAATCAAAGAAAATAGGCTTGACCATACAACTCTTGGAGTTCTTGATCATAGTCCAGAATCTCAGTCTACCATTGTCGATCTCCGAAGCCAAAAAGTACCTGAAGCACAGTCGCAGCTATCCAAATGCTTTGTCGTGTCATTTCTCACTAGAGTCACTATTATACCAGGCTCGAATTAAAGTCTTTTTGTAAATGGTTCCGCGATTTGATAAATCTCTGGTTCGCTTGATCTTCCGTGATGACTTGTTTTTTTCAACCCCTTTGCTTTTGCCCATTTACGGGCGAATAGTTAGGGATCTATGCAACTAGAAAGGTATAACATGACTGGCTCCATACTATTGTAATATGACGGTTAAGGCAATTGGCTGCCAAAGTCTTAATCCCAACACTGCCCCGACACTGCCCGCCTACACTGGCTTCGTAAATTTATCATTGCTTCAATTCTCACTCATTAGAATGTCCTGTCCCTTAATAATAGAGATGCTGCGATACACGTCTATTAAAATAGAACATTTCGAAGTCAATGCCCGAGATAGTGCTACTATAAATATTATCCCACATTATCTAAAAAAAAAAATGATTTTTTTTTGAGCCGTTCGAAGTTGGCCACAAACTTAAGAATATTTAAGCCATGGATATGTCTCCTTGGTTAGAGAAGCTTTAAGGCGTCTTTTTAGCTCCTTGTTATGACCAAGATCACCAATAAAGTTTATTTCATTGCTGGTGCAACTCGTGGGATTGGCTTCCTCCTTGTAAAAGAACTACAATACGGAGGCACCGTTTTTGCTACAGCTAGAGTTCCCGAAAAAGCCCATGAGTTGAATGAGTTAGCAAATGCAAATAGAAACATTCATGTCATTCAGCTTGATATTGTCTCGAAAGAGTCTATTTCAAAGGCCGTGGAAAAAGTTGCAACCATCTCAGACAGAATTGATTCACTAGTAGTTAATGCTGGTGTGGGGAATAGCTTCAGAACATTTGAAGAGTTTGATGAAGAAGATTTGGATAAGCATTTCAAGTCAAACGTGTATGGTCCCATTTTCACATTCCTGGCAATGTATCCCCTATTGAAAAAGAGTGAATATAAAGAAGTTGCCTTCATTTCATCGACTTCGGGATCTATTCAGGGATTTATTCCATGGATCTCAGGTTCATATGGTCTCTCAAAAGCTGCCTTGAACCAATACATCAGACAGCTCCAACTTCAGATTTCAAAAGAAGGATTCATTACCATTGCTATACATCCGGGACATGTATCCACCGACATGGGAAATAATGCATTTGAACGCAGAAAGGAGCAAAATGTTAAAGTAAACTTAATAACTCCAGAGCAAAGCGCATCTGGTATAGCTAATCTTTTAAGCAACTTAAACAAGCTGCACGATGGCAAATTCTTCAAGTATACATCAGAGGAAGTACTGTGGTAAGGAATACATAACTAGTAACTATCATAAGTAATTAGTGTACTTGCTAGTCTAAATTACCATTATTGTGAGTAGCCCTTGTTTGATACTAGAGGAGAGATTATATGCATGTTTATGTAGGAACAGGCAGAGTGCAGTTTACATGCATAAATCTGATTGATATTTCCAGAAATCCCGTTTGCCCCATGGAGCGCTCGTTTTAGGTATATTTCCGATCATCAATCTCCGATGTTAGTAATTTGGGCACTATTATTGGTGTGCTTTCAACTGAATGTTCTCTGCATCGGATTCTAGAATAAGCTATAAATACAGATGAATACACATAATTTTAGGCTAGCTATTTTAAACATATATCGACATAATTAAAATGAGTTGACAACTCCGGAGTTATCTCTTTAAATTTGCTAAAAACTGTACCAAACAGACAATTCCTTATTATTGGAAAAGCACTGACATTATGTATTGTATAAAAGCAATAAATTTAATGATTCGTTTGGGTAGATACAACTTCGTTTTTTTGCAATATAATACTCACATCAAGTTTAACCTTCATTGACTTGTTGAAATCACTATTCAATGTGCAGGAAGAATTTGAGAATACTTACTTTCACCATTCTGCAAATCGAGTATCCCCTACACCATCGCTTTGCTTTTCAACCTATCTCCGTGGTATTTGAACGGCAATTACTGTTGACAAAATTTTGAGGAGTTGATTCAACTCTTCAATTTGCGATTATGTAATCTAATGATCAGTCTCCTCTATTGCGGCCCCCGTAACCGTATTATGTTCATAGATATGGTTAAAATTCTTATAAAATACAATGTGGAAACGCATCATCTGATTTTGATACTTTATAGAACCAAATATAGTAACCTAACGTCATGTCTAAAGTCTACTTAGTTACTGAGGCTAATCATGGTATTGGACTCAATCTCGTCAAAAACCTTCAACACATGGGAACTGTGTTTGCTACCACTAAAGTTCGAGAACAGGCCGATGAATTGAGCATGTTGGCAGAGAATAACAGCAATATAAAGGTTTTTCAATTTGATGTCACCTCCAGACAATCCTCTTCCGTGGTCGCAAAGGAGGTTGCAGACGTCACAGGACATGTTGATACGCTCATTGTTAATGCTGGTATAGGAGAATGTCATCAGTTTTATGATATTGATGAAACAGATTTGGATGAGCACTTCAGGACAATAGTTTATGGAGCAATTTACACTTTACAAGCCATCTATCCATTTTTGAAAGAAAGCTCCGAAAAGAAAGTGGCTTTCCTCTCTTCCAACGTAGGTTCTCTCAGTGGATTCTTGCCAATCATATCGGGCTCATA
This sequence comes from Priceomyces fermenticarens, assembly GCA_030574455.1. NCBI lineage: Eukaryota > Fungi > Ascomycota > Pichiomycetes > Serinales > Debaryomycetaceae > Priceomyces > Priceomyces fermenticarens. Next base: position 162,042 of record JAJMEZ010000003.1, on the reverse strand, counting down.
TGGAGCAGCAATGGCTGCTTTGAATCACTTTGTGAGGCAAGTTCAAGTTGATCTTTCCAAGGAAGGGTTTATTATTGTCGCTATCCACTCTGGTGCTGTTTCTACTGAAAGATCTAAAAAAATACTTGACTTCTATGTTAGAGAACACATAAACTGCGGATACAATTCCATGCCATCTGAATACGGAGCTTCAAAAATTATTGGATTATTGAATAAGTTAGACAAGGAGATGAATGGAAAGTTCTTGTGTTACAATGGAACAGAAACCCCATGGTGATCCAACGAAATATCCAGCTAAACTTTAATGATCTTTCTGGAAACTAAACCCACCAAGTCTTCATGCTCATGGTATATTATAGTAGTGTCTGTTGTTTTCGACTATTTTTGGGGCTATCTGATTTCAGTTGATTATCCATTGCGCAAATTTTTTTTATTTTTTGCAGCAATATGGAAGATGTTTCTAGGCACTTGTCATTTGTTCAAAGTTTTTACGACGTTTTTCCACATTTTAATAGCATAGAGAAAAAGAAATAACATGTATCTGTGTAAACACTGTTCGGGCCAACATGAGAAGGTTTATTTCTCAACTTGGACACGTTCTCATTTGGATTCTCCGTAGAGGGCAGCTTTGAAAAATAAAATATGCATAACGTACATCAACAGGCGTAGTGCGTTTTGGAACCTCTTTGCCAAGAAAAGAACCTATAATCTATTTCTCACCTCTTATATAGGTGCCTGTTTCTATATATATTTAGCTTTTCAACGTACGATTCTCTGTAGCTTATGCCGCAAAAATTGGAACAAACTATGGAGTAAAACCGCAGAATTCTTTATATGAGCTAGACATATCCCATCCCTTTGGCTGCTAAATAAATATATTCTTTTAGGTGTCCACTACAGATATAGACTGATAGACTTTAGCCAAGCAAGTCATTAAACCAAAAACTTTTATAGATTATATATTAACTGATGAAAGTTGTAGCCAATAAAGATAAGTAATGAAAGAAGTTAGTGATTATGAGGAAGAATTGTCACCAAATCTTTTATGTTCTGAGATCTTATTTGATAATCTTTTCCTATCAATTCAAAAAGTCCACAATCAAATTCATATCTCCATCCACCGTAAACATCGTGATTGAATTTCTTGAACCATTCCACGTAGTCAATCCAGATGTTTTTTTTTTCATCCATCAGGAAACCAAGTAATGAACAGAGACATGCGTAGACAAATAAAAGTCTAAGAGGAATCAAACTAAACGCTCTCATTTTCTCGATCAAACTGGTCTCAATCTTCAAGGGCCACATGAATACAGGAAGAGGGTACTCTCCTTGAGCCGATGCAGTAATGAGTGTTTCAAGTTTCTCAAGGGAAGTCAATGACAATAGAAAGTCATCGCTTCGAGTACTATTGAATGGTTCTTTTTCATAGAACTCCATGATCTGTCCTTTCAATACTTGCGTGAGTGCTACCTTTCCACTACAATTATCCATAGTATTTGGAAAAAATTCTGGTATACATCGTGGGAATTCCTTTGAACAAAACTCTACATGAGCTCCTATACCTTGACAAAAGGTTAGGAAATCATGCTTAAGTGTTCCATCAAATGACAATAATGGCATCAAACCATGAGGATGTATACCTAGGAAAGCAAAAAGCAATCCCCCTGACAATCTCAATTCCATAGCAACAAACTTTTTTTCTTCAATACTTAAACTTGGATCATTCAAGTGCTCTATTGAAGATCTCTGTTCTCTGAGTGCCCTTAAGAGATATTCCGTTAGTTTTATAAACAGAATCTCATTATTCGAGGAAGAGCCTTGATTAAAACGTGAACAAGTTGCATTCCATGACTCTTGAACTGAATTATATAGCTTGTCTCTTTTCTTGCTTGATATAATAGCCTTCGATTCAGATAAAGGCCAAAGAATCAATGAGCTAAACAGATAAATTGACTGTCGTAACAAGCTCGACTTGAAGAAATAAGGAGGTGCAATCTTCCTCCAGATTTCTTTGGTGGTCTCACTAACACCAAACGATAAGAAGTCGATGCAAAAAATATCAAAAAAATTCACAAGCTTCATTTCAAAAGGGGTTGAAAGCCTTTGGCAGCTAGCATTATTTAAAATAGACTCATAGGGACTTGCTACTGAGCCGAAATCCCTCTTGGTTAAAAATTCGTACAGGCTTGTTAAATCTTTCTTACTGTCAAAATAGTGTTCATATCGATTGTACAACATCAATGAACTCACTGACTTTTTAGGGTAGATACAATCTCTTCTTGTTACAACACAATATTCGCATGAAAGTTTAGCTTTAAGGGAGTTAGTATTAAATGTGCATCAAAAATTCAGGATCACCTACCTTTATCTTCATACGTATGCAGTTGTTGCTTCCTCTGTGAGATCTCTTAGTTTTAAACTAGTGTATCATTTTGGTTGATTCACAAGTGCTGCTACTATGTTAATAATAGATTTTTGGTAAAGGGCATTTTCTATTCTCCTCTATATTGCGATTATATAAGCGTGATAGTCCTATTCCAGCCATTTCCACAACCGTACCGATTGGGGTTACCGAAAAGAAAAGAGCTTGGTTTTTGTTGATAGTTTACAATTACTGATACTATAAAGTCACCATGAGAAACCAGTGAGGCCAACTTTTTATATTACTATTCGATTATGTCAAAAGTCTATTTTATTACAGGGGCGAACCGTGGTATTGGTCTCAGTCTAGTCAAGCGGCTTCAACACGAAGGAACAGTGTTTGCTACTGCCGAAGTCCTCGACAAGGAAGATGAATTGACTACCTTGGCTGAGATGAATAGTAGCATTCATGTTATCAAAGTCGATGTAACTTCTAGAGAGTCTTCTTTTATGGCTGCAAAAGAGGTCGCAAAAGTCGTCAACAAGATTGACGTGCTCATTTTCAATTCTGGTGTTGGTAAATATCATCACTTCCATGATATTGATGAAACTGATTTGGATAGTCACTTTAAATCCATTGTTTATGGCGCTATCTACACTTTACAGGCTACCTATCCGTTGTTGAAACAGGGTTCTGAAAAAAAAGTTGTTTTTGTTTCTTCCATTGAAGGGTCTGTCAGCGGATTTTTGCCAATAATATCAGGATCCTATGGAGCAGCAAAAGCTGCATTGAATCACTTTGTAAGACAAGTTCAAGTTGATCTTTCCAGAGAGGGGTTTATTACCGTCGCTATACACCGGGCATGATTTCTACGGAGGATTCTACAGAAGCAATGGAATATGCAGCCAAAGAGAACTTCTATTTGAGCAATTACCGTTTAATGACCCCTGATGATGCTACCACAAATATTGTCAACATGTTGAGCAAATTAGATAAGTGGAAGGATGGAAAATTTTTATGTTTCGATGGAACTGATGCTCCGTGGTGAGGGTGTCTTTCAATAATACCGTCAACGGGGTATGCTCCCCTTTCACAGAATGATCATCTAGGACTCAAGGATTCATATGGCTGAATATATTGTCGTTTCTATTACTTGAATTTGTAAGTGTTCTATTTTATGTCTCGTCATAGTGGTGTCGATGGTGGGTCAAGAAGTGCTTAGCAAGTACAAAACGTGCATAGTACGTTTATGCGAGTAGAGATCTCGGCGCTAAGACGAATACGGTAAATACTCCATATTCTTTTTTGATACTTATCCCCCTTACATATAAGTCCAGCTCTCTTTGGTACAAGCCCCAAAGAGTTCAGCAGCTAGCTCGAACTGAAACATAGTTGACATTAGTAGAGTTTCCACAGAGGTCTCCATGAAGAGAGTAGTTTTCGCAGCCACAACCGCGATTGTGGTAAATACCTCGATTAGCTACGTTTGAAACAATTACACCGTGTATATATTCTTAATTATCTATTAGATTTTCTTGCGGGAGTTGATTCCAATATGTAAAAAGTCCGAAATTATTTTATTGACCGTGCGGAGTCAGGGCTATTTTAATACCTACTTTGTTTGTTTAGCGAAAAAATGCCCCCCAACCGCCGGTGATATACTATTTTGAATATTGAACGGGGAAACTCTTTCCGTTCAAAATTTTCTGCTGTTGAGACATCCCACTATAGCGAAAGTATAAAAATCCGTCAAAGGGCTCCCTAGCTGGAAAGAAAAAGCAAGATGATTTTAAATAACTTGATAAATAGTGCTTTGCATTATATTGTATATACAGCAGTATGCGTTTTTTTGACTAACATTATTGTTAGCTATCTCTACAAAAAGTATGAGGCACATAAATTAGGCTGCAAACCAAATATCCGTTTACCAAAAGGACAACTTTTTTGGCTTCCAAACTTTGATACGACTCTTGAAGGCAAAAGATGAAGGCGCCATGGTCGACCTTTTAAGTAACGAATTTCTGCCACATGTCGATACTTATGATATTAGAGTTGCCGGGGAGTTAATGAAATGTACCAGAGATCCAGAAAATATAAAAGCAGCTTTGTCGAGCCAGTTCAATGACTTCAACGTTGCATTTAGAAGTACTCCTTTTTTTCCATTGCTAGGTGAAGGAATTTTCACTCTTGATGGCAATGGATGGAAGCATTCAAGAGCCATGTTGAAGCCTCAATTTGCAAGAGAACGGGTTTCTAGAGTCAGAGCTTTGGAGCCGCACTTTTTACACTTTGCACATCATGTCAGGGTGAATAAAGGGAGAAGATTTGATATTCAAGAGCTATTTTTCAAATTCACTGTTGATTCTGTTACTGAACTTTTGTTTGGTGAGTCCGTGGAGGACTTGAGAGACAGTGTTAGTGACTCAACAGATGATGTGGGGTCCAATGGCAAGTTAAAGTTTTCTGAGGCTTTCAACTTTTCTCTATCTTATTCAGCTACAAGGTTAACTGCTTTGAAGCTAAGCTTTCTATTTAATAGCAAAAAGTTTCAACAGAGTAATGCTATTGTACACAAGTTTGCAGACTATTATGTTTCTAAAGCCTTGAGTTTGAGCCCAGAAGATCTTGAAAAGCGTACTGAGGATGGATATATCTTCTTGTACGAATTGGTGAAACAAACTAGAGATCCAAAGGTATTAAGAGATCAACTTTTGAACATTCTTCTTGCTGGACGAGACACAACTGCTAGCTTGTTATCTTTTGCAGTTTATGAGTTAGCCAGGAATCCATCTGTTTGGGAGAAGTTAAAGGAAGAAATTTACTCGAACTTTGGATCAGGAGACGAATCAGATGTAAACGCTATAACATTTGAATCACTTAAAAGATGCGATTACTTGAAGGCAGTACTTAATGAAACATTGAGAATGCATCCAGCAGCTCCTCAAAACAGGAGGGTTGCTAGTACAGACACATCGTTACCTAGAGGAGGAGGTCCTGATGGAAAGTCGCCGGTTTTCATGTCCAAAGGAATGACACTTTTATATATCATATATGCCACACATAGAAATAAGGAAGTCTATGGTAAGGATGCTGATGAATTCAGGCCTGAAAGGTGGTTTGAATCATCGACAAAAAATTTGGGATGGAATTATTTACCTTTCAATGGAGGTCCCCGAGTTTGTTTGGGTCAACAATTTGCTCTTACCGAAGCTTCGTACGTGTTGACAAGATTGGCTCAACTGTTCCCCAACCTTCAAAGTAAGGATTTTAGACCCTACCCTCCTCGAAAGGATTCCCAATTGACCATGAGTCTTTTAGACGGCGCCTGGGTTGCCCTATGGTGAGAGAAAACCTACATTGTATCCTTAATCTTACTAATAACACTATAGATATATGCTCTTTGAACTATATGCTCTGACTTTGTGGGAATAACTAAATCAAGTACAAAACGTCATAGTGCGCTTACGTGAGGAGAAGTCGAGTCGTTAGACGAATACGTAAAAAGCATCATATTCCATCTTTATCTCTCTCTGACTCGAAGATCAGCTCCTGCGGGCAAAGAAGTCCCAAAGCATTTCATATTTAAGGAGGTAACTCAACAGGTAATCCAAAATATTATTGAGATTAGTATAGTTTCAACAGAAATCTCCATGCAGTGGGTTTTCCGCAGCCAAAACTGCAAGTGTTGCTTGATGAGCTATGCTTGAAACAATACAAGGCGTATAAGTATAGCTGCAAGCAAAGAACTTTTTCGGAAGAGGCCTATTGTTTTTGATTTCGTGATCTGGTTAAATATTTGATAATAAGAAAAGATAGAACATTGGTAGCTAGTGATAAGAACCAGGGCTATTATCAACTATTGCATTTTTGGTCGATTTTACATAAGGCACTCCTAAAATTAGCCCTTCTAATATTAGCTTGTTTTAGATTTTTTAAGACAACCAGTATGGTTGAAGCATAAAGGGAGGCAGAAATCTCCCACATTTTTCAGTGAACCCATGATGGGTTTAAATGATTTAGTTAGTATTCCTTTGTGGTGGATAATTACTATAACCGTAGGTTCTATTGCGGTGTCCTCACTCATTGGATATATCTACGACAAATATGCAGCAAGTTTGTTGGGCTGCAAGCGTTGCGTTTCTTTACAGAAAGATAAGTTATTTGGTTTTCCCACCCTTTTTGACCTCTTGAAAGCCAAGAATGAAGGAACTTTGGTCGAGGTTATTAGGAATAGGTTTGATGCAGAAGAAGGACCAGAAATCGACACGTACGATATCAGAGTTGCTGGGGAATTGGTTATCTCTACCAGAGATCCCGAAAACATAAAGGCAATGTTGGCGACCCAGTTCAATGATTTCTCCCTAGGACTGAGGTATACGGCTCTCGTCCCATTCTTAGGTGATGGAATTTTCACTCTTGATGGAACAGGCTGGAAACATTCAAGAGCAATGTTGAGACCTCAATTTTCACGAGAGCAAGTGGGTCATGTTAGAATCTTGGAACCCCACATTTTACACTTTGCAGAACACATCAAATTACACGAAGGAAAGAAATTTGATATTCAAGAACTATTTTTTAGATTTTCTCTTGATTCTGCAACTGATATTTTGTTTGGTGAGTCGGTAAATAGCTTGAAAGATGGTATAATCGATGGGTTTAAAAATGACATTGAAGAAAAGGCAAACTTCTCCGAAGCTTTTAACTTTTCTTCAGATTATCTTGCCACAAGGGTGATCACGGGAAGCTTAAACTTTTTATTCAACAACAAGCAGTTTCGCCAGAGCAATGCTATCGTGCACAAATTCGCCGACCATTTCGTTAACGAAGCCTTGAATGCATCTCCACAGTATGTTGAAGAGAGATCGAAAAATAGTTATATCTTCTTGTACGAATTGGTGAAACAAACTAGAGATCCAAAAGTATTGAGAGATCAACTTTTAAATATTCTAGTCGCTGGGCGAGACACAACTGCTAGCTTGCTATCTTTTGTCTTTTATGAGTTAGCCAGGAATCCATCTGTTTGGGAGAAGTTAAAGGAAGAAATTTATTCAGCATTTGGATCAGGAGACGAATCAGATGTAAATGCTATAACTTTTGAAACACTCAAAAGATGTGAGTATTTGAAAGCTGTTCTAAACGAGATTTTAAGGTTGTATCCCTCTGTTCCCCGAAACAATAGAACGGCTGCTAAATCTACATCGTTACCTAGAGGAGGTGGACCCGATGGAAAGTCGCCCGTCTTCGTACCCAAGGGAATGACGGTGTTTTATTCTGTATATGCCACACATAGAAACAAACAAGTATATGGTAAGGATGCAAACGAGTTTAGACCAGAAAGATGGTTCGAGTCTTCGACAAATAATTTGGGATGGAATTACTTACCTTTTAATGGAGGCCCGAGAATCTGCTTAGGACAACAATTTGCTCTTACTGAAGCATCATATGTGGTCACAAGATTGGCGCAATTATTTCCGAACCTAAAGAGTGGGGGTAGTGAGGCCTACCCTCCTCGAATGAATGCCCAATTGACCATGTGTCTTTTAGAAGGTGTCTCGGTTTCCCTATGGTGAAAAACGATTATAAATCAATTGAAACACCATGCACAGATATGCTTGAAATTCCCCATATATCACAATGCTTATGATTCTCAATGACCATTTGGCTGTAGCCTTAATAGGAGGGCTCCATTCTCTGGAACCAAGATCTTTAATGCAGATACGCATGCGCAGTATAAGCTCATTTTGAGCCTCGCGTTTTGAGCTGCAAATTTCGGATCAGGAGACATAGAATTAAATACTATAGTATTGAGTCCCTTGGAAAAAGGGAATACTGAGCAGTGATTAATGAGAACGGGTTCGAGGAAAGGAATTGCTTACGTCTAATGGGAAAGAGTTCGTATAGGATAACAATTGCACTTATAGAATCTTCCTATATCTTGATCAGATTGGTGAAATATTTCCCAACTTAAAGGGCCCTGATGATGGACCATATCTTTCCATGGGTCTTGCAAATGGTATTCGGGTTGCTCTAATGCTCCTACACCTTCTTCCTCAGCTTCCCTAAGACATTATGCGCTTTAAATTACATACTCTGTCCTTTAGGGGAATAACGGTGAAGACACCATCCTTGACAATATCCTATCGAGATTATTATTCTTAATGAAATTACTGACTCAATATTTTATGACTTCACCGATTGACTCCCCGACATAATACTTTGTCTTATGTAATCGCAACCGTGCTGTTGAAATCTACATCTTGATATTCGACGTAAATATATTCATGTAATCAACTCCGACAGATGCAGTAATGTTCCTGGGTAACTTTCTCAATATTAGTGCCTACAAAAGGTCCAATGAGTATTTTGTGACTCGGCAAAATTCAAATCAGGATTGAGTGTTATCTCTGTGGTTTCACAGGATCCATCCCTAACAAAACATAACTGAATCCAGAGGGGACCGAAATTGATGCTCACTAGAAGACGTCAGTGGCTTCAAATTTATCGGCTTTGACCAAAAAGGGTTATATACCGAAGTATGCCAAAACGGATATCGTTTTCAGAAATCTGCGGCAAATTAGTAGATATGATTTCAAGCCATCTTCGAGTATCAGAAAGGATAAAAAGGCTCTGGTTTCCAACAAAATGATACTTCCATTATTGTTTTTACTTGGAGATCGACATGAGTGATCCCAAAAAAGTATATTTTATTACCGGTGCTAACCGTGGCATTGGATTCCATCTTGTTAAACAATTTGAGCATAAGGGAACAGTGTTTGCTACGGCAAGAAAACCCGAAAAAGCTCACGATTTGAATGCCTTGGCCAAAGATAATACCAACATTCATGTTATAAAACTTGATGTGGCTTCTAAGGAGTCGAATTTGAATGCCGCAAAAGAAGTTGCAAAGATATGTGACAAGGTCGACATCCTTATCGAAAATGCAGCTACTGTTGACGGTTACCGCCGTTCGCTAGATATTGACGAGGAGGACTTGGATAAACACCTCAAGGCAAATTTTTATGGTCCTATCTTTACATTCCAAGCTTTTTATCCATTGTTAAAAAAGAGTTCCTATAAGGAAGTTGTGTTCATTTCTTCTCTTGCGGGATCGGTCCAAGGTTTCCTACCAGTTGTACACGGGGCATATGGGCACTCCAAAGCTGCTTTGAATCACTTTGCGAGACAACTTCAGTTTGAGATCTCAAATGAAGGTTTCATCACTGTTGTTATTAACCCGGGATTAGTTACAACTGATACGGGGAATAAAGCAATCCAAATTTTCAAGAAGGATGGAATTGATTTAAGCTCTGTGGAGATTCTCAGTCCAAAGGAAAGTTCCTCACAAATAGCTACACTCTTGAATAACTTGGGCGGACTGAAGGATGGTAAGTTCCTCAATTACAATGGAACTGAGGCTTCATGGTAGACTATTTCAAATTATCGTCTTTTGCCCAATGATTTATATTCATTTAAATATATGAATAATTTGAATAATGAAATATGGTTTGACTCTTTGGAATACTTTTCTGGTCTACCCTTTAGGATCGTAAGTTTTAGTACATAGAACTGTTTAAAAAAACATCACATATTTTGGGAACTTTGGTGTGGATGTTTTCATTGTATTTTACGAAAATGTACGTCAAACAGGGATGGAACTTGGAAAGAAGATTAAATTGTTACAAAGGATTTTAAATACCCTCTGTGAATTCCTTATAACAAACTATATCCATCAGCTTCTTCTCATTCATACAGCTGTCATTTCTGAGTTACTTGAACTGCCCAAGTTCATCTATCATACACGAGTCTACGAGGTGGAAGTTGCGAAAAAATAAAAAGTGGCGCGACAACTAGAGACATTTTCGCAACTGTGCGGATTGCTTTAAAGCACTGACATCTGTGATTTTTTACTTTTCAATTTCCACTTTTTCCCTTGGCCGAATAGTTATTAGTACTTGTACCGACTCATTCAAAAGAATGGCAGCAAAGACAACCTGTCTAACATCCGGTACCATTCTCAGGTCATGTTTTTCTTTGCATAATAGCAAAAAATGAAAACATCAATAATCCTAGGAGAGGTCCATCGATTAACCATAAACAGTATAAAAATGTCACTAAACTTAATAACATATAAAATTTATCATTTATTACAGTTTCTTTCATTATCCTAACAATCTAAATTTACTTCTTTGCAGAGAGAATTTGTGAAACACTGTCTACAACACTATCGTGAAGATTATGGAACTTGAAACCTAATACTTTCCTTGTCCAGGAATTGTCGATAGTTGCCAATTTCGAGCCTATGTCGTCTCCTGAACCAGGAGTACCCTCAGGAATTTTTCCCTTCAATTCTAGGAAGCTACCATTAATGATATCCAATATCTTCTGAGAAGAGTATCTGGTATCGTAGAGAAGTAACCTTTTGTTTTTTGCTTCTTCCTTTTCGAAAGCAACCAAATGGGCCTTGGCAACATCTCTGACGTCAATGAACCCTCCTTTACGATCTGGAATCTCAGAGTCAGGTTTGAGATGAACAAAGGAGTTGATGATTTCTGAGGAAAAGTTCAATTGGTCCTTAACCTCAGAATCGAAAGCCTGAGGACCGAAAACAAACACTGGAAGAATTGTCGATAAAACAAACTTTGGGTTTTCCTCCTTGATGAAGGCCCAAGCAGCTTTCTCAGCAAATGTTTTGGATCCATTGTATCCAGAGCCGTGATCCTTCAAGGATTGTTCCTGGGTAATGGGGTTCCAGCTATTTTCGGTTAAGGTGAATGAAGGATCACCTTCCTTCAGGCTATTAATCACCGCAGAGTAAGAAGAAGTAATGACCACTCTAGTTATGGATGATCCATGTGTCTTGATGGACTTAAGGGCATTCTTTGTTCCTTCAATTGCGGGGATCAAAAGTTCCTTATTTATGTCCGTTACGTGGTGTGGGACCGGAGAAGCTGTATGCAAAAAGATTTCTGCATCGTCGTGCTTTTGCAATACGTGGTCAAAAGCCCCTGGTACCTCAATTGCCTCGACAATCTCATAACTAAAGTCATTAGAGTCGAGAAGCTTCTTTAAGTTCTCTCCCTTTGCTGTTGAACGGACAATTCCAACTACGGTATACTTCTTGTCAAGAAGAGCCTTGACAACATGCTGAGCAATGAAACCCGTGGCTCCACTTACAATAACTTTGACCATCTTGAGTTCTATTTTCCCAATTCCTTACTCCAGGACAATTCCCTTTATATATTGCGTGATGATACTTTGGGACTCCTATTCCACAGTTGTTGCTGATGTGGCGTGCGGAAGACATTTGTAAGCAAGAAATGTACTTGACACAATTGACAGGTGTGCATGTGGACATCTCAGCTAGGCTACTGTTTAACTTAGACTGAGAATGGAGATGTAGAAGTTACTAAAGCCTTTCTATATTCGGACCCTGCAATCTTGACTTTGGACATGTGTATAGTGAGCCTGATATGTCCGATGCCACCATCGTGAAGCACAGAGAATAACTCAAAAGGATTTGGCAGGAGGCCGTCAGTCTTGTTATAAATGTGTTAGCTTTCGTTCCTCCCGTATTGATCTAGTCGGTTCTTGATCTTGTCGCTGTCCTTGACCTTGTCGCTGTCCTTGACCTTGTCGCTGTCCTTGATCTAGTGGCTGTCCTTGATCTAGTCGCTGTTTTTCTCTAGATGTCTACTTGCCAGCTGTCTAGGCAAAGATTTATAATTTTGATTATTAGTCTCCAGGGGATCATCTATGGAGGAATCGGGTTTACGAATGAGCTGGTAACATAGGAATTGAATAAGTATCCATACATGTCAGTTTTCTTTACGTTCGTATTTAGAATAATGTGTTGCAATTTTTTTCGCAGCAATTAAATATTGATGTTGAGAGCTGATCTACAAACACATGAATTGTTAATGGCAGTATATATTATATCTCATGCTAAATGAGACTGTCAAATATTAGCGCCAGAAGATCGTCTAGTTTGTCTCCTGAGTGGCTGATCTCATACCTAAGGATCCAGTCAAGGACGAGGGCTTAGTTTGGGTAATTCCATAGTCAGGGGCCTTCTCCTTCTCTTCTGCCTTCTTGGCCTTCGTTCCGTATCCACCTCCTCCTGGAGTCATAATTATGACATGGTCCCCTGCTTCTACCTTTACCGTGGTCTTGCCCCCAATTGCCACTTTCCTGTACTTTGACTTGTCGGTCTCTGATTTTCTAAGCCAATAATTCTTACCTCTCTGTCCGTCACCTCCTCCCAAGAGACCAAACGGAGCTAAAGATCTTCTTTCCATAAGACAAGATACTTCCAAGTTAGGATAGGTGAATTCGATATCACGAACAACACCGTCACCTCCGCGATGTTCACCTTCACCTCCTGAACCTGATCTCACGGCGTATTCATGGATAATCACAGGGTACCGCTTCTCAAAAAATTCAGTATCGGTGATTCTGGTGTTAGTGGTATGGCACTGCACTACCGATTGCCCATTCCAAGTGGCCCCAGCTCCTGAACCTCCACATATAGTTTCATAGTAACCAAAGGAAACACCATGCTCCTTGTCATTGATACCAAATGTAAGGTTATTACACGTGCCCTGAGATGCTGCGGCAGCTTGGAACGCCTTTAGCAACACGTCAACAATCCTTTGCGATGTCTCGACATTTCCACCAACAACTGCTGCTTCATACGACGGGTTAACCACGGAACCTTCTCTTGTCTTGACCTCAACCGGACGCAAACACCCATTATTCAATGGGATATCAGTACTAACCAATGCTCTCAACACATAAAGCACAGCAGAATACAATACTGCAGGAGGACAGTTCAAATTGCCATACATCTCGTCTCCTGAACCTGTAAAGTCAAATACTGCACTGCCAGTCTTGGGGTCAATTTTGATTTGCAAGGAAATCGGGGTGCCGTCATCGAGGTAGTCCAATGCTACCAAATCTTTACCCCCAAAGCTCTTATGAGCAATTTTCAAGAGATTTCTCACTGCCAATTCAGCGGTACCCTGGATTCCACTCATATACAAATCAATCACAGGATAACTGAACTCGTCAATCAACCCGTTCAAAAGAGTAGCTCCTCTATAATTTGCCGAAACTTGTGCTTTCAAATCGGAGATATTGTCTCTTAAAGTCCTGGTACCAGATCCACCAGGATGCTTAGCAGGCTCTTCCAACAAGATCTTGGTAATCCCTTCAGTATCGAACTTGCCCTTGTCCACAAGCTTGTGGGTGATGATGGCAGCACCCTCATCGAAAATGGTCTTGGAATTGGGAGGCATCGACCCAGCAGCTATCGATCCAATGTCAGCATGGTGACCTCTAGAAGCAGTCCAGAAAATCGGTTCATTAGCTTCGTTCAACACCGGAGTGATCACGGTTATATCCGGTAAATGCGATCCCCCAGATTTAGGATGATTAGCCACTAAAACATCTTCTTTACTCAATTTCCCCTTCCATAGGTTCATTTGTGCCTTCACGGCAAACGACATGGCACCCAAATGGATCGGCACATGAGGAGCATTAGCAACCAAATCTCCCTTAGAGTCAAAAAGTGCACACGAGAAGTCCAATCTCTCCTTAATATTGGTGGAGATGGCCGTTTGTTGCAAGGTATGGCCCATCTGCTCGGCAATGGACATAAACCTGTGTCCAAACACGGACAACTGCACGGGGTCCACCACTTCTTTAGACAATGCTGGTGTAGGGGCATTTTCCACCAAGATCAACACGTGACTCGCCAATATCACGGCCTTGGACCCTGGTTCCACCAAAAGCGTCTGAGTGTTATCGAGAATAATCGCTGGCCCCTGAATGATAGAGCCCTTCTTCAAGTCTCCAAGCTTGTATATGGCGGAATCTTCCCATCCTCCGTCAAAGTAAATCTTTTTCGTATATTTCTTCTCGGTCAAGACTTTGGTACTGGTCAACGCCTTGAACTCCAGAAAGGGGTTCTCTTGTTCCTTCCCCTGGCTGTGAACTTTCAAGACCACCTGCACATCGTCTACCATCACCTGTCTATCTAAGGTGAATCCAAACTCGTTTTTATGTCTTTCAATGAACTTCTTGTCCGTGGACGAGTCTCCCTTTGTGTACGGGATCAAGAGATGAGTATCGGAGCCGGCGTACCTGAGATTCAATGAGACATCAAGCTGAGTTTGGAAAGAGATCAAACTTTGGTCGCGATAATCTTTGTATGCTTGTTCCTCCAATGCCTTCACCTTAGAGTCAATGGCATCAATGGATGCAGATCCAAAGGTGAATGATACAGGAGCCTGTTTTTCAATGATAATATCAGCCAAATAGATCCCGTACGCTGATAAAAGCGACGAATACTTGTAGATTGCCACATCGGAGATACCGAGGTTCTTGGCCAAGGACACGGCGAATTGACCTCCAGAACCTCCAAAACAAGCCAAATTATGATCTCCAGAATGAACACCCTTGGATTGGGTCAAGTTTCGGATCGGACGAGCCATGGCTTCCACGGCAACCTTCAAAAATCCACTAGCAACTTCCTCTGCGGTGAACTTAATGCCCTCGGCATCTTTATCCTTATTGATTTGCTCCGTGAGAATCTCAAACTTCCTGGCCGTGAGCTCTGCATCCAAAGGCTGATCCTGGTTGGGTCCAAAGATCTTGGGGAAATTTTCGGGATCGAGTCTTCCTAAAAAGAGATTCGCATCGGTTACTGTCAAGGGACCTCCCTTTCTATAACACGTGGGACCTGGATCGGACCCTGCTGAGTCAGGACCAACAACAAACATGTTATTTCTCCAGAACAACATCGAGCCTCCACCAGCAGCCACGGTGGAAATATCCAATTGTGGGGTTTGTAAGCTTACTTGACTAACGACAGTCTCAAAAATGTACTCCAATTTTCCCGTGTATCTCGAAATATCGGTGGATGTTCCCCCAGCATCGAAGCCTATGGTGGCCTTACCGGTGTCGTAATCATGACAAGTCTCTCCGAATCCAACTACACCACCAGCAGGTCCCGAGAGAATGGATTTCAACCCCGAAAACTTGTACCACGGACTTAGACCCCCATTCGACTGCATAAAGAGCAACTTATTGCCAAAAGCTTCGAGTCCTCCGGCAAAACCTTCACCAAAACTCTCCTTATACTGCTCCAAAACTGGCGACAAGTAAGCATCGGCAACTGTAGACGAAGTTCTGTTGACAAAGCCAATCATGGGCTGAAGAACATGCGACACCGACACCCTGAACCCGATCTTTTGGGCGATTTCCGCAACCTTGGATTCATGTTCTGGGTACACATAAGAATGCAACAACGAAAGAGCAATGTTCTTGAGCTTTCCCTGTGCATAGATCGCACGAAGTTGGGTCTCTATGGCATCGTAATCTGGTCTTCGGATCACTCTAACGATATCTCCCGAAGCCGATTCCACTAATTCGGGATCTTGCTTATTAATTTGCAAATTAGCACCACCACCTTCGCTAAAGCTTTCTATAGTGACCCTTTCATCAATCTCAATGACATCCACGTACAATTGGCCCAATTTCGCCGCAGACAAGTCAAAGATGTTTGGTCTGGTCTGATTCCCAATGGTCAATACATCCTTGAAGCCCTTAGTGGTCACCAACAATACATTCTCACCCTTCCGCTCCAATAAGGCATTGGTGGCAACCGTCGTTCCCATACGAATACTTTCAATTGATTCCAAACTCAATTTCTCATTCTTGGGGATCTTGGTGCCCTTAACCTTCTCCAAAATTCGTCTGATACCTTCTGTGGGGGCATCTTTGTAATTGTGGGGGTCCACCGATAACAATTTGATCACAATATCTTTTTGCCCGGGGACTTTTGCAATGACATCGCAAAACGTGCCGCCTCTATCAATGGCAACCTGAATGCCCTTCTGTTCCATGTCTGTTACGTTACCCTTGACTCATTTTTCACCCAAGATCGGAGATATCCGCCGACGAGTTACGAGGTACTGCACATAAATTGACATGCTTATCATGTTAAAAATTACATCAAAAATTGGTTATATGCTATGCTCTATTGAATTATTAAGTTGCCTAGTTTGTCGTATAACGGCTCTTCTTCTTCTTCCTCTTCTTCCTCTTCTTCGCTCTCTGTGCTTTCTGAACTTTCCAGGTCTCTTCGCCGGTTAACGTTGCCTGACATCCATAAATCTTCATTCTTCGATTGTTGCTTCCTCTCGGCAGTTTCCTTCTCTAGTTGCTCAAGCCAGGCATCCTGTGCTGCTTGGACAGATGCAGAGTCTGTGCACGACGAATAGAGGTCAAATAAATCCTCATTGATGTTCAAAAACTCGTCACCGTATGAAAAGTGTTGAAGAAGGTCTCGCGCCAAATCTCTGCGTCCCACTATAGCAAAACATGCTCCTAATGCCTCGACACAGTTGAGTTTCCAGGGCTTCCCGTAGTTCACCGTGTTCGCAGCTACAAGATAGGGCAATAGCCTTTCGTTCTTACCTCCTATCTTATTGAAAGGCACTTCATTTAATCTGGCCCATGAACATTCCACCACTGCTTCTCCATTACTTTCTACAATCTCCTTATCTTCAGGAGACACCAACGATTTCCCATTTGGTGACACCACAACACCTCCAAACTTCTGTCCCACACGCAAAGACTGCATCATGCCTAGTTTTTCAAGCTTCTTGCCACTACATCTCTTGGGATCGCAATGATCGAAGTCCCACATAGCTAGTCTCACGGGGAAGTTTCCCAGGGAATGTCTCTGTCCCGTCTCCTGTCTTCCTTTCCTATACTGTGAATGCTTATTCTTGTGTCCGTTAGATGTTTTGCTCGACGGAGCAGCATCGTCGTGCTGCTTATTCTTTCCTTTGCCCATAGAGATGAGTTGATGAGTTGATGATTTTCAAAGACAAGAAAAAAAAATAAAATAGCCCAAAGATTACACAATACACAAATTCCGGTAATTCCATAATATCTAATCATTAAATTAATATACAATAGCTAGGACTATGCCCATTTTTTGAGTCTAAGCTCTGTGCAAGAAAGCAAACGTAACAAAAATCGTAGTTTAAAAGTCTTCATCAAAAGTGAATGCATCACTACCCTTGGTTTCCTCGGAGGATTTGGCCATAACACCAGCCTTTTGATAGTCACTGACTCTCTTTTCAAAGAAGTTGGTCTTACCAGCCAAGGAGATATTTTCCATGAAATCGAATGGGTTGGTAACGTTGTAGACTTTTTCGTTACCCAAGGCAACCAATAATCTATCAGCAACAAATTCAACATATTGACACATCAATTTAGCATTCATACCTAACAAGGAAACGGGCAAGGCATCGGTGAAGAATTCCTTTTCAATGACAACAGCTTCAGTGATGATTTTCTCGACAATTTCAGGATCGGGTCTGTTTTGTAAGTGGGAGAATAACAAACATGCGAAATCAGTGTGTAAACCTTCATCTCTACAAATCAATTCATTAGAGAAGGTAAGACCAGGCATCAAGCCTCTCTTCTTCAACCAAAAGATAGATGCAAACGATCCACTAAAGAAGACACCTTCAACAGCAGCAAAGGCCACAAGACGTTCACCAAATAACGCAGAATCATCATTGATCCATCTTAAGGCCCAATCGGCCTTCTTTTTGATGCAGGGAATATTTTCAATGGCATTAAATAAGAAATCGGATTCTTTAGGATCCTTAATGTAAGTATCAATCAAAAGCGAGTAAGTTTCGGAATGGATGTTTTCCATCATGATTTGGAACCCATAGAAACATTTAGCCTCGGGGAGTTGAACTTCAGCAGAGAAATTCTCCACCAAGTTTTCATTAACAATCCCATCAGATGCAGCAAAGAAGGCCAAGATTCTTGAGATAAAAAATCTTTCATTTTCATTCATTCTTTCCTTCCAGTCATGGATATCCTTACCTAAATCGATTTCTTCTGCGGTCCAGAAAGAAGCTTCGGCCTTCTTATACATTTGCCAGATCTCGTGGTACTTGATAGGGAACAACACGAAACGACGCTTGTTTTCAATCAATAATGGTTCATCCTTTTCCATGGCCTTTAATTGGTGACGATGAGCCTTGTGTTTCGACAAGAAGTTTTCATGTTCCTCGATGGCAGCTTCTCTTTCCTTTGATTCCTTTTCCTTATCAACTGGTTGGTCGAACGCAGTCTTGACACTGACAACAGTTTGTGAGTCATCCTTTTGCTTTGCTTCAGCAGCCAACTTGTCAGTGAGGGATTTACCCTGAAGATTTGAGACGTCCAAGTCAGAGATTTTACCGGTTAAACCGTTGGTAGGTGTTTGTTGGACAGACATGATATGAATAAAATAAGATAATATTGATATGAATCTCGATGAGGGAGGCAAGTCCTTGTATTTATAATGAAACACAGCTTCCGATGACGGTATTTGATGTTTGTTTACAGTGCCTTTATGAGAATGGTGATGCTTAGAAGAGAGCAGGACGCGGCACGTAAAATTGCTCAATGGCGACCGGTAGGTGCACGCCCGGGTCAGATGATGACCTCAAGATAATGTTACTAAGCATTTTCACTAGACGATATGGGCATCAATGGGAAGGTAGAAGACCAGGGACCATTGATAGCAAAGAATAGAGACTGAAAGACCATATCTAACACTTGGTTTATTCAGATTAAATTTGCATTGCTGGCTATTATTATTAATGCTTGTTTACGTTTGTTGAAAAGGGAAACGCAGACGTGTACGTAACGCGTGCCGAGACGTGTACTCATGTAATTCAGACGTGTACGTGTAAATGGGGACGTGTTCCGAAAGACGTGTACTTATGAGACATGGAGCCGTGACCGGATAATCATTAATAAGACATTACAATATGATTGTTCACTGACAGATTTAAGCTGATTGCATTTTTAACATAATGATTGCATAACTAATAAAACATAAATAAACTAATTGTCACTCAAATTGAGCTTGACAAAGTTGTTGTATGGATGATCGTCTGTGTGAGGAAGTTCAATGGGCCCATCATCGGTCTGCAAACGAGGTAATGGTTTATCGAGGTTTGGCGTCGTATACCCTGAATTCATCGAGCGAGGAGATCTATCTGATTCGTGATTTAAATCTATAGGCTCACCAAGGGCTCCTCCGCTCTCGATTTTGTAGTCATTGTTGGCCGATAATGGAGAATCACTGATATTCTCAAATTCATAACTAGAATGAGGCACAGGACTGTAAGGAGATTCTGCACGAGGGAAACTTATTCTTGGACTTGAGATTTCATCCATATTCAAATCTAAATTACTGTATAATACAGTGACATCACCAGCACCTTTATACTTGCCTCCACGGAATAATTTAGTGACTTCATCTTTAATAACTTGTCTCCATTGTTTAGCATCCCAATTGTTGGACTCTGCGAGTCTTAAATTCAGCGATACCATGGCCAGAGTAGCTTCTTGGGAAAGATAATGATAATGAGGGAGTGAAGGTAACCCGAAAAGCATAGAGTCTTCATTTTGCTTATCGCTGAAAAGATGTGTAGGACGTCCATAAAGCTTGAAAGCATCAATAATGGGGATAAAGTTCCTGATCATCGTCTCTATACCAGAAACACTAGGATGGGTAATGGGCATCAAATAAACAAAGTTTGTGTAGACAAAATGGTCGAGATTTTTTTCGATAAATGAAGACACACTTTTAGGAGATTTCTTTGATGTTGGGGCTGGTGATGAAGCCGAACTGAAGAATGAAGATGTCGAACTCGTAGACACTGCTCTTAATCTTCCCAGTCTGTGAGATGATAACGAAGATGCTGAGTTCTCCTTCTTGTGAAGTTTCATGGAAAGTGACCTGGAAGTAGAATGATGACTTGGAGGACTGACACCATCATGGTAAAACAAATGTTCATAACTTTTGTTGATATAGACATCACCATTCAATTTCAAGATAGAATTGAAATCAATCATACTAGCACTCTCTGGATAAACATTGAACACACTAAAGGCATCAGGTATATACATGATCAAGTTCTTCTTTGATATCTTATCTGTTGTATAAATCTCCACTCTCCCCTTCTTTTTTGATTGACATGGAATAATTGCCACATATACTTTCAACCATTTAGCTGAAACTTGAGGTAACCTTAAATTACACCATTCAAATTTCGGAAATCGTTTTTTGGGATTCAACAAGATATGAACATCGGAAAATTTCGGTGCCTTTAACGACAACATCACCGCAGTGTAGGCCTCGTTCAACGAGTCAAATTCGAATTTGGCGAGTTGCATAGCTCCGATCCATTTAACATAATCATCATTCGAAAGAAATGAAATAAGTAAAGAATGATCATTTTTATAATCTTGAGAAATCTTGATTTGTCTACCCCCTAAAAGGTTAATGGTGGAATCCACTAAATTAATATAATTTGGTTTATGTTCATCACTTCCTCCCAAAGCTATATCTTCTTTAGATGATCTCCAGATGGCCAATTCACTTCCGGTGAGCTTGGCATCGACTTGAGCCCATACTTTTTGACCATTTTCATCAACTGCTGGTACTTCAAAACTCCCCAAGGCATAAACATTTAATTTATGGGCCATGATCAAATTCACCACGGGAGCAAGTTCCCGAGGTAACGATTCAGTAATTGCTTTATTTTGAAGAAACATCGCATTAGCATTGAGATGATGATGATGTCCAATTGTATGTTCTGAGGATGTAGGAGATGAAACATGCCACAGCTGCCTCACTAATGAAGATGGCGATGTCTTGACCTTATCCGAAAGGGTTCTTTTAGGTACTTGAGAGTAAACCGAAGAAGAATCCGAACGGGAAATCAGTGATGCCTGCCCTACTAAGGGAGATCCTGGGGATGAATATTCAAAGGGAGAATTATTCTCTGGGGTACGAACTGCATTAGTATTCAAGGTAGGAGGTGGAGGAGTCCACAGTCTACTACCATTTTTTGATGGAGGTGCTAAACTTGAATTTGTCATCGTTGAAGGGGATAAGCTTGAAGCACTATTTTCTATTGGAAGGTCCAAGTTTTCATGTTGCCTCCTCTTTTTAGGAGATAATAGATGAAATGGCATTGTATCTATGATATCAACTCTGTAAACCTTGATCTATAAATTTAAAATTGGGATTCTGCTTCAGCCGGTCGCTCCGTAGAGGTTTAATTTTGTAGTTGCCGATTGAAATAATTGAGCAATAATTGGCACCGCAACCATGAAATAGCGAACCGATGACTTAAAATTTACTATCTCAATGCTCACAAGCAGAAAAGAAAATTTTCTCTCTGACGTAGTTAAATGGCAGTGTAAATCAAAAGGGAGAAGGTGTGCACTTTTATCGCTTCGAATCGCTCATCTTGTACCACGATGCAAAGTTTAACTGCGACAATTTACCGGAACGGAGATTAACTCAATCCTAAAATAGAATGATGGGGCCGGTGCAGGGGGGGGCTGAGGAAACTACTATAACGTCAGGCGACTGATAGCGTAAAACGGTACCGAGATAAGTTTAAATGTAGATCACAATAGACTAGTAGGGTTATAGATTAGAGGAGTAGATCATGGTTAGCTATTTGATCAAAGTAGAGGTTGTTTTTTTGGTGCTAAGGAATTTGTTCAGTGAGGAGAGGTTGCTTGGCATTGGGTGTGAGCCACCACATTAGTGGGCCACGTTAACTTAAGGGCTATGATTCCCCAGTAAAAGAAGTGGCGGTTCCTGAAACAGTTACGAGCATAGGAAACCCTCGTATGAAGAACAATTGTGCAAAGAGCATGACTTGCACGAGTAGCAACTACATGGATAATGTTCAAAACTAGTCCCTGAGATGAAGTCCAGGTCAAAATTCTTGGAAACCATACCCATATCAAGCTTCGGAAAGCCAAGTAATTAGGGAGCGAGGGATGGTGCAATACTTATTATTATTATTATTATTCATTCCTCCTGCAGACACTACAGCAATGACGTCGGAAAAACTCTTCTGATAAAGCAAACCGATGACTTTGGCTAGAATGGGGGGAATACAAAGAGTGACCATGGAAGTCCACTGAAAAGATTTAAACGAGGTTCTGGAAAACAATTCCAACGATTCTCGAAGCTCTTGACATGTAAAAATTTCCCCCATTTTCACTTCGTTGTATGTAGCAAGGCTGCGATGGTGCTTAGTGACACAGCCAACGCTTCCCACAGCTCTTGACCCTTAGCTGCCATGACAGGTACTAGATCATGGCTCAAAGCAGTAACGGTACCTCACGGCAGACCTCACTGTCTTAATCTCCTGCACTCTCCATATTGCTCAAAGGCTTTTATTTCTTGCATACCAAATCTGTCTTGTTGTACTGCACATACTCCACGTCTTGCATATATACCCCGTTTCCTGCATCATATATAATCTAACCGTAGAATCATTCTAACCTCCTTTGCAATTAATGACATTTCTCGACAATGTCAGCATACCTCATAACCTCCAAGAACCTCGATTCGAGTTTTTGGTCGATAACTTATTCCAGAGGCTAGATGGAGTTCGTAAGGACAACTTGGGAGCATTTCGTAATGTTACCTCAAAGAAAATCCACATCATCGAAGCCTTTATCAAAAGTTTCCGCACCCATATTGGCGATGATATTTACCCCAGTAGCAGATTAATCTTCCCCAACAAGGATAAACGACTTTATTTCATCAAAGATGTGGTATTGGCGAGGCTAGTGATCAAGATCCTCGATATCCCCAAGAAATCAGAAGATTATGATAGATTGTTCAACTGGAAACGAAACTTCCACAACTTTAAACATTTGGAATCTGACCGTCAGTCCTTGACTAACTTACCCTTGCTTGTGGCAAGAATCGTATCGAATAGACGGTCGGGCATAGAGGAACCTAGGCAAGACCTTACGGTTGCTGAGGTTAATAAATTACTCGATGATCTTCGGCAATCTTCCAAGCTGGAAGATCAGGTCAACTTGCTCAAACCAATACTCTTATCGATCCCCGTGGAACAAATACGGTGGCTTATCAAGACTATCTTGAAAAGCTCAATCCTTAACTTCTTTGAGCTGGTATTCTTTGAAAAATGGCACCCGGATGGAGTTCGACTTTTTCGAATTTGCAATGACTTGGAAAAGACTTTTAGGTATTTGGTGGATCCCAATAAAAGAATACCCGAACAAGACTTGGTGGTGCATCCATTTTGGAAATTTCTTCCTCAATTGTCACACAAACTTTTCGTCAACTATGCTAAATTATGTAGCAAGATGAAGATACGATTTCCTATGGATCGACTGTTTCAAAATGAGTATGATTCAATGAAATTGGAGAATAAATTCATCATCGAAGAGAAAATGGATGGTGATCGTATGGTGCTTCACATGATGAATGATCGGTTCAAATTTTTTTCTAGGAGACTCAAAGATTATACTCTATTATACGGAGAAAATTACCAAATAGGGTCTCTCACTAAGCATCTAAAGAAAGCATTCATCCCAGGAGTTAAAAGCATTGTCTTGGATGGTGAAATGGTGGCATGGGACTTTAAGAGAAATGTTATTTTACCCTTTGGCACATTAAGAAGCTCGGCAATTCAAGAAGCTGTCAAGGATTTTAATACCATTGACCAGTATATTGAACAATCATCATACCCCCTATTTATAGTGTTTGACATTGTACACTTTAATGGGAAAAATTTAACTAATATGCCCCTTTTCTATCGCAAAAACTTGATTAAAAAGTTGATAAATCCCGTGCCTCATAGATTAGAGATATTGGACGTCTACTATGGATCTACTCCTGAAGATATCAAGGCTGCAATCAAGAAGATCGTGAGCCAAAGATGTGAAGGTATAATGGTGAAGCACGTGCAACTGAAGTACAACATCGATAATAGAAGTCATAATTGGATTAAGATCAAACCAGAGTATTTGGAGCAATTTGGGGAGAATTTGGATCTTGCTGTGATTGGAAAGGAACCCGGGGTTAAAAACTCGTATATGGTTGCTCTCAAAGATAAAGAAGGAGTTTTCCGTAGCTTCTGCATGGTAGCTAATGGGTTTACTGAATACGAATATGACAAGATAGAGAGACTCACAGAGAACAAATGGAAAAATTTTAAGCTTAAATTACCAGATAATATCGCGTTTGGTACCAAGACCCCAACGTTTTGGATAGACCCCAAGGATTCCTTTGTCTTGGAAGTCAAGGCAAGGTCAATTGATGCCAGCTACGATAAGACCTACGCAGTGGGGTCAAGTCTTCACAACATCTATTGTAGAAGCCTAAGGGAGGATAAACTGGTGGACGAGTGTATAACTTTTGAGGAATATCTCCAATTGAAAGAGAAACATTCGTCTAGTGTGGATAAAAGCCAATCTGTCAACAAAAAGAGGAGAATAAACACTTCTTTCAACGAGTTTGACCATAAGAAAGAGCCTGTGGAGCTTGAGTCTAATCTCTTCTCTGGGTTCAAATTCCTTATTTTGACCGATGATATCACTGGCGATGGAACTAGAATACCCATTAGTGATCTAAAGGCATTAGTGAAGAAGTTTGGTGGTGAGATCACTCAGACTCCTTATATCAATACAGAAAAACAGGTGGTGTTTATCTGTCAATTCTTGATCCCAAATGCTATGGTATATTTTGAAAAGGGATTTGACCTCGTGAAGCCTATTTGGATCTTTGAATGTATCAAGAGAAACACTATAATTCAATTGGAGCCACTAGTGTTGTTTAAATCGAAGAACTTGGATTTTTTTACAGATGACAAGATTGATCGTCATGGCGATAGCTGGATCATTCATGGAAGCAAGTCCTTACCTGATGAGCTTTATTTTGAATCAAGACTTAGCAAAAGAGAAATTGAGCTTGGCGATAATGAAGTAGTGCAAGATTTTGCTACAGAAGATATACTGCTGCCGTTATTGTTTTTGTTCAAAAGTGTTGGGTTCTTTTTGGTGCACAACGAAAAGTATGAATACATCATTCAATTTGTGCGGGACAAGATTGAACGGTTTGGCGGTTTTGTGACCCACAAGCTAGAGGAGTGCTGGTTTGTTGTTGTTCCATCAATTCTTAACGAAGATTCTGGCATCAGAGAACAAGTATTGGCTCTGGTCGAAGCTATATCCACCTGCATCGCGGAATCCATGACTTTTGATGATGACAATGGGTTAAATATAAAAGTTCCCAATGTAGTTGTGGAAGGATTTATTGATGCATCAATCAAGAACGAAGTGTTGGTTGACTCGAGTGATTACAAGTTTATATAGTGATAAGTGATGGATGCGCAGGGTGCATATTGACAGGACGCACTACGCAACCGACCTGCGGAGCAACAAAATGTGTCACTGTGTTACGAACTTTAGACTAGGGCAAAAAGGGTGTCGGTGTCATAGCAAAGAAAAGTATAGCAGGCTATAAGTAATTTGTATGAATCTTCATTGAGTTGTAATTGTAATCTTTTATTCATGATTAATTTTCACCTTTTGTGTTTCTGTGGAAAACATTACCGGAATGCGCATTTCTTTTTCATCCCTGGTTGCTAAGCCTGACCTGAAATCTTATCTATAAAGTGAAATCTTATCGCGGTGAGACAGATCAAAACACATATTAAAAGGGGACTTTACACTCTAAACTGGAAAAGAGGATAATAGTGCCTCTTATGCCAGAGATCGATTATCTCAATTTACACCATGACATCACACTCAATTTGGGATGGGCAGTGTTTATTGCTTGTTTGAGTACGTTTCAGTTGGGTTACCATTTAACAGAACTCAACATTGCTTCTGATTTTTTGAGATGTTCGGACATTGCAGAAAAGACATTTGGGAAATGTGTACCTATAGACTCAACAAGCCAATTAGACATGTTGTCTTCCATTATGACCGTTGGGGGTTTACTTGCATCGCTTGCCATCGGATTCAATAAGAGCTTTTCTCATAAAATTGCAAGGAAACTGATGTGTTTTGTCACTTCGGCATTATTCTTTTTCGGATCATTGTCAATGACAAGAGGCAACACGTACTTTTCGATGATGATAGGAAGAATCCTTATTGGTATTGCCAGTGGAGCAACGGTCTTTATTTCGCCAATACTTGTCAATGAAATCACCCCTACTTGTAAAAGGGGGCTTCTTGGATCCGTTTTACAGCTATCTGTATCAGTTGGCATGCTCATGTCACAATTGGTGTCGATGTTTTGGGCCAATAGTGAGCAATGGAGATATGTATTTGCGGTTCCTACCATTATAGCATTGTTCCAGTTTTTGGCAATATTTACTACACATGAGTCACCTAAGTGGATGATTCTTAATAATTTAGAAGAAGAGCAGGCTTGTATGATTCTCCATACATATAGATCGGATTCATCGAGCGTCCCGCACGAAATAGAACATTGGAGGAGATTATCCAGCAACAATCATTCGAAAGTCACAGAAGATACGTGTCTTTTGGATTCACAAGAAAGTTCTATCTACGAAGACATCGAATCACTCACTCCTAGAAGGCTTTCTATCGATCCTCCTTCAGTTTCATGGTGGGAGTTTGTTGTCGGCAAGCAATTCCGCAAGGAACTACTTGCTACGGTGATTTTAGCCGGGGGTATGCAACTTTCGGGTATAAATTCCATTACATTTTTTGGGGCTAAAATCATGAAATCAGTGGCTCCTCCAGACACTAAAATCGTCACCATTACTTGTCTATTCACCTCGTGTGGTGTATTGGGTGCTATCATTGTGGGTCCCTTGGTGGATTCACTTGGTAGAAGACCATTACTTTTAACGTCAGCCGCGTGCATGGTTACAAGTTCGCTATTTATTGCCCTAGGCATCATATATTCCATTAATTTCATGGTGGTCATTGCCTGTCTCGTATTTATCTTTGGTCACACGATAGGTTTTGGCGCACTTCCATTTATGATGATAACTGAACTTGTCCAACATCGGGCTGCAGGGGTGGCCCAATCGATTGGTTCATCAGTCAATTGGAGTACTAATATCTTTGTATCAATTAGTTTCCCCTTCCTTCAATCTATTCTAGGAGGTAGTGTGTTTTTCATCTTCTTTGCCACAAACATTGCCCTCTTTACCCTTTCATACTGCTTTATACCTGAAACAAAGGGCCTGAATAGTTACGATGACGTGTGGGCCTCCGGTATATAGACCCCCCCCCCGAATCTTATAATTTGTATAAAGTTACCGTCTGTAAATTGGACATCGCCATTGTGCAGGAATTTCACCGTGTCTATTCAAGTATATAAAAGGAGGCACATGGTGGAATGGGGATTGTTCAATAGTTAATAATAACAAATTAGATTCAAAATGGTTGATTACAAGACATGGTTAAAGGAAATTGATGACAACACGAGACTCACCAAGTTGTCAATTCCTGGTACTCACAATTCTGCTGCTTCTCACACCGCATTACCTTCAGTGCAATGTCAAGGTGCTTCTATCACTGACCAATTGAAGAATGGTGTTAGATTCTTGGATATTAGATTGGGAAAATTGTTCTTAAAGGAAGGTGATGAAGCTAAGGATTTACAAGTTATCCACGGTAAGTTCCCAGTTAAGATCCCATTCCCATTGAAATTCACCGATACTTTGAAAGAGATCTATGAATTCTTGGACCACAACAAATCCGAGACCGTTATTGTTTCTTTGAAGCAAGAAGGTTCTAATGACTGGGACAATGCCAAGGACGAATTTGGTGACTTGATCTGGGATAAGTACCTCAACAAGAACAAGGACAAATGGTACTTGGGTACTGAGATCCCTAAATTAAAGGATGCCAGAGGTAAGGCTGTTTTGTTCCGTAGATTCGGTGTTCAAAATAATGACTTGAGAAAGCACTTTGGTTTTGATGCTGCTTCTTATCAATACAACACCACTGATGATGATCGTGGATCATTTGATGTGCAAGATTTCTGTGAGATGCAATCTGCAGACGATATCCAGAAGAAGCTCAAGTATGTGAAGGAATTCGCTGAAAAGGCTGAAAAATACACCAAGGGTCACGATGATAAATTGTTTATCAACTTTACCTCTGGTTCCAACTTTTTTGACCATGCCTGCTGGCCACAACAAGTGGCTGAAGCCATGGACAAGGGTGGTCTTGAAAAGGTTTACAAAAAGGGTGTAGGTATCATTGTCTTGGACTATATTGAAACTAACCACTGGAAATTGGCCCACAAATTGGTTGACACCAATTTTTAGGTAACTGTATTTTAGTGTTGTGTATTAAATATACTTGAAAAATAAAAATATCACCATAATGTATGGACGATTGGTAATTGCTAGTATTGGGCGTACAAGTGGCAATGCTGGCCGTGTTACCAGGTTAAATAGACTTAATAGTCGCTGGTACTCTATCCCCAACGATCAAGTGCTACGAGACAAGAAGTTTCAAGATATAATTGAGTCGAGGAGCCAGATCCAAAACTCGGAGATTCAGCCTCCAACTACACAAAAATTGGCAGAGTCAAGTCCTCCAAAAGACTGGAGCTTTGCTGATCAAAAGGAGAGGATCTCCTTGAAAGAAAGTACCTTGATCACAGAGAAAAATGACAATATTAGACAGTATTTGAGTCAATTGGTGGATTTCCAAAAGCAGAATGCCGAGGAAAAGCTTCTGATAGCTTCGAAAATGCTTAATGATCTTACGGGTTATTCG
Organism: Priceomyces fermenticarens; assembly: GCA_030574455.1. Classification (NCBI taxonomy): domain Eukaryota; kingdom Fungi; phylum Ascomycota; class Pichiomycetes; order Serinales; family Debaryomycetaceae; genus Priceomyces; species Priceomyces fermenticarens. The sequence goes on along the minus strand of JAJMEZ010000003.1, from coordinate 133,037 downwards.
ACCATAGAGAATTTGAAATTAGATATAGATAAAATGGAAATGGAATTAAAAGAATGTAAAGTTGTGGTAAAAACGAAAAAGAAGGCTTATTTGGATGCCATTCAACTTAGATCCCAATCGCAAAAGGAAATCAATGAACTATTGACCAGACGTAACAGCTGGTCATCCGCAGACCTCGAAAGATTCACGGAACTATATAAGAATGACCATTTAAATGAACAAAATGAACTCACCGCTCAAGAGAGCTTGACCGATGCCGAATCGCAGATCGATACCATCCAGCTGAAACTCTTTCAGAAAATCTTGACCCGCTACCACGAGGAGCAAGTTTGGTCGGACAAGATCCGCAGGGTGTCTACTTGGGGGACGTGGGTGTTGATGGGAGTCAATATCCTTATGTTTATATCGGCAACCTTTATTGTAGAGCCCTGGAAACGGCAAAGGTTGGTGGGGACGTTTGAGGACAAGATAAAGGAAGTGCTAAGTAGGCTCCCAGAATTAGAAAAACCTGCACCTATAAAAGCAGATGAGACTTTAGAACCATTCTCCATCCACACAGTCATTGATAAAATCAAAGAAACTAGTGCCACTGACATTATGGACCATCTTGAATCATTTTGGAACAATGTCAGGGCCTCCTGCACAAAGTTCTATCACACTATAACCACCAAAACTCCCACCACATTCACTCAATTTGATGTCGGTGTTCTAGCTGCTGCCGCTTCCATTGCCTTCTACGGACTAGGTCTCTTATCTAGAGCATAAATGTATATTCTTTCTTCAATAAAACTTGATTATAAAATCTGAAAATAGACATATGTATAATCCTGCATATATTTAAACTACGGTTTATAATTCATTGCGGATATCAACGAATTGATTGCCACCATACAATCATGGAAGAACTTGGGATAGCACCATCACAGAACCCGCTTCATAGCGTGTTGCCCACGGCAAACAAGATCGGTAAGCTTCAAAGCATTCAGGACGAAAACAATGATGTATATATAAGACTCAAGAAATTACAAAAGGAACTTAGTTTATTGAATTTACAAGAAGATTATATTAAGGATGAACAACGTCATTTAAAAAGAGAGTTGGTGAGAGCTCAAGAAGAAGTCAAGAGAATCAAATCGGTTCCTTTGGTGATTGGTCAGTTTCTTGAGCCGATTGACGAGCATACGGGGATTGTTTCATCGACCACCGGGTCCAACTATGTGGTGAGGATTTTGTCTACATTGGACCGTGAGTTATTGGGACCTTCCTCATCTGTTGCATTACATCGTCACTCGAATGCTCTCGTTGATATTTTGCCTCCGGAAGCCGATTCATCCATTTCGATAGTGAGTGATGACAAGAAACCTGATGTCACCTATGCTGATGTTGGTGGATTGGATATACAGAAACAAGAGATCAGAGAGGCTGTGGAACTTCCATTGACTCAGGGAGATTTATATGCTCAAATTGGTATAGACCCTCCAAGAGGTGTATTGTTATATGGTCCCCCAGGTACTGGTAAGACCATGTTGGTTAAAGCCGTGGCCAATTCTACTACTGCCTCATTCATCAGAATCAATGGATCTGAATTCGTGCAAAAATATTTGGGTGAAGGTCCGAGAATGGTGAGAGATGTGTTTAGACTCGCAAGAGAAAACTCCCCCGCCATCATTTTCATTGATGAAATAGATGCCATTGCTACAAAGAGATTCGATGCCCAAACCGGGGCTGATAGAGAAGTTCAAAGAATTCTTTTGGAATTATTGAATCAAATGGATGGATTTGATCAAAGTTCCACCGTTAAAGTGATCATGGCCACCAATAGAGCCGATACTTTGGATCCAGCGTTATTAAGACCAGGTAGATTGGATAGAAAGATCGAATTTCCTTCATTAAGAGATAGAAGAGAGAGAAGATTAATTTTTTCCACCGTTGCATCCAAAATGGCTCTTGCCCCAGAAGCCGATCTTGATTCATTAATCTTGAGAAATCAACCATTATCAGGTGCCATCATTGCCGCTATAATGCAAGAAGCTGGTTTAAGAGCAGTGAGGAAAAACAGATACATGATCTTACAGAGTGATTTGGAAGAAGCTTATGCTGCTCAAGTCAAGACAGGTTCCGAGCAAGATAAATTTGAATTCTATAAGTAGAGGTATGTAATTATATCAATTCGTAAATGCCAATACCTGGTTTGAATGATTGTAGGTTGTTGATGTCCAAATGGTCCAAATCTAAATGATAATGGTACTGCCAGATCAATTTAGATGGAACCAGATGAAGTTCCAAGTTATACGAGGCGATGGGGCAGATAAGAAGTTTTTTCGACCCTTTCTTAAAATCAAGGATCTTTTGTTTTTCTGACCCCATAGCATCGACAATTTGTGAGCCATTGTACTCGTCCAATGTGCTCATGGTTTTATTGGATCCCAACATCCAGATCGGAGGTGAATAGGTTCTCCACCATATTTGTGGGGTTTCATTGGCTGTCTCTCTGATATGGTCGAGAGCTGGGATGACTCCTCCTTGGTGGTAAACTCCCATAAGCACAGAAAGAATGATGTTGAAGGCGTACCAAATGTAAATCAATGTAGAAAAGACTTTGGAGCGTGGGGTTTTATCCTTGTCGTTTTCGTTGGTGTTTGTCTGTGGATTATTGAACCTTCCAATGTCAAAGCAGGAACATAATAATGGCACCGTGGGTAAGAGGAACCGAAGTTCCTGGTGAGGAATGATGGAGAGGATCAAACACCCGCCAAATGCACTCAAAAAGGGGATGGTCTGCCAGTACAGGTTCTTGAATTTGTAAAACAAAAAGAGCAAGCCGGGTCCGATCATTTGGGGAATATTAACTAGCAAATGAGTGTAACGAGGGTGCAATCCATGTTTGGCAAGGTTTTCTGCTTGAGAATTGTAAAGGATATTATTTAATGGTGTTATCACAAGTGAACCCCACCTGAGCTCACTTAACGAGCGATACAGAACAGTATCAATTGTAATCATTAGCAGCGACAATAGAACAAAGCCAGCAGCCAATGGAAAGATAGATGATTTTCTCATCCAGATATAATTAACCAAAAAGTACGATGGAAGAATCACAAACGCTGGGAATGTCACCCGGTTAAATATCCCAAAAGCAAAGATCCCTCCCAAGTAAAGTAAACTCGATGTGGGATGAGGTTTCTCTCCGTGCTTGATTTCCATTATATGACGCAAATCGTCGATTATCACCAACGACATCAAGACCAACCACGTCTCCACTGAGTTTGAAAAACAATGCGATTGGTACACCGAAGTCACATACGACGTCAGGGTGAAAAATAATGCCTTTATCCGTTCTGGCTTTGTAGGAAGTAACCTCCAGAGACAAGAATCTGTGATGATCCACCCCAAAATGACAAACTGTAATCTCACCAAATACCATATCTGCAAAGGAGTGAAACCTAGATTCAATATCTTAACAATATAGAGAATTGGTCCGTAAATCAAGTACAATGGCCCGAGACTTCTGGCTGGATCATCGTTGGAAAATTCCCATGGTACAGCCGTACTATACCCAAGAATACGGTTTCCTAAAACTTCGAAGTTTTGAAAATGTTCATCAGGGTGAATGTAGGAGTCGGATAACGCTAGGACAAACCGAAGCGGGATCGTTGACCAGTATACCAACCTCCAATTCAACATATGGTTTAATCTTTTGTGAAAAATTTATTATAGATAAAAGTGCAGGATCGCTATATGCAAGATAAGATATACTACAGAAACCAGTTTTAGTCTGATTCTTCTTCTTCTCCTTCTTCGTCTTCTCCTTCTTCTTCGTTTTCTTCTTCTTCTTCTTCTTCGTCTTCAAAATCATCTACGATACCGTTTTCTTCACCACTTTCCATCTCAATGTCGCCGTTGACCTCGCCGTTAACCTCATCATCAAGCTCTTCGATATATTCTATGTCGCTGTCGGTTTCAGATGACTCTTCTTCCTCACCTCCCAAGATATCGTGCTTGAGTTCACGTTGATGGCTCAATAAGCTCAATCTTCCTTGAAGTTCCAATAAAGTGGGCAAGGTCTTGGCCTTCTTGCTCAACACAGCATGTAAATTCACAAGTTCACCACTTGATCTCAAAAATGTACTCAAGGCCCCTCCATGGATGATAAGAATCCACTTTAACCAATAGTTTAACTGGTCAAATCTTGACGATTGTCTTTGAATCTTTTCCGAAATCTTTTCCAAGAGTATCACCACCTGCGACGGGTCAATTCTCGAAATGGTCTCTGTGATCACCTGAGGGTCTCTATTATTCAATACGGTCTCTAGCAAACTGTTATCATTATTTCTCAATGATTGTGACAAGATCACCGCTAAAGATGAAGTAATATTACGCCCGTCTTTCCTGCGTTTGGGCTTTGTCTGTGTGGAGTTAAGTTTTTCAAGCTTATCTGCTAAAGATTCACCAGCATCTTCTTCTTCATTCATAGAAATCCCCTCTCGCACAATGGCATTAGCTTCATTGTAATGTTTAGTTGCTGCCACATCATGGCCATTGGTCGAATGATGGGCTACTTTGGAAACTGGTCTTGCCTTCTCAATCACCTTGTCACTTTCAAGGGCATAAACCTCATCATCTACCCACTTTATTTCTTCGAAATAAGGAGTATTCGATTCCAACCATGTAATTAAGATCCGATCATTATTGACTGTTAATGACACCACAGGCAACGTCTCATCGTTAAAACTCTTTATCTCATCTTTAGGTCTCGTAAGCTTTATCTGGGAGCTTTCAGAGCGAGAATTCACATTATTCTGTTTCCTATGTCTTTTCACTCCCGAGGTTTGTTGCAGGTCTTCTAATATATTGTTATAGACGTCAACTTGGCCGTCTTCGGTGATTGTAGCAAGTACACATTTTTCACCTCTAAATCCTAATGTAACCTTATTTATAGTCGATAACGAATTAAACACCGATTTTGGTGCATTCTTGGTGATGGAGTATAAATTCACAAATCTATCATTGGTGGCACCTGTGACAAACAAGTCCGGGTGGCCTTCCACTGGGAGCAAAGTATTCAACGGTTCTACATGCCCGGGGAATGACTTTACTACTTTTCTTGTGGTGATGTCTATGAGTTGAACTGAATAAGATCCGGCCAATATATGAGGTTTCCCATTATATTCTATGGTGGTGATTTTTTCAAAATATTCCAAAGTGTCTGAAATGTCGGTTACCTTCAAGATCTGCAAGAGTTTGAAGCTTATGATGTCCCATTCAAAGATATTTCCCGCGACATCACAACTCCAAGCGGTCTTTGTTAGATCAGAATAATGGAAATCACGTATCGAAGACTTATCTGGAGTCTCGAGTTGAGCAATCACTTCATTGTTCAAGGGCGAATATATCAACACTGAACCTCTGGTCAAGGAGAGGGCCAAGACGTAATTGTCCCCGAATGGTACCCAAGTTATACTGGTGAGACGACTTGACTTGTCGAGTTTGAATGAAGTATTGAGAGACGATTGTGAAGGATTCACCGACACCACTCTCACATCGTGGGCGTCCAACGACACTATCCCGTAGGCCAAGTGTCTTGCACTAGGGTCAAATCTAGAACATATAAGTGGAGACGCCATGCTGTGATGGAAGATGATGAGATGGAAATTTTTTAAAAATGAGATGAGCCCGAGTGCGAAATTAGCGACCGTGAGAAGTTAGCAACCACGCGAAGCTAGCGAGCTTGCGAATTAGTGATCTCGCGAAATAGTGAAAGCGGTGCCCGAGATCTCCAGAAGAGCTCGCAAGCTCTCGCAAGAGGCACGCAAAGTGCGGTAGTTAGCGAAGCCGCGACAGAAAATAGGTTATCAGGATAAAGTTATCAGAGATCAGAGTTATCAAGATCAGATTTATAGAGATCAGAGTATAGAGGTCAGAGTTATCAACATCAGACTTATCTAGATTAGACTTATCAAAGTCAGAGATTACCAAGCTTGAAAGAAAAAGATAATCCAAATACTTCTTGATTGTTGTTTCTACGCGTATGACTGAAGTTCCGTTAACCACCTTGGCCAGGATCTTTAAGGACGTGGCATTCAAGAAGGCCAACACAAAGATCACCGAGAACACGCTAGAGATGTCGGGGGAGTATGTTCGGTTGTTTGTACGTGAAGCTGTTTTGAGGTCAAACGAGCAGAGAATCATAGAGAGTGAACGCATAAATCAAGTGGATGGAGTGGATAATGTGGTAGATGACCCTGAAGAGGATGAAGATGTGGACCCAGACAACTTGCCCCAACCAAGCACGCAAGAACAAACAGCATTCAACAACGATGTGCCTCCAGACAACTACACTTTGGATTCGAGGCATCTAGCCAATATAGCCGGGGTATTAGTATTGGACTTCTAATTTCTATGTATGTGTACTATGTTCCAATAAGAGAACGATAGCTCTTTTGATATGCTAGGTGGTTTGGACTTGATGGAGAACTTTAAGGGTAAGAATATGGTAAAGTCTGTATTCTCCGTCTCTATGTCTAGTTCTATAGGCACCAAACATGATTGCTTCTGTGGTAGCTGAACCTTGGTCACGGGAAGATGCACGTTCACCTTGACATCCCTTGCAGAGATAAAGCTGTCTTTGAGAGACACAAAGGTGTCTATACCTATATCTAATGGCGACTCTGTATAATTGAACAATCTCAACGAGTCGTTTTCTAAATGCACGTCAGGAACAAAGTCCACCAAATTCATTTTCCTATCAAACTTTAGACTGTCAGCATTGGGCACCAATAGCTCGTTAAAGCATCTCAGACACTTTAACTTCTTTTTAATCACCAACTTCATCGGTATAGGGTAGCTAGAATGGGTATATAAATCTGTATTCTGAATTCTTTGTGATAACGGAGTGAAATCACTTAGTTTTTTCATCTGAGCCACTGCCTTGGATCTGTCCATATCCTTCGATTTATCCAACAAAACAGGGTGAATTACTTCTTCTCTTTCAGCCAAATGTCCTAAATTTAGCTTATCCATTTTTTGTAGTACATCATCAGGTAACCCCTTTTTGGGCTTACTGGTCAACCCCTTGGCAAATTCAGTGAATAGTTTTCCATGGGCCTCCTTAGTGAGTCGTTCCTCTTCCACTATTGAAGGGATAGGTCGTGGTTTCGACACCTTTCCTGTTTCATATGTGTAATGACAATATCGACAATTAAACGTGAAAAACTTGGCATTGTCTGCGTTGTTGGCCTTCATTGAGAGTCTTGACGAGCATTGCGGGCATTTGAAGCAGCTTTTGGCACAATGGGTTTCATTAGCTGTATAGATCGTCAAACAAGAGGGGCAAAATTTTGTGGTGTAACTCATCACACAACATGTTTCACATTTTACAATTTGACACCACGGACAGAAATACAACTCCGAGGCATGCTTTGCTAACTCAGGATCAAGATCTTTCCGTCTGGCACATGAACACACGATATTAGTGTCATTATATATTCTGGACATGAAAAACAACAAAAAGGGAGTGTGAAGAAAATTTAACATTACAAAAAAACTCTATTCATATTAGCCTGAGATTTCTACAATCCTACGTCTCTCTATAATCTCTCTATGATATTAGGACTACATGAAGTCATCGTCATCGAAATCATCAAATTTATCGTCATCAAGAGAGAAATCTTTCTTGTATGAGTCGACATTTGTTTGAACAGCAGGCTTAGCCTTTTTCTTACCAGCACCTCCAGTGGCAGTACCACCGGCCTTCTTTAACCTTGCCAGTCTCTCTGCTCTTTCCTTTTCTTTGGTGACAACATTTAAAGTCGAAGTCACCTTCCTAAGATTTTCAAGCGATAAAGGTTGGGCAAGATCTCTGATCAAATCTATGGCCAATGCTGAACTATAATTCAATGAGGAGTCATCATTTAATTTGGTCAAAACTGGTCCAAGGGTCTTTCTTAACTTCTCGTACTCTTGCTTATTAGATGGTTGGAAAATTGGGTGTGTCTCTATAGGAACATCTTTAAATGAAGCAGGTCTAGGTGCCTTAGCTTGTTGTGCGGCAGCAGCTCTAGCAGCCCTCTCCCTAGGATGTTCATTGACATCAGCAACTCCTAACCCACCAAATAAATCGGCAGCATTATTTAAATCGGCCTCCAACTCGGCTTTTCTCAATAACTCCTTTCTGGTGGCTTCATCCATGGTATCAATCTCCAAAAGAGCCTTCTCTCCCTTTTTCTTTGATAACTTCTTTGCCTTAGCCTCTTCTTGCTTCTTTTTCAACGCCTCCTTCTCAGCTTTCTTCTTATCTTCCTCTTCTTTCTTCTTTCTTGCTACTTCTTCTTCATCAATATCCCATGATTCTAATAAAGGGTCATCATTGCCTTCGTCTTCCCACGAAGCAGGTGCGTTGCTAGCAGTGACATCAAAGTCTTCGTCGTCCCAAGACATCTTGTTAATAAGTTTATCCTTCTGCGAAGATGAAAAAGTGAAAAAAAAAAAAGGCTATCAAAAAAAGTGAAAAAAGCGTTGCAGGAAAGGGCGTGGAGATTTTTAACATTTGATAATTACAAGGATAAAAGACAAAGAATTGATGGACTTGCGTTCTGGATCCAAATGCCCTTTAGGGTCAAATTGGTTTGAGGAGAGAGGCATATACATCCACGACAGGGTATCTGTCGTGGAGGAAGAGGAGAGTGGGTTTGGGTTGGTCTTCGAGCCTCAGCGAGGGGACAGGGAAGACATGGAGTTACTTAGGGTCCCTGCTGCCGCGACAATGGATTATAAGTTGCTTGTTAGTGACCTTGAGTTGCTAAAGGAGATGGAAAAAGATAGGGAGGAGAAAGAATCAGACTTTATTAAGGAAATCTTGAAGGCAGTGAAACCTGCTTCGGAAACAGAGATTATAATGTGCTTCTGCTGGGCAATTGCACATAAAAAGAACCCGAACTCACCATTTAGGCGGTACGATGGGTATATCGACGCATTGATGAAAATATTTACCATAAAGTACCCAACGGGGCAAATGGTGATTCGAGACCAATTCCTCACTAAGCTCACTTTCTATGCCAGAAGGTATAAGGAAATGTACGAAGCAACCCAGAAAATCGAAGGGTTTGATCTTTCATTCGAGACTTTTTATCATTACGTACAAATTGTGGTCTCGAGGACCTTAGAAGTGCCGCATGAAGCCGACGATGACGATTTCTATACCAACGTCACCTTGGTGCCGATTTTAGACTTTGCCAACCATTCGCACTACGATAATGCCTATTTTGACGTCGACAGAGCCACTTCCGATGTGGTGTTGAAGTTGAAAGAAGTGCCCGATGAAAAAACGCAACTTTTGATCTCTTATCGTCCTGACAAAGACATAGAAGGGTTTGCGCAAACGTATGGGTTTATCCCATTTGAAGAGCATATGGTGGAAGTATCAGTACATGATTTCCCCGAGGATTTGTTGGAGAAGAATTATCATCTCATTAGTAAATGGTTGCATATCAACACTAGTTTTACCTGTTACTCTCCCGTCAACTTTTCCTCTACTTCCGATGTCAGGTGCGATCTCTGGGAATCGGGCATTCCGCTACTCTTTTTGGACCATCTAGAGTATAATGATAAATGGGATACTATTGCAGCAGACGCCTTTAGTTCCGAGCACGATATGGATCTTGATGATGACCAAAAGGAAATAGTCATTGACTTTTTGCATTATCAAGAGGAGAATTGTGATTCGGTCTACGGAGTGCCTCCCATTGGAGTTCTACACTGGGGCAAACAAATTGAATCTGCAGAAGCACTTAGGAACCAGCCACAAGACAAAAAGGATAGCCTCATGAGGCAGGCAACAGCAGCACTTGCCAAATACGCACACACCCATTATCCATTGACTGATGACCCATCTTCGTTTGAAAGAATAGCCCAAGATTACATACGAATCAAATCCAGTTTCCTCATCCAACTTCAACACATGAGTTTGGAAACAAACAATGGTTTGCAGGTACCACCTGAAGTTAATGTGCAAGAGTTTGTAGCATCTTTAAGAGCAAAATAATTTAGGATCTCTCCATCTCACATGCACCACCCGTCGCACATTAATTGCTATGTGAGAGCCGGAATAGGCGGACTCCTATCTAGCTAGTATCATTAATATCGATAGTATCAGTAGTCATTTGTTTGACATCATGGTGATTAGTCAGACCGCTAGCATTATTAAATTATCAATTTATGTCACTAAGAGAAGAAAATTTGCTAATCTTACAAATCGATGATTATGCGCAGGATTTGTCATCCGTCGCATTTTCCAGAAGGATTTGACATCCGTCGCATATTTCAGAATGTCGGACAAGGTCTATATAAAGAGCCGGGGATTCCACATATATCCTGATACCTTAAAATTTATACAAAAATATAACAATAAAAATGGTTTCAATTATCACATCTAATCAAGAATTTAAAGACGTAATTGCAAAGGAAGGATTGGTCGTCGTCGACTTCTTTGCTACCTGGTGTGGTCCTTGTAAGATGATTGCTCCATTATTGGACAAATTTGCTGCTGAATACTCACAAGCTACTTTCATCAAGGTTGATGTCGACCAATTTGGTGAGATTGCTCAAGAATACGAGATCTCTTCCATGCCAACTGTTTTGTTTTTTAAGGGTGGAAAGGTTGTTGACAAGGTGATTGGTGCTAACCCAGCTGCTTTGAAGCAAATTATCTCTGCTAACGCTTAATTATGTCAAAAGTGAATTTGTTTTTTTTTTTCAGGTTAGAAAGGTTAACAAGGTGATTGATGCTAACGCAGCTGCTTTCGACCAAGTCATCTCTGCTAACGTTTATTATGTCAAAAGTAAAAATGTGTATTTTAAGATTATCTAATTCTGTGTAAGTTTAGCCGTGCGGTTGCGTCATATCCTACTAATAGACCGTAACACAGTGTCGGCTAAGGTCTATATAGATTCCACAGCTTAATTTCCAATATCATTGATTCTAAAATGGCCTCAATCATTCATTTAAGTGTTGAAGACGCAGTTGCAGAGGACGAATTGGTCGTAGATTTCATTGCTGTCTAGTCTGGTCTCTGTAAAGCGATTAATGCATCTTTGGACAAATTTTGTACTGAATACTCTGAAGCTACTTTGAAGGTTGATGTTGATGATTTTGTGTGATTCTTCGGGGTTAAGAAATCTCTTGTACGTTGAAATTTTTGCTCTTTAAGAGTCGAAAGATTGTTAACAAAGTGACTGGTGCTAAGCCAGCTGCTCCGAAGTTAATCATCTCTGTTACTTAATTCAAAAGTAGAAACGTCAAGAGATGTGATCTAATTCTATGTAAGTTTAGCCGTAAGTTGCGTCGCAGGTTTAAATCAAAATTCGATCTACATTTTTTTACTTATATATATATTTATTCCAATGCTATCATTAATCGTTATTCCCTTCCCATTTATCCTTGAAATTTTGTACAATCATTTTTTTGCTGAAGGTATCCCAAGATTGTTCTTGATCCTTTAAATATTTTAATATCAAGTCATAGATTAAATAGTATTGGCGGAGATTCTCCACCATCGATATTCTTTGCTCCCTGAAATTATTCACAATTTTGTTGATGGGATCATACTTTAATTCGTTTGAAGAATTCGATTTTAAAACATTGATAAGGGTATCCACAGCACATAATGTACCCGTTCTTCCACATCCTGCAGAACAATGAATCACCGTGGGATATTCTGATGTTGAAGGTAAATCTTGTAGTAAATCCATCTTAAGGGCAATCACCTTTAAAAGATCATCTGCTCCCACAACCCCCTGGTCAGGCCATCCCTTAACATGCACCTGAATCACTCTATGACTAATGTTCTTGTCCATGGTGACTTGAAATGTCCTTAAATTGATCAATGAATCGGACTCTTGCTCCAAAAGTGACACTTCAAGCTCATTGTGATTCGAAGTGTATTTTCCCGGAGTCCAAAACGCAGAACATTTTCTAATGCCATTTTCATATTCATCCGATAAAGAAATAATCAACGGACTCTTGTGGTTCACCACCAATTTCCAGAAATCCCCTACTGTCTGGTCAAGAGGTCCCTGAGTGGCTATATATTTTAGTTGGGGTGTTGTCGGTGCTTGGGGCTCAACTTCCTTAACCACGCGAGACGGATCGATATACGATGCATGAATGTAGTCGCATAGCTGCTCCTTTTGGAAATCCAGGAGCTTGACTCTTGAATGTTCAAAAAGCAACACATCTTTATACCGATTCTTGAACCCATTTTCCACCCCCGCACTAATCTGAGGAGCCGACTCATCTTTATCCTTGATTGACAATGCCTTGTTGAGTCTATCTCTCTCTGAATCTTCTAGATCCCTGAAATCATACTCCAATTGTTTCGGGTCTTTTAGCGAAGCTCCGAGCCATTCTGGAAGCTTCATACCTGGATCCAAATTCGTCAATTGAAAGCATGGAGCTCCGGGACTACTGTTTAAATCCTGCTCATTATGTCTTATCTTGAATGTCATTTTCGGGACATCAGGCAACTTAAAGTTGCACAAAGTTGGCGTCACGGCAGCAGATTTACTCTTGACATGGCTGGGGAATGGTAATGGAGGCGAGTGAGGTTCTGGTTTGGTGATGGCAACCGATCCATTTTCGAAAATATCGGGCACTTCTCGTGAAAGAGTTTCTATACTTTCATCAAACACGTTAATGTAAGCCGACTTACCAAGTAAGTCACTGCCGGCTAGTTTTTTACAGAAATGCACCACTGACATCGACGTACCGGTGGAATCATACACCAAAATCTTAGCCTTGGACTCGGAGTTCTCCATGTTGCACCGACGCAAAAAGTTTGTAAACATGTCTCTCTCACCTATAGGTAAAGAGTTCACGCATTTCGACACGTCATAAGTGGCTCTTCTCAATAAAGTCAGGGGAAGGCAAATATTTATGGCTCCTTTCAAATGAGACTTGATGAATTCAGCAAAGGGCCTTACATCTATCACCAAAGATGGGACGGACGTGTCATTCTTCGATGACAATATAAAGTCTTCAGTCTCCTTAATGGAGATGCGATGCACTTCTATAGCAACATTCTCTAGCGATTCATGAAATTGGATTGTGGGAGCAGAATCCAATCTCTTGAGACGCGTAGGATTGAATAATGCTGGCGATGCACCTTGCGCAGAAAACGACCCATAAAAGATCCTTTGCTTCATATTTGGAGGCGTTCTTGATCTCTTGATGTCATCTTTCTTTTCTGATTTTTCTTGGAAGCTAAATGCTGGTTCTGTGGCCGAAGCAGCCTTCGATTCTGGTGCAGTGTAAGATTTTTCCGGAGAATCCACAACATTAAGTCTTAGGTTCAAAGTGTTTTTCCTCGATATACCATCATTCACCAACGTATCTGTAGAGGCGATAGACTCTGTTCTTGACGATCTTCGAGGCCCTTCACACATAGTAATCTCAGAACTATTGGAATTTTTATGTCTTGATTTCCGATCAAGATCCAACAACTTCTTGCCCTGGATATTGAAATAATCATCTTTCTTGTCCCCTGACGGGAACTTGTACCCTGGAGAGGCACATATCGTAGGAGATGTGCTCATATAGTTAATTAAAAATTAAATTATGATGACCTGAAAATTTGATGATGTAGAAAAAGACAAAGATGACCGGTTGAAAAGTAAAACTATAAGTTGTAACTATGGTGCTGGTTAACTATGATCCTTAATTATGACCTTTAACTATGACCAATAATTACCAAAGAAGATACCGTGTAATAGTTTTCTTTATCCTTTTCCCAACTCCTTCCGAGTCTTTGCGGTGATGTGACCTTGCAGATTACAATAATGGAATCGCGCTTTGGGCCTCGCTAAGTAAGTTATATACTCAAAACAGTGGGGGGCACCGGTTTCCGCGCAGCCAGTAAGGTCGTGTTATTAGCGACACTTTCGCCGAACTATTTGGTCGAGATTCAGCAGACTTTTGCTGTTAGCGGCTGAGCCGCACGGAAGCACTGATGGAAAGAGAAAAAAAAGCCTAAATGATGCAGTACGGCCCCTATTCGGGCCTAGACTTTCCATCCCCCACGAGAACCATGCCACAAGGCTAGACAAGCTAAGGCCTAATACAAGGCTTAAGACAGGCTTAAGAAGGATTAAGATAGGCCTGAGAAGGCTTAAGACAGGCTTAATACCAGGCTATAGGCTACAGGCAGGTATTGGCCCGTCTTGACAAATTTGGCAGTCAAGAACATTATATTGACATGACATGACCTATTGACAGCTACTTACTTTTTTTCCTTTCGCTTCGAAGCTTCAACTTTAGTTTAGGGCCCTCCTTCGCCGGGCCAGCCAGCGGCTTTTTTTCGTTAGGGGCGCAATTGGTCCCTTTTTCCTTGTCAATCGTCGATGGCTCTGTAGACAGGCCGCGCATAATCACTGGATTTATGCCACTTCTTGAGCGACGCCGAGTAGACTTCAGAGTTACTATCGTCGGTTGTTCCTCCACAGTTATAGCGGCTTCTTCTTCATCAGAAAATAAATGGGCATCGTTAACACTTTCCTTTGCCTCATTAATCATGGCTTGATATTCTTCGGATTTTTTATCCCCGCCCTTCATCAATTTCTTCATTAATTCTCCCTCTGAAATATCCAACGGTGATAAACTTCTTTTACGATCATTGGGGATCGACGATTTTGGTAATGGTGCAGAATCTGTTCTATATTCTTCGCCGTTACTATGCACGGTGTTCAATGATTGAGATAACCCATTGAAATAAATCTCATTCACATTAAGATTCTTACTAGGATCTAACATCTTGTCCCGTAAACTACTTAAACTTGCGAGTCCTTCTTCATCTTGCTGTACATTAGGGAGTACCTCGCCGCAAGTTAATGCAGCTGCATCTTGACTCGTATACTCTTTTGAATGTGCAATTCTACTATGATTCAAAAATCCCTGTGCCGACGAAAAATTACTTCGTTGACAATCTTGACATGTAAGCTTCACCACAATCCCATCAGTACGTCTATATAAGCATCCAAAGCTCTGTCTTTGTAATGCGGTTACTGAAGGTCTCAAAGATGAAGTGGTCGATCTCGTTCGATAAGAATGCGTGGGCTCATCTTCAGATTCTCTATTAGGTTCTCCCTGACCAACCTTTTGCAATTCAGCATAATTCACCGCAATCGACTTACTTAATAGCTCATGATACTTGACGGTTAATCCCTCTGGCTCGTTATCCACTCGGGCCTCTGGGGGTACATCAAGAAACTTTCTTAGAGACAACATTTGTGATTCACATTTGCCGATCTCTTCCTCAGCAAATCGCAACTCTCGGTGTTTAAGTCGTATCTCCAAGTCTATCTGATTAGTTATGATTCCTCTGATCTTTTCTATAGGCATCAGATGAAGCTTTTTTGCCATTGCGGCCTTCGTCACAGGCGGATGAGGAGGCATATCTTTTGGAACCTCTTTGGGAGTTTGACTCTCTGGATTCACCCTCTGGACCTCCTCCTGGCCCTCTTTTGGAGAGGTCTCTCTAACGGGTGACTTCTCTTCCATCCCTTCTGCCATACTTGCTTTATCTTGTTGTTCTTTCTTCCATGACTTTAAACCGCAATGTGCACTATCGCCAGTACCTGATTGTATGCAGGCATGGGAGAAAATGTAAAAATGCAAAAAGTGCCAAGTCTATGCCGTGAGAAGGTTCATGGGATCATCATCTCTGCAAAGCGCAAGTAGCTCTTTACCAGAGAGAGATTTCTTGGTATTATTGTTTTTAGCGGTTTGCCATTGAGGCATTAAATCGTGTGCTTCCTCTATGGCTGTGGTCAAGTCTTCTTGGTTGGGAGCAAATATTTGCGACTGCAGTTTAGAAGTTGGCCTAGTCTTGGTTGACTTTGGTTTACAAGGTTGTTTGGATTGTAGTTCAAGAGGCTTTTTTTCTAGTTCGGGCTCTTTCAAATCTTGTTCAAGACTAAGCGAAGGATTTGAAACGTCGGGCTCAGTCCTGTTTTTCTTCTTGCCTATTTTGCGTTTTAAGTTCTTGCGTCTTTTTTGCCTAAATTTGCGATCTCTTACCAAATAGTGCGGTTTAAGCCTGTCATTAATTGCATTAGCCATAAAAGGAATACAAGCCATAAGTTGTGTAGCAAAGGTTTCAGGCAATTCAATAGCCTTCGAAGCTGGAAGAATTTGTTGCATTGACGGTAATGGAGGCATGGTGAGGATTTGGGGCATTTGGGGCATTTGGGATATCGGCGGTATCACTGGAGGTATCATGAGAGGAATCTTATGCGTCTGCTCATTTGCATAATCTTCTTGTAAAGGCGCCTCTTGTGAAGCATTTTCTTGTGAAGGGACCTCTTGGCTCTCTCGTTTATCCTTCTCGAGGCTCATTTTTTCTGGTTCCTCCATCATTGAATTCTGAGGCGTCGAAGTAGCCTTAAAATCCCCACCACCAAACACCATCTCTAAACTCTTTTTCGTGCTTAGCTTAGCATTGTTGTTTGAAATCTGCTTCGGAGCCTTTCCGTCCACCGGCTTGTCTCTAAACACTTTAACCTTCATGGTATCCAAGTTTTGGATGTTGTTGTTTTATGATCTTTTTGCAGCATGTCCCGCCGCGACACGCGACATCGATGTCGATAAAAGAATTACCTTTGGAATTCAAACAGTTTATTGACTACACAATAATGTCAGAAGATCATATAATCTCGCCCGCAGTGGCATCATTCTCCACATTATCGGTGTCGGATACATTCACGTCGGACTTTGGTTACGACCCAGCTATCGGAACCGCTTCGAATGCCATAACATCAGAAAGTTCTAATATCTTATTGAATAAGAAATCAATCAATTTAACACCTACTTCTCATGATTCCATATATGATAGAAATATAAACAATAAAAAGGTCCATGAAATAAATTTGTCATCATTCTCCTTTCTTTTCTTGGAAATCGTGAGTCTTTCATACAAAAACTCTAAGGGGATTCAGGATCTTGAGACAAGATTAAATGGATTAGGATATCAAGTGGGACAACGATATCTCGAATTGATAAAATTAAGAGAAGGATTAAAATACAGTAAAAGAGAAGTGAAGATCATAGAAGTACTACAATTCATTCATGGGACTTTCTGGAGAACAATATTTGGTAAGACAGCAAATGAACTCGAAAAATCTCAAGACGTCAGCAACGAATACATGATTGTCGATAACATACCTTTAGTGTCTCGTTTCATCAGCATCCCTAAAGATTATGGCAATTTAAACTGTTCTGCCTTTGTCGCTGGAATCATCGAAGGTGCTCTAGACTCTTCCTCCTTCCATGCTGTAGTCACGGCCCATTCCGACCCCTTTGAAAAATACCCGCTTAGAACCGTGTTCTTGATAAAGTTTGACGACCTGTTGTTGAAACGGGAAGAAATCCGTTTCGAATAAATAGTATGCATAATAGATAAATCCACCACATGTATATATATTTTCCTGTACACAAGAGCATTTTTCAAGTTTTGAAAAATCAAAGACAATATTGTCGACATTGAATAAACTCTATGGGTATTTCGATAAGACAGGCCACGGTGGCCGACATGCAGGCGATGCAAAACGCCAATTTATACAATTTACCAGAAAATTACCAACTAAAGTATTATATGTATCATATTTTATCGTGGCCTCAAGCTAGTTACGTCGCCGTATCATATGATGTTTCAGAAGATGATCCTATAGAAGATCCTAAGGGAGATAGTACTTATGTGGGGAAAAAGGAAAAAGTCATTGGATACGTGTTGGGGAAAATGGAAGATGATCCAGAAGCAGAGGATCCTACCCCCCATGGTCATATCACTTCATTATCGGTCATGAGACCTTATAGAAGATTGGGAATAGCTGAAAAATTAATGAGACAATCTTTATACGCCATGAGAGAATCATTTGATGCTCAATACGTATCGTTGCATGTGAGAAGATCTAACAGGGCCGCCCTACATTTATATAGAGATTCTTTGAAATTTGAAGTCACTTCGATTGAAAAATCATATTATCAAGATGGTGAAGATGCTTATGCTATGAAATTAAATTTGGTATCTTCTACATTATTACTTGGAGGCGAAGAAGACGATTTATCAAAGGATTTATTGGAAGACTTATGAATAATGTAAATATGCTAATAACGTTCTTTCATACGCGAGGCGACATTCCGCAAGTTCCCGTAGACTTTCCCTGGAGGTGATCCCAAAATCAATGAAACCACGGCTTCTCTGGCTAATCTTATATGCGTGAACCCTCCTAATATATGAATTTTCGAATCCGCCAACACTATTCTTGTTCTCGTGGCATTTTCAATAGCAAATTTGGTTCTACCATCTTTACCAGCAATTCTACCTATAGCTCTTGATAAATGATCTCCTTGCAAAGTCTTGACATCTTTTATCTCAAAAGTTTCAATATACAAGTCATCTAATCTTAATAAGGCAATTGAATCATCAATATCAAATCCTAAAGTGAATGCCTTAACAAAATCAGCTCCCTTTTGTAATGCGCCTACATCAGTAGTTTTCTTATTTGTTTTCATTTCGATGGTTTTGGTTTTAATGTTCATTCTAACTTGAAGTTTAAGATGCTCTACCAATGGAGGATATATCTTTGACCAGTTATTCTTGAGGGGTGCCATTCTATGTGGGGGGACAGGAACTTTTCTTGTCTCTGGTTTAACTTGAATTGAAGATTTTGATGCAGATGAAAATTTAGGTTTACCACTCTCATCAAGGGTGATACCTTCCTGTTCAGGTTGATTTTCTGGTTCGTCATTCACAGGAACGGAGGAGGTGTCCACCAACATCTCTTCCTCTTCTTCCACCACGGGCTGTGCCGGTTTGGTAAGGTTCTTTACTGCAGTTGGAGCGGCCATGTTGTTTGATAAAACATTATCATTACATGAGTGAAAAAAAGATAGAGGTCATCTCATAATGCACGTGACCAAAAATACACAGGAAGAAATTAAAACTAAATGATCCCCAAAAGAAATACGTAGAAAAGTACATAGGAAAGCACGTAGAAAATTTGATTGAATTTTCCATTTTTCTCTTTGATATCCCACCAATCCTTGTCCATCATAGCTTTCGGAGCTAGGAGCCGGTTTAATGGAGGTTTCTTTTTCTGTGTCTCCTCGAGATTACATACAGGCCACAGATGCGTCTAAAATATTTGAGCAATTGCCAGTTTTATCATTGGAGCCAAAGGTAGGCAACAGAACGAGCCTGGAGATACAAAGGTGCTTGGCAGTAAAACGAAGCTAAAACTAAGAGTTTTTCAACTGAATCTACGGTTGTAGCAACTTTCTCAAGCCAGCAAAAATGTTAAGCCAGAGGCTAATTGGCCAGTTAACGTGCCGAAGGTTAACCAGCCTGGGGTTTAACCAAGGGGTGGGTGAGAGATTAAACCCGAGATTAGGCCAGAGCCTAAGATCCATGCCGTTAGTAAGAGGCAGAGTACAGAATACAGTGAGGAACTTTAGTTCTTTTACCCCTCGATATGACAAGGCTCGCGTGACTAAAGACACACTATTGGCGAAGGCCAAGGGACCATTATCTCGATTTTGGGTACATTTGAAGTGGCCCTTAACTAGGGGCAACCGTCCGTTGTCATTGGACGATTTTTCTGCATTTGTTTCGTGGTTTGTGGTGGGAAACATTTTGTTTTTGGCATTTGGAACCACGAAATTTGGTCTAGCAACCATGTATTCTTTGTACACTTTTGAAAATATAAGATTCAAAATAAGAGCATATTTTATTGATGATGAACGAGAAGAAGATAATGGAGGTAGTTTATTATCAAGAGCCACGAGTTCGATTTTATCATATGGATTGGGAGCCAGAATGGAATTTCGCGATGCACTCCCATCGTATGATGATGGGCTTTTAACGTTCAATAACGTGAAATTTCTTGCTGCAGACACTAAGGGGGACTACAATTTTGTCGGTATTGTCAAGAAGTTGTGTCTTTCGTTATCATTTAACAAATGGTACGAAGGTAAAGGGGTAATCAATGAAGTTGAAATCTATGGACTAAATGGGAGACTAGATAAGTATGAGCCATTAAATGCTCCAATAATGGCAATTTCACCTTCACAAGGATACAGCAATACGAATAACCATTTTCAGTTTGATATGGGGGATCATGATGAAGAGGAATTGCGGAAAGTGGCCGAGGCAAGGTCAAAACGATCACCCTTTGTCAATGCTGATTACGAGTTAGAGGGGGTCAAGATCCATGATTCCTACGTGGAAGTGTGTCAACACTCCAAGGCGCCTTTAAAAGTATCTATATTTAACTGTGATTTACCCAAACTTAGACGCAGTGGACTTTTGGTTGATTTATTTAATGCTAAGAACGTCACGGGTACCATCAATGATTCGATGTTTACTATCCATAAACGACAATCAAAGAATACCAGTGACGACAACACTGTTCGATTCAAACTTGACGGTATTAACTTGGCTGCTATCACTAACGAGCGGTTTAATTGGCTAGTGGATGGGCGAGCAGAGATTATGGCCGATATCACCATTCCTCAATCAGAGTCTGAGGGAGAGTATAAATTAAAGAATGAATATAAAAAGCTCAGTAGAGCACTCATGGACATATTTAATGAAATCACCAAACGAAACGATGAAAATGATGATGCATACACCACATCCAACAATAAAGGATTGGTTAAAAGTGCCATTGCTGCGATATACGAGACATTCACCAACCCTTATAAAGCATTAGAAGGATCTGATCCTGATTTACTTCAAGAGTATGTGATGGTGGAATTAAAAGTGAAGGTATCAGATATGATGGCAAGACTTCCACAAAAGTTGCCCTTTGCACAAAGCTCACAGGTTCCCTTTATCTCATTACATGATACAAGGTCCTTAATTGCATTTGTCAATGAGCATAGATCAAATAAAAGACCGCCCATAGTGGTGAAGGCGCACGCCATTGACAAGTTGTCGGAGTTTGAGAAGTGTGACAGTCTCAACGAGACCAAGATCTGCGATTCCTTGGCGGGAGAGATCTATGAAGAGCTCTTGAAGATGGCTAAAATGGATGAAGAAAGAATCCTTCACAATAAATTCTCCATGTGGTCCCATTCTATAGCAAGCCAATTGTTGCTCGTGGGGCTTGGGGTCATGGTATAGTGTACATAATAATAATTTATTTTCTTTTAACTGGTATCAGGAACTTGGCCCTGCCTTTGGCCATTATCTCTTCCATCAAATCGTCGTCCTCTGCCTTGGCGCCTATCCCTAGTACCGGCCCTTTTCTACGAACAATTTTTTGGGAGGACTTTTGAGTTTGGACGCTGCCTTTCTTTTTCCACCCCATCCCTCGTAACATCGCTGCGCCGAAATCGTCCACAGGCACTTTTTCGTAATCCTGGTCATTGGGGACATCATACTCTTCTCTATTCTTTTCATCATTGTCTTCATTTCCATTTTCCTCATTTCTATTTTCCTCCTCTTCATTTTCTTGATTTCCTTCACTTTCTTCCTCTCTCTCTTTATCCTTAAACGTATTGAGTCCGTAACTCAATTTCTCTTCCTTCGGTACCACCACCTTTCTCTCCGGCCGCTTAATCTTGCTGTTGAGTGCCACTGGCCTTATCACCAACTCTGGCTCATCGCTGCCCCCCTTCTCAAAAGTCTCTATAGCGATTTTGTCCGCCTCCTTCTCCTGCTCCCCGAACGCCTTTCTCTTCTTCACCGGCTTCTTAACGCCATTTCCTTTTAGCTTGAACAGAAATCCCATACTTTAACTCCATCGCATTTTTACGCGTGCGAGTAAATAGCAATAAGTTATGTTAGCATGAACGAATTTCGCTCTGACCTGCTACGTGACGACTCGATTCACAGCTCGATGGGGCTCCATGCTGACTGGGAGAGCGATGCCACTGACATTGACGAAAAGAGGGACGATAAAGTAGAGCTATCATCCGAACCAAAGAATGATTCAGATAAGGCCGTGAGCTTAATGGACATTCTCTCTGGGAAACAGCTGAAGAAGAAGAAAGAGAAGTTCGAGAGTCTTCGTAAGGATCACGACGTTATAGAGCTTGAAAGAAGGGTGTACAAGAATATCTCCAAGAGTGGGTCGGCTCTTGACATGCTAAAGAAGCCTGATATTGATAATGATGACGTGATTATCGAAGAAAAAGTGTCAACGTCTTCTATGAACCGGCTTTTGGAGTCCAAGATATGCGGCGACGTCAAGACAACGGCCCCGAGAGATATCTTCAAGTCGTTCAAGAAGGAGCACTTTGTCACCTTGAAACTCGCCCCAGCAGTGCTCTCGGATATCAAGAAGTACGACAACCCGCTAAGGGCAAGAGGCAATGGCTCGGGTGCTGTCACAGACTTCTTTGCCAAAAGAAACCATGTCGTTCATGAAACACAGCCGTTTAAGAGAAAGAGTGCCATATCGAAACTAAAAGAACTTGTGCCGCCAGTGTTGACGCGATCAGAGCTTCATGTAAAGGACGACGACGTTAGCGCAGGATCAAGCTTCAGTATGTTTAAGCCAAGACAGTATAGGAACTACAAAGTGGAAGACCACGACATAGGCTCTCTTTTGGCGGAGCCTGTTCCACAAACGGTGAAAAAAGCAGATACGAAGTCGATAGAGACAACTTCCATCCAGGTGAGCGGAGAGCTCTGGGTCGAGTTATTCAAGCCGAAATCTATAGGCGAGGTGCTCATAGCCCCGCAATTCCAGGCTCATTTGAGCCTGTGGGTCAACGAGACTTTTGACAAGCTAGAGCATGAAAATTTAAAGCATCCACGCAAGTTCAAGAGGAAAAAGAAGGACATGGACGATTTCATTGTAGACGACTTTGAAGAGCAGGACGAGATCCCATTGTTGATAATCCAAGGCTCAGTGGGGTCCTGCAAGACCTCCTCCGTGTACGCAGCCATTGCCGAATTGAATGGATACGTCTACGAGATCAACTCAGGCCAGCCTAGGGGGAAAAAGGACTTGTACAACTCGCTCAAGGAGTTTGCTACCACGCACTTGGTCCACAAGCATGAGTCAAGAAAGTTTCAAAAGGGTATCGCGTTGTTTGAAGATGTGCAGGTGTTGTTTGAGCAGGATAAAAACTTCTGGGCCATGGTGCAAGATATCATGAGCATCTCTCGCAAGCCCCTCATCATCACGTGCGACGATCTAGAGGTTATTCCTTCCAACATCATCGAGATTGCAGAGTTGAACTCGGCTATTATCAAGCTCGATGACGACCCGTTGCCGAAAGACTTGTTTGTACAGTATGCATCGCAGCGTTGTGTAAACCAGGGAGTGGAGGTTCCCCAGGAAATCTTGAACTCAGTGTTGCAAAAGTGCTATAACGGAGTAACCTTTGATTTGAGAAAGTATTTAATGCATCTACAGTTCCTTTGTCAGGACCCTCCCTCCACAATCACAATTACTCAAGCAGACCCACCGCATCAGCCGCAATCACTCCAGTCATTCGCATCACAACTGGATATTTTTTCGCATGGGGACATCATTGAAACCAACTCTTGGTCTCCGATCCAGCACGATGATTTCCCCAATGAGCTCACGAGCGTATACCAAATCCCCAGCTCGTCCATGTTACATCTCCCGCTGGCGCCAGAAAATAACATTGGAACTTACCTCACGCGGCCGCAACTTTTGCAACCAGAACCAAAATTCACCTTGAACCAACTTCAACGATTATCATCGGAATTTCTTGGGTCCAGGGCAAAGAAGCTCCCAAAAATGCTCTTAAATATGGACTTCACTGCACGAGTTACAAGATCATTTACTTCTACGCCCGAACCAAGCGATGTGGTGCCCGATTCTTCCTTAGCATATATTTCGCCTATTCCCTTCATCACCGAGATCTTACCCTACGAAAGAAACTGGTACAGTTTTCAAATCGCATTAGATCATTTGGAAAGAGAAAATAACCAAGTTAGTATCAAAAGGTTCTTACGCTACCGAGACTTTGGGTATTTACCCCGGGACTTTTTGGCCACCATCACCTACAATAGTCAAAATATCTTATCTAGTCATTAGCATAATAAAGTTAAATTAATCTAGTTCTTGTCTTGATCAACCCTCCGCCAAAAGAACGAATGGCCTTATGTTTAAAATCCGTGGCCTGAAGTCTTCTCCAAGCTTCCTCAATATGGTACGGCATAATTGGTTTCGCCAATTCATCGGGTTTATCGAAAAGGTACTTTCTTTTCCTCTTTTGTTCTTGCTGTTGTTTGTTAACAAGTTGGTTCTGAATCAACTTCTCCTCGGCATGCTTGATCTCCATGGCTTGCTCGGTCAACGAGCACACGATTTCAAACGTTAAAAATCCCAATATATCAATCACATCATCATTAGGACGCGAGTCGCACAACTGCCCGATTTGGGCCCATTCTCTAAACCGCTTCGCCTTTCTAAATGTAAAAGAAGCTTGACGACATTCAGACCAGTGAACATACTCCTCCTTTGTCATATTCTTTGTTCTATCATCGGCCATCTTTAACCTCTTTAACGATGCAATCGTGGCGGCTTTTTCTTCATCATCCACTTGCTCAGACTCCTCTGCTGTCTCGAGATGCTGCTCGCTAAACATGAATTGCACTTCCCACGGGAGTCTAATCTTTGATTTCTTGTACCTGGTCACCATCTTGGAATCATTTGACGGCGCTGCTGCGGGAGCTGCCGCAGCATCATTTTCAATCAACGACTCCGTACCACCACCTTCTTGATCTTTCGCGTTCTTCCGCACGTCCTTCCATGAAAGATACGTCCTCAACCGATTGACCTTGGCCCTATCGTGTCTAATCAAGAAAATGACATCTTCGGGAGCAATAGATTTGGTACCTCTTGATCCTGCGGTCTTGGTCGCTTGCAACAAGATCTCAATCACCTGACCCCGAACAATGTCTTCGATGATGGATGTTGTCTCTATGGGAGGATCGTTCGTCTCTCCCGAGACAAACATCATCTGCTGGATCTCTACCCGGTATTTATATTTGTCCTGGGACATGGTGAACTAATAAAATGCCCTAAATTGCAGTAAATAAAATGCAAATAAAATACAAAAGGTTTGTCCGGGTAAAGTGCGCAGCTATATAAGGAGAAAATTTTCACACAAGTTTTAAATCTTCATGTTAGTACTATACTTAACATAGTCTAATGATGACCTGAGTGCATTTGGCTCGAGACTTTCTGTCGATGTGGAAAAACCCAAGCTACCTTATATTTTTTGTCTGATCACTATGTTATTTATTGTGCTAACTAGAGAGAGCCTGAACTAAGTATATGTATATTTGCATTGACTGATTCTTGCGATCTTGCTTTGATTTTTGCGATATTGTTTCAATTCTTGTTTGATTCTTGTTTGATTCTTCGGGCTTGTTGGTCTGGTGCTCTGCAACTTTGCTCCGCTCCTATATCGCTATTACCAAAATGAGTAATGCTACTAATGCCACCACCAACAAGGCAATACACCAATCACTTGCCCGTTCTCTATTTTTTTCAATCACGTATCCGATTCTCTTTAACCCCCTCTGTACTCTATCGCCCACATTATCTAGATCTCTATCGAGGTCGTCTAACATCACCGTGTGATCTTCCAACTCTCCCCCTATTAATTGTGCCTGCTGGTTAAGATTCCTCATGGTTTCATGGATCGAGTCCAAGTGCACGTCCTGTTCTCTGATCATTTCCTGCTGCTGGAACTGGTCCATTGTTTCGTAGTTGTCATCAAAGGGATTCTCTCGTTGGCTATCTTGGCTTATCCTATTAGACATTGACGTGACTTCTCGATCGCTTGTTCTGAGTCTAGAGCTCCAATTTCCACGTATATCTTTCACTCTCTGGTTCAACAAGGAAAGCTGGGTTCTCCTGGACGTTATGTCGGCATCGTTTAATTGGAATGCACTAGGGTCAGCTTCACTGGCTACGAGGGCCAGTTGGAGATCTTTTAGGATCTCTTGAATCTCTTGGAAATTATTTTCAAAATCAAGCTTTACATCCTCGTTGATGGGACCAGACTGTGCCACTATGCCTTCGAGCACAGCAATGGAGCTATTGGCATCCTCCTGGACCTCATTAAAAGGGTCCATAGTGTAGGAGTATTTAATGTTTGTTAATATTTGGTTTTGATTTTCATACAGGAAATTTTCATCATGGAAGAGTCCAACCCCAAACGGTCAGAATCTAAAGAATCAATTGTGTCTAAGGATACTACAGAGTCGGCCCATCTGTCGCCACAGAACACGGTGTCTCCTGGGTCCGAGAAGCTGAAGCAAGAGAAGCCAGAGGAAAAAATTGATACTCCAGTTCATGAGATTGTTGGAGGGTCTTCTGTGAGACAATACTTGAATAAGCATCTAACCAAGCATTTGCTCGATGGGTTGAGGCAAGTGAGCAAGGACAAACCAGACGATCCCTTACGGGTCTTGGGGGAGTATCTCATTAAAAAGTCCGAAGAGAAGTAGTAGTGTAATATTTGTAATATAATATACGTGTTTGTTGTCTGTGTAATTGTATGTTGTGGTTTACTGTGATATTGTCATAGTATGCTTTATACCGTGATACTGTAATGTTTACTGTAATATGTTGTATGTTTTACTTATTATGTTGTATACTGAATCAAGACTGTGTAGATCCAGCAATAGCTCTGTAACGCCTATGCAACACCTCTGACGCTTCTGAAACTTCTGAGCTTCTGTAAGTTCTACCGCTCTTGATTGCTATACGCTCCTGTGCTCTCACACTCTCGCAGTCTTACGCTAACACTTCTGTTCTAGCGCTGTGTTAACATTCTTTATCTGACTAGAGTCTGTTTTCGTAACCTCAATATCCCATTTTAAATGCGAAGGCAATCTATCATCTCTGTGCCACCATGTCCGACAGAAGTAAGCTCAGACCGTACTACGACCATGATACGTTCAACGCCGGGTACTCGGTGATCTATAGGCCTGGAGTGGGTTTGGTCGATACTTCCACCAACAAATCAATCACATCGAGTATGGCGTCAACAATGATGGATCAGTCCAAATTAAAGGGGTTGTCCCCGGGAAAGGGCGTGGGGATCAACTCAAAACACTACAATCTAGCTACGAATGACAAGAATTACGTTTATGACTTGGAGTTTCAGGAATACTTTGACGTCACCAATTTGGTGGAGTTGTTTAAGAACTTGGTGTGGAACTTTTGTAAAAACTACTTGAAAACCGTGGTATCACAACCGGTGGAGATCGTTAGATTGGTGTTGCAGGTGGGGAAGTTCCAAACAAACCCTTCGCCAAGGAGTGTCCATCATTCTAGGCTTCTTGATGCTGACTACTCTGATTCTGAATCGGAACCGGAGTACTTCCAGTCCAAGGATGAAAACCTGACTTCGCTGCTCCAGCCTGTGTCTCCCAAGAAGAAGATTCTGCAGGGCCACAGAAAGATCCGGTTAGCTTCCAAACACACCGTCGATATCATGTCTTCTATCGTCAATGATGATGGGCCGTTTGCGTTGTTTAGAGGCATTAACGCTTCCTTCATCTACAATACTTTGTCGCATACCGTCGAGGCATGGATCACGGGGTTCCTCTCGCCGTTGCTTGGGATTCCTGACCCGTTCTTTTTGGAATTGACCCACTCAACCGATCCTTTCAGAAGCTTGTTGCTCAGCGTATCTGCCTGTGTGCTCACGGGGTTCATTCTTATGCCCCTCGACTTGATCAAGGTCAGATTGATGATCACGCAATTCAACAAACCTCAGGAAGACTCTTCAGAACCTCCTGCTGTCAACACCAGATCCATCCGCGACTCCATTCGTTATTATCCGGTAAATGTGTTGGTGAAACCCCCCACCAGTGTCACGATTTTGACCGCCTTTTACCAGCTTTCCACCAGTATCTTCCGTAAAATGGCTCCTTACATCTTGTTCATACGATTCAATATTGATTCCGTATCGTCGCCTACGGTGTTCACCGTAGTCAATTTGGCGTCGTTGATTATGGAATTCTTCATCAAGTTGCCCGTGGAAAACCTCTTGAGAAAGGAACAAGTGAGATTCTTGTTGCAGCCAAAAACTCCCCAAGAAGATCCCATGAGAGTGGTCACTATTGATAACCCGGAGGAAAACTTGATTGTAGAGTTTAACGATGGGTTCTACGATATGAATAATACAACCTTTGTACAACGGTTAAAGAAACTAGAGTTATTCAATGGTTGGAGAGTCGGCGTCCTCAATGTCGTGGGGTTCTGGGGTTATAACATCCTCAAGACAAACGGTCCCGAATTGAAACAAGAAAGATTATAGTTCTGTATATATTATGACACTGTTCTACGTACTAATTCAAATTAATTCCTGTTCTCGACCTCGCCTTCATCTTTTCTATTCTGGCCTTTAATTGCGAAGTGACCTCTGCTGCCTTTCTCCAGCTGGCATCATTAGTGTCGAAATTGACCTCTCGCTCCTTTTGCGGACTACTCTTGAGCACTTCGTTCTCCTTTGACTCCCCATCAATTGAGAGGCCTCTCACCCTAGAATTAAGTTCACGAGAATTCATACGAGAATCGCGTGGGGGCGAGAGCGCCAGGGCCTTGGGCGAGTATATCGACGGTCTCGGGATACTGGAATACGGCTGCTGTTGATTCTGCTGCAACTTCATCATCTCCACCGTCTGCTCAAGGTCGCGGATCTTGAGCTTGGCATTCTCCAAGTCACTGTTCAATCTCGTTATCTGCGTTTCCTTTTGCCTCACCATCAAAATGGCATTGCTGTGGTCTTTGGACACTCGTTCCATCTCCGCCCTGAGCGTCGATAATTCATGATTAATGGAGACTTTTTCTTCCGCCAAATGCAGCTGCGCTTGCGACTCCTTCTGTTTCTGCGAGAGCCAAGTTTCTTTCTCCCTTCTCAATTGTGCAAGTTCTTCATTCAACTTTGAGGTGTCTTCTCGGGGCGGGGGTAAAGAAGATGACGGAGATGCCAACGACCGCGCAGTGAGAGAACGACCAAACGATGATACTTTCGGTGCTTCATCCCTCTTTGCCGGCGAGGTGGCCCCACGTTTAGCGGGGATCGTAGAAGGTTTGGGTCTTGGTATCGTTGCAGGCTTCTTGACTTGCGCAGTAGCAGCACGGGGCTGGCTTGGTTGTGGTTGGCTTGGTTGTGGTTGGTTTGGTTGTGGTTGGTTTCGTTGTCCTGCGCTCGATTTGACGTCGACTTTCTTGCTCATTTCAATCACTTTAGCCTTTCTATTGTCGTCAACCTTCTCGAGGAACGTATTGAGCTCTCTTTGGTCCGTGATCTTCATTAACGTACCAATGACTTCAGTGGCAGCTTCACGGACTGACTCCTGTGGGAAGCTTAGAAGTTTGACCCCAAGCTCTACAATGGCATCAACTTCGTTACTTTTCGGGGGTACTGTTGTTGCAGCCAAACATCTCTGCAAGAAATTCGACGACGAAATCTTGACTTGAACCGTCTTGTGTTTCATACCTTCAAGAGTAGCATCGAGAATCTCTGACAACGATGATACGTTGAATAACGCATCAAGAACATCGGATAACGCCGTGGCAGTAGAAGCCTTTTTCTCCTTCGTCCTCTCTATTATAGATGGAAGAACCAAGGGTACATATTTAGCGGCCTCCTTCCGGAGTCCCTTGGCCAAAAATTCTATACAATTGGCCGCAAGCTGCACCACTTGTAAATTAGTATCTTTCATACATTTAGCGAAAATCCTCAAGAGATGTGAGTAATCGTCACTTACCAATTTATGCGATTTCTCCAACACAGCATGCACTTCTTCCAACACTTCCTTACGGTCTTTCCACTTGGTCGAGCCCACTCTAGCCTCGAAATCAGAGGGGAATTTCGACAACACTTCTACAGGTTCAAGAAGTTCATAGGGATCGAATTCCGTTGCGGGTGCCGGGGCTTTTTCTGTATCTTTCATTTCTACGTCATCATTAGTGTCTTGGTTTGATTCTTGCTGCCTTCTCGCTGCTTCTTCCTTTTGTGCTCTCGTCAATCGCTTTGTCTCTACGGGCGAATCTCCAATGGCATCAAACGCTGCCCGTAAATCCTTTTGCTGCACTGGTTTTAAGCCGGGGAACAATACTTCCACGAGAGCATTTTTCATCCATTTATATAATTCCACTGCCAATTTTGTAGCTTCTGCCCTCACATTTCTATCGGCATGACTGAATAAGAACCCCAATTGGTCTATAATCACTTTGGGAGACAATACAGTACATCCATAGTTCTCTACTATATCTGCCACTGCAGATACACACCCAGCGACAAGTTTTGGTAATCGATGCTTAAATAGCGGCACTATGTCTTCCACCACGCTATTTCCGTCTCCCGTGATTTCTATGAATAGCAAAAGTGATTCCTTAGCAAAATCTTTGGTGTTTTTACGCGACGAAGATAACGTCTTTTCACACAAGGTCGATATGGTCCCACTGGCCTTAATTTTGTTGACACTGGCAACGGAGCCACCAAATTCAAGGTATTTTCTCAATGCGTTCAATGCTGACTCTTGAGCCACAACATTGGAATCAGTAATGTGCTTTTTGACCATATCAGGTCTCGCGTTGTAGTCGGCGAAACATGCATCGTTTTCACTTCTCGAGCCCTCGAAAGACTTCGAGAGCTCCTCGTACGCCTCTAGTCTCACCTTCCATACCTTGTGATCTAGTCTCTCGTTGAGCGACAACGAGGAGTAATCCACTTCGTCAACCATGGTGATGTATCTGTTTACAAAAAAGAGTAAACAAACATGAAAAGATATACGGGGTTCTGTACAGGAGAAAAAAGATCTTTATACAGGAGTGAATAAGAAGAAGAGGAAATGACATTATATCTGTCTATCCTCTGTCTATCCTCTATCTATCCTGCTCCTTTATCCTACACTACTTCTTCTACTCCAATCTTATTATTCTGCTCTACCTATCATTATGAGCTATATGCTTAATCTATGACCTTTGCGTATTTGGCTTTAATTTCATCGTAAGGTTTCAAGTTGAAGCCCCAGTTTTCTTCACCAGGTCTGGTTTCATAGTACTTTTTGATGTCTACTCCATGATAAGGATGGTGTGCCCAGTTGAACCATGGTATGATGGCCAAAGTAGCTACGGAATATTGAGAATTTCTGTTGGCGATATCTTTCATTCTATCATCTAATGATGATTCATTTTCATGGAAGGGCAATTTTTCTTGCGATAAAAGTTTTTTAATCTCATATCTATCCTTTTTAACTTCTCTAGCATTTTCTGACCATCCTAAAAATCTTCTTGAAGATTTAATGTAAGCCAAATAAAATCCTCCGACAAAACCTAATAAAGAAGCTCCTCTCAATGCGGTTCCTGGCAATTTCTGTGCTGCCTTAAATGCTCCTTCTCCTGGATCTAATCTTTCCCATACTTGTAATGACAAGGGGAATGCCGCAGTAGTAGCTGCCCATAATCCATAATCAGATGGTCTAAAATAAGAAACGACTCTCTTGAAATGAGGATCCGCGTCAATTAACTCATAGTCTGAATATGCGGGTTCAGATCTAACCGGAATGTTACTGTTGGTGTAAGACATCTTGATGTTGAATTATTGTCATATTGAATTGTCAAATTTTGATTGGGTTCTGAGGGTAGTGCGAACGCGAAATGGAGACAGGAACAAGAACAAGAACAAGAACAAGAACTGAGAACAGGGAAAGTGAAGAGAACGAAGCGATACAGAAAACCTACGAGTCTATACTCTACAAGCTATTGTTGTCTTTATTTTTCTGATGTGTCTGGCTTCCTTCACCTGTATAACTTCAGCACCTATTTCTTCACTGTGCCCTACTGCTGTCTCCTGCTGTCTAGTGATGTCTCCTTCTGCATCGTCACCTCTCTCTGCTACCACTGTGTCTCTGCTATCTCTACTGTCCTTGCTATCTCCCTGACGTTTCCTGCTGAGTTCTCATTAATCCTGCTGAATCCTCGAGTCCTCATAATTTGTGTAATTTCGGTCTCGTATCGCAATCTTCTTATCATGGCAATAAGACTAGATGACGAAGAATCAGGCTCTGAGCGTTGGGAACAGCGGTCTGTGTACACTAAATTGGTCAACAGTGTCAGGTTCTACAATATCCCCGCGCTAAACCTTTTAATTATTGGCGTACTAAGTGTGTTTCTCTTTAAATTGACCACCAAGTATTCGAACCTTTATGTCAAGAGTTCCTTAATCACCATAATCGTCACCAATTTGGTGCTTTATGGTATATCAGAAACATTGGCTCAATCAATTCTTTTTTATGATGCCAGACAACCAGCGATAAGCTTCAAAATGTACGAACCTTCAATCCCTGAACTTAGAAGGGCCACCGCAGTACATAGTGATCCTGACGAAGAAGAATTGGATAGATTTATTGAATATTTAGAGCAAGATTCGGATTCTTACGCGGGAATTGGTGCTAATGATCCTTTAACGGTGTATGTACCGCTAACATTCTTTAGTTTTGGAAGATTGGCCGGATTTATGTGCTGGGGGTTTATCATGTCATTTGCCCAAAGTTGGTGGTATAAATTTCTACAGATTTACTCCAAAGATCCTAAATTCATCGAGGTGTTACGTAAAGTGTTGACTGATCAAGTGTGCTATTCGCCCATATCCCTTTTCTGTTTCTTCACCTATGGTACTATGGTTCTAGAGAATGGCACTTGGGAAGATACAAAGAGGAAAATCAGTGCTATATATTTAAAGACCTTGATGATTAATTATTCCGTTTGGTTTCCTGTTCAATTCATAAACTTCCTTATGGTGCCCCGCAGTCTTCAGGTGCCCTTTAGTTCTTCAATCTCCGTGCTCTGGAATTGTTTCTTGTCCATGAAAAATTCCAGTGGGTAATTTATATATATATAGATGAATTTGAGAATCCATTTATTCTCCGAACCACAGAACTCAATTTCTTTGTATATTCTTTCAGCGACTTGGTCAAGTCAACAATCACCAATCCCGCGTCCATAAACGCATCGCTATCGATTTTTTCGAACCCTAGGGGACCTTCAGAATTAAGCAATAATGAGATACAATCTTGGTGGGAATAGCTTAAACGAGATGCCAATGCAGCACCAAATCCTGAGAGAAAGAACGGGGGCTTCAAGTCAGGGATATTATTTATAAGCTCTGGATGTTTTGCATCTGGTTTCACCACCAACTTGTTCACTGTTTGCAGTAAATTCGTGGTTCCAGGAGAAATGGTGATCCATAACCCGGCGGCAACTTTACTGATTAACGCCTCCGCTAAAACCTGGTTGGCAATGACGTTTTTGAAATGAGGCACCTTAATGGCAACGATATCGCCAAAACTCACAAGGTCAATCACTTCCCTTGGATATTGTACATTTCCTGCGATCTCTGCTGGATACATATGATTATACTCATCGTACTCTGCTTCCTCCGTATGGGTCTCAATGGACTCGTATTCTATAGTGATCTTTCCTTTTACCACGCCCCCCTGCAACGAGTCAAACAAAACCTCGGTGTTCTTGGTAAACACCAAAAAATATGGGGCCAGCTTGATACTTGATTCAATGGCAATAGAGGGAATTGGGGGTGCTGCCGACACCTCAGAGTCGTCTTCAAGCGTATAACGCGCCGGAACTGTAACGTTCCATGGTTTAAACTAATCGTCAGTATATTTCAGGGTTGTATATCTCCCATTGTACTTACTAGCATTTTGTTGTAGTTGTTGCCACTTCTCAATTTTAGTTTTTTTCAAAACCCAAGAGCGAACCATGTTTGTAAACATGCTTAGAAATGGGAAAGGCTTCAGAGGCTTTAGGGGCCTTGGACATAGATGGTACCATTCAATAGACCACATGGGTTCCAATTCCATAGTGAAGGCAGGGAATATCGAATCTAAGGTGTTACTGAAGTCATTGACACTAATTCCGAAATATGGCTTTAATGAACTTTGCATAACCCAAGCATTGAGAGAACTCAATTACCTGGACTCGGTGCTCTCATTGTTTACCGCGTCGCCCTCTGGTAGCTCTTTGGAGCTCCAGCTAATGTTGTTTTGGCTTCAAACTCAACGTCAAAGACTCACCGATGAGGTGCTCAACCCCGAGAGTAAATTCCATACAATCGCTGAAGAATACGATAGAATCTCGTTTCTTATCAACAAGAGACTCGAATATAACATCCCCATCATAAATCAATTGCCCCAGGGACTTTCAAGCCTTATTATCCCCTATAATGTCGACAAGTCTTTGGAAGAATTAAGAAGTTTAAGTGATGATATTGCCTTCTACGCTGGTGACCAATCGGTCGATTTAAGTTGGTATTCGAAAAGATTTTCTGTTTCTTCTATTTATGTTGCTTCAGAATTATATATGCTACAAGATTCCAGTGAAGAATACTCGAAAACAAGGGAATTTGTCAATGATAAGGTAGCATCCCTCAGTGATTTAGGTGACGCCTATAATAGTGCCGAGCAATGGAGTTTTTTCAATGCCATTAGCTTGGTGAATTTGATTAAATCACAATTATTAAGAGGCTAATTCATACTAGATCTTATCTTTAATAGCTCATCTCTAGTGTTTTCAATACTCTTTTGAGTATCGGCAATCTTTGCTTCCACTCTTTTGATTTCCTCCTGAATAAATTCAATCCGTTTCGTAACATTTAATTTGGCTTCACCATAATCTTGTGGTAATAAAACTGGTCCTGTAAGCTTATATATCTTTGAATCATCATTTAATTGTCCAAACTCTTCAAGAACAATCTTGTTTTCTTGATACTGGGTCTCCAACTTCGATCTGGCAGACACCAACTCGTTCAACGAGCTCTGAAGACCGGTGAATTCCTGAGAGAGCTTCTCAAATGCTTGTCTGTCGGCCATGGTGAAAAGAAGATACTTACACAAAAAAAAAAATTATCAACACTTTGAGCGCAGAGAATTAAATTGAAAAATGCTTAAATGGGTTTTAGGAATGAGTATAGTTCTATTTGTGCTTGTTATTCCTGAACACAATTTTCTTGTCTAGGAGCTGTTCCTGCCTGTTCTGGTCTAATTCAAGCCCAATGTTTTAGTCCACGTTCTAGTCCAATGATCTAGTCTACATCTGCGTGCTGGTCTACTTTGTCTACACTGTTCTCGTATCATGCTTTATTGAGACGTGCTCTCTATTCAGGAAAGATGCTGTTGTCGTTTTCATTGACAACAATCTCCGTTACGCATATCTTGTACTTTCTGCTGGGGGAATCGTGGGCATAGTCATTTTCTTCGTATTCATCATATTCATCAACCACCGCCGAAGTATCTGGATCCATCATCATCGAACTTCGGTTGTCGGAACTAAACAGATCATCATCATCAGCTATGGCACTTTCGTTAGAAAACATTCCCGTCCGGATATCATGATGCGTAGTATGTCTACGTCTATGAATAGGTTGAATATCATCGATAGAACTCGAGGCTGATCTAGATTTCGAAACACTTAAAGCCCGATATTTCCGTTCATTAGCTATCGATTGCAGTTGTTGATATGGTGAAGCAAATAAGTCTTGATTGAAAACAAACCCTTGACATTCTCTTAATGAAATAATGTTATAACTAGAAGAATCAAAGAAATTCGATGATTCATACACAGAAAAGTTTTCATTTTGCACCATAGCTGATGACAATAATGAATTTCTCTTGTACCATGGAGAAGTACTGTTTGCAAACGAGGAACTTCTTCTCTTGATTGAATCTCGCGCAGGAGACGAGAGAGACTTGCGACGAACCTTGGGTTGAAGAAATTTCTTTGTTTCTACCATTCCATTTATATATAACTCTTGCTTGTAGTAACTCTACTCCTTAATTCCAACACCCCTTTGTGATACGGAATGAAATGCTGATAGCGGTATTAATCGGAGGTGAATCATGTCACGTGACATGTTGGTTCTCCCGAGATTTCTTGTCTCAAGACCTTTACACTGAAACAGTTAAAATTGATACTACGTTGATAAGAAGTTGCGGTACGTTGATTCATATGCCCTATTTACAGATCGTAATTCGTTAATGCTAAAACTTGTTGGCAAATATCCCATTTTTGGCCTTAAATTTGTTCATGACATACCGTAAACCCTCTCTGGAGTTTCTCGTATTGGAAGAAAACTTATTAAGCCCCCATTGTTCGATTCTTTGCTTCAAGCCAAAGAAATTAGACGAGAACCTCACCTTACACTCCACCAAGGTGTCTGAGGGCGTACCGGAGTATTTAAGAAATTCCTCCACTTTGATGAATTTTCGATGATCAATATTGGCACTGTAGCATAATAGTTTATTGGAATTGGGGTTAACGATAGATTTTTCAATGATCCATGACCTCAAGTTACCTTCACCTATGAATGGTTGAATGAATCCCGGCAATCTTCCGGTTTTCACCACTAATCTGGTGGTTCTTAGACACCCATTTTCATCGACATAACTTTCGAGCGTATCACTGCTCAAGACATGCTTAGCAAACGGGTTAGGGTACCGGTTGAAATAAGCCACTGAGGCAGTATGGAACCCATAGTCGTACTCATGTGAAGTTTCGAATACCTGAACCATGATGTATCACTGCAGTTTACAGCAGTTTCTCACAGCGGTTTTTCCCAGTAGTTTTTCACAGCAGTTTGCTGACTTATATCTTCAAAACCTAACGGGCTCATTTTTTTTTTTTCCCTCCGTTAGTGGGGGTAACTCGCTAAAAGCGTTCGAACTCCGTTGGGTTAGCCGGCGATAACGCGCGCAATCTTCCGACAATTTCCCGGAACAGCATGCTAGTCAAAAGATGGATAATCTAAAGCATAAAGGCTATTTATATCAATTTATCTCTAATTTATATCTAATCTATTCCTTGATATTTTTAATCTAACTCTGATTCGACCTCTAATCTAAATCCTTATCTTTCCCTTTTCGATGGTGGCAATATTGCAATTAACATCATTTTTTGAGAAAATGTGGTGAGGGGATTGGTTTTTCCCGAACGAGCATTCTGATACAGCTCATCGTAGACCAGGTCTTACCGTGGCAGTAGCCACATCGTTGAATAGAAATTTGCTTCAGGATACGATTCAGATGCTTCAGATGGATCAGGGGTTTCATTTGGTGGGTCTTTCTTACTGCTTTGATAATTTCTGAAACAATAGACTTCTCCCACCTGCGCGGATTTGCAGCATATTTTTACAACAGATCGATGCTGTAAATAAAAGGATAATTTTAGAGCCAATTCTCATTTGCAGTCAGCTAGCAATGGACGCTAAAATCAAACAAGAAACATTCGATGATTCTATTGGCAAAGACCACGTTCTTGCCCAATTGGAGAGCATGAACCAGCTGTGGGATACAAACTTTATCTTGGTCACCAAGCATGCACTTTCTTCCAAGACAATGTTCCATTGGTCTTCTGGGTTCACCCTGAAGCAGATAGAACAGATCAAAGCCTACATCGACAACCCCACTGCTGGAGACACTATCACTACCATAAAACCGGCGCTAAATGTCAATTATCCATTGGTGATCTCCAGATCAACCACAGAGAAGTTGATTGCCCATTACACCGACTTACTTGTGTCAATAAGTCAAGCCATTTGTAAGGAGGTCGCAAAGCAATGGATAAAAGTGGCCGAACCAAATAAACAGGCGTTGTACCCTTATAAGTACTGCGATGATTCCAAACCTCCATGGTGGCCTTCTACAGTGAACCACATTGAACCGGATCATTTAGATAAGGCCGGAAGAATAAAGGTGCTTATAAACATCCTCCGGAGCCCTGATTTCGATTTGCATGCGTTAAAGAGTAGAACCAACGTTCTTTCGTTCAAAAACCCCGCTGTGCAGAGGTTATTGGAAGAGCTTTATTATGTTTCTGCTTACGATAGACTCTTTTTTGATCAATTCCGTGAAAACAGCCCTCTTTTCGCTAGTTTAAGAGATGTAGACCGGAAACAATTTGATGAATTGAGCATCTCTGTTAATGTCAGTGATTTGAGGTATGTCAGGGATGGTGCTGGGAGAAAAAAGGGAGTGATAATGATTAGTCAAATTAAAACTGACTTCTTGAATGAACAGGTTTATCAGCTTAGTGGAGTTGAACAAAACTCTTCGGATCACAAATCTGAGAAACTAATGTCGTATGCCAGGAACAATCGCATAAGCGAATCTTATTACCACCGGGCACTCAATACCAAGTGTGAAAGTGCCCACAAGAGAAGGAAAGTCGAAGAATTCATTTGGAACAAAAAAGACGATACTAGTGATACCCAAGATGGTAGCGTAGTTTCCAGTGATTTCAGTAGTTATGGTCAAATCGCAGATGATTCTGAAGAGTTGTCACAATACTCTTACGAGTCACCTTTTGATGATTCTGAGTTCCTCAACTTGGAAAACGTCAATCTCCAATCGGTCACTGTTGCTAAATAATTGCTATTCTTAGGTTCCAGCGCATAGCGATGGCTGCGAAAAGAGACCGAGCGGATAAGACAGGAACCAATGAGTTTGTTTAGTATATGTAGAAAATATAATGATGGACAGTACTAGCGTAGGAATATGTTGCTGGTTAAGCTTTTCTATGTACACGTGATCGCTTTTCGCTCTATCTAATGTCTATTGTCTATTCAGTCTTTTTGTCTACTTTATCTTTTCGCCTACTTTAGCTTTTTTCTATCTACTTATCTTTTCGTCTACTATCTACTTATCTTTTCGTCTACTATCTACTTTTTCCTTTTCTCTATGCTTTAGTGTCCTAAGCCATCTTTTACTTCCGCCTGGTGGGTAGTCTGTTTGTAAACTTCTTTTTGTAACCATCAATATAAATACCCCCTCAAAGGCAAGAAACAAAAAAACCAACTAGCTATCCAATGACTGCTACCAACGAGCCTGCCGTAGAGCAGAAGCAATTCGAAAAAAAATTCATTAATCACATCCAAAAGTACCCCATTGTCAACTCTTCGAAGGATGCTGTTTTTTCACTTCCTTACTCGGAACAGATTTATGCCTTTGTGGGTCCGTACTACAGTACAATTAGAGACACCCAACCAGTCAAGGTCGTCTTTGACAAGGGTGATTCCGTTGGTGATACTGTCTTAACTAGAATTGATGAAAAAGTTCCTAAGCTCAAGACTTTGGAAGTCCATGATCTCACTGATCCAGTGACTCGTCCTGTGAATGGAGCAATTGAAGACATCAAGAAAAAAAAGGCTCAGTTACATGACAATGTCGAGAAGAAGATTCTCGTTCCTTCTATTAAGGTTGTTGCTGATGTTAGAGGCAAAGTCCATTCGATCGTTTATGATGCCAATGGGAAAGATGTCATCACTAGCAAAGCTGATCCATTAATGGGGCCCGTTAATGATCGCTTGGTCAAGTTTGTGGAACTTCATTTCCCTCTGGCGGAGAAAGTCTCCAAAGAAGGACAACCAAGTGAAGCTTCCAGAACAATCAAGATAGTCTACAATGTGATTGCCAAATCCAAGTCTGAGGCTACCACTTAGAGATGTCTTTGACATTTTTTTTATAGGAATAATCTAATTCTGTTTATTAACATGCAGTAGTTTACAAATAAGCAGTGGAATCATGCTGACTTCTTTTTCTTTTTAGGAGTGGACTCTTCATCATCGCCTTTACGTTTCTTTTCTTTCTTTTCTTTCTTATCTTTCTTTTCCTTCTTGTCTTTCTTTTCTTTCTTGTCCTTCTTTTCCTTCTTTTCCTTCTTGTCTTTCTTTTCCTTCTTATCTTTCTTCTCTTTCTTTTCCTTCTTTTCTTCTTCCTCTTCTTCATCACTTTCTTCGGCGTCTTCCACAAGAGCCTCAGCCAAGTCACTACCCTTGATCAAAGATAAAGCTTCATTCATAGCATCGGAGTTTTTCATTGGGGCAGCACCAGTTTCATAGAAGTTCAATCTGTCTTCCACTTGCTTCTTAAGAATTTGACCAAAGATATTTGTGGGGGCATCACTGTAATTATCAATTCTTGAAGCAATGGAACATTTATTGGCCAAGTATCTTGAGATTCTCCCCTTATTCTTAGAACCAGCTCTACCAATGAAAGAAGAATGGTAAATCAACCCATATTTAGGAGTGTTACCTTTGGTCTTCAAGGCTCTAAACAAGGCCTTTTCTGCACCCAAGATTTGCACGGTGGAAGCTGCTTGTTTAGATAAGTTGGTCAAGGAACCAGCATGAGAGATTAATCTAGCACCAACAACTTCACCAATCAAATAAGATAAGTTGGGAGCAATAGTGTTCATCTTTTCGGTCAAGTAAGCATAAAGATTAGTTCTGTACTCACTAAGTTTAACCACTCTTTCGGCAAAGGTGGAGACATTCTTCATATCATCATCACTGATATCTTGACCCATGGAGATTCTAGCATTATCGATGATTCTTTGGGCGATTCCGGCATCATCATTCACCAAGGCAGAAATATCATGTAATGATTCATCATTCAAAGAAGTCTTATCTTTTATGAATAATGCCAATCTAGCAAAGGCATAATTATCCGAGACAATCTTGGCCAATTCCGGGAAATGCCATCCATACCACTCTTTAACTCTCATGGAGAAAGTATTTATATCCTTATCTAATTGATCTAATAAGGCAATGGCTTGAATGATATGATTATCATTCTTTTGTACAGAGAATTTAACTTTAGCTCTAGAGAAGGCATGACCCAAACCTAATTGAGCTCTTTCAATATCTCCATCTTGAAGGTCTTTCAAAAGTTTAGTACCAAATACTCTAACACCTCTAAGGAAATCTTGAACGACTTCATTAGATAATGAATCGATGTAAGGGAATAATTCTTTAATGGAAGGACCTAAATTTCTATCGGAAATACCCAAGGTGATCTTATTTTTAGAGGAACCTTTAGGGATGTTTAATTCCAATACTGACTTCAAGTAATCACTGACCAATCCTTCGGAGATATCATTGGCATTTTCTAAAGCTTGAGCAGCACCTTGGAAAGGAGCAAAAGATACCAATTCCACCATTTTAGAGAATTTGGCCAAATCATTACATGCTTCTTGCACTTCTTTCAGGATAGCCTGAATATCATCTTGCTGGATCAAAACCTTGAAGATGGCATACCCAGTAGGCTCTTCGAAAAGGAGATAATCAAGACCTCCCATGTTGCTGATAGTGTAGGGTAGATGTGAAAATTTCTTCTCATCTCAAAAAAATCTAACAATGTGGGTTTTGTGTAAGAATAGTGCGAAGAGATAAAAGGGAAAGAAAACAGGAGGGAGGAGGAAGCAAGCAGATGAGAGATAAGAGGAGAGATTACAGATGACAGATGACAAGAGGATAAGAAGTATTAATAAAGAATTTTGAATGCATTAGATCATTTCTCTTTCTCTCTCTATATATATGAATATGTAATATACTTGTACCGTAGAATGGGTCAAGACGTCATGTGATATTACTCACATGATCAACATCACATGATCCACGTCACATGTCAAGATATGTCGCGACATTGTCGGAAGGCTGAATGCTGTTGTTTACCGAAAACTGTGCGTTAGCATGATCATATTAAAGAAATTCTATTTGTTTCCACCGCGATGCAGGAATGGATGATTGCGGCAAAGTATCATCAAATCAGCACCAAATCACGCTACGGGTGTGAGACGTAATCTTTCATCAAATATATCTTAGGTTTTTTTATCTATTGATAAATTAAAGATAATTAAGTACAAATGTCGTTAAAGCGTATTAATAAAGAGTTAGGAGATTTGGGAAGGTAAGTAGAGTAGAGTATAAAGTAAAGGAGAAGGAGAAATACTAACATATTCAGAGACCCACCATCATCTTGTTCAGCAGGTCCAGTTGGTGATGATTTATATCACTGGCAAGCTTCTATAATGGGACCTCCAGATTCCCCTTATGCCGGTGGGGTGTTTTTCTTATCTATTCATTTCCCAACGGATTATCCATTTAAGCCACCAAAGATAGCCTTCACGACAAAGATTTATCATCCAAATATCAACGGGAATGGTAACATTTGTTTGGATATATTAAAAGACCAGTGGTCTCCTGCGTTGACCATTTCCAAGGTGTTGTTATCTATCTGTTCCTTATTGACTGATGCAAACCCTGATGATCCTCTTGTTCCAGAGATTGCTCATATCTACAAACAGGACAGACCAAAGTATGAGTCCACTGCCAAGGAGTGGACAAAGAAGTATGCTGTTTAGATGGGGAGACATTGAGATTCGTCTACATAGATAATATATTGCATCTTAAGACTGCTGTAGTGTTCATAATTTTCATAATTTTCTTTTTTTCTTTACTTCTTGACATTTCTACACTTCTAGTTTTCCACTTTTCTACTCTTTTGTTGTTCCATTTTTCTCTGGTCTACTTTTCCACTTTTCTCTAGTCTACTTTTCTACTTTACTTCCATTACTTTTATCTCATTAATTCGATCGCGACTCATATTTATCACCAGTAATAATCACCAGTAATCTATCGTATAGACATTGGAATCGAGCGCCTTGTTTGTTGACAGCGTCTGATAGACTTCTATATTACTGGATAGTTCATTTCGTTGTCGTCTTTGTTGAGTTGCATCCATTTTTCACCATGGAAAAGCTACTTACTTTCCAAAAGGACGATGCCCATAATTTGTGTTCGTTGGCCAAGGCCTTGGATAAACGACGATTCTTTGATGTATTCTTGACATCTGTTCAGGCAAAGATTGTTCTGTATATCTTGGACCAACCTTTTGAATTATGGAGTAATTTTTTGGAAGGTAATTGTACCCTTGAATATATCAAAGATTCAGATAAATCCCCCGAAGATTTGATGGAAGAAGGGCATAAGGCAATAGAATTGTTGGCATTAAGACTAAGGTATCTCTTGTTTGAAAAAGCAATAGATTACTACTACAATTCCACCGAATTAAAAGATCATTACATAGAAGAAGTCACCGATGATTATGAACTCATAGACCAACTAGATGATTCCAGGCCCGAGGAGCCAAAGATAGAAAATACCCAAAAGGAGCCTACGCCTCAGATTCGTGAAGAAGAAGAAGATTTTGATGATGAAGAGGATGAACCAAAGCCAGAAGAGCCCACAGAAAATAATACTAATAATGTTGGCCATGACGTCGAGTTCAATGACAGAGGTCTTGCCGTGTTGAAAGTTCCTGTTTCGATGTTTAAAGTGCCAGGGGAGAACGAAGAGAGTGAAAAAGATGGCGATATCCCCAAGTCAGTGAAGGATCAAGAATTCTTGATTAGAGGGTTCAATAAGGTGTACCATAGTTTTGAATATGACAGAGAGACCTTGATCAAGAGAAGAAAGCTCGAAAAATCCGACTTGAAGTTGGAAGAGACGGAACATAAAAAGGACGACGTTACTGCTTCCAATGATAACGTGATAAACCTTGGCTCCGCATCGACATCATTAAAGCATTTATTAGGTGCCATCCAGGAGAAAAGAGATGATGTCAACTTGAATGATTTTGAGCTTAGAAATCTCTTTATGGATGTGAGGAAGAACCGAGGGAAATGGGCCAGTGATGAACGAGTGGGGCAAGAAGAACTTTATGAGGCAGCAGAGAAAGTTGTCTCGGAGTTACGAGGATCTACTGAACATTCCACTCCGTTTTTAAATAAGGTTTCCAAAAGAGAAGCCCCCAACTATAGCATGATCATTAAAAAACCCATGGATCTTAATATGGTAATGAAAAAACTTCGTAATTTATCCTATAATTCCAAGCAAGAGTTTGTTGATGATTTGATGTTGATATGGTCGAATTGTCTCACCTATAATGCCGACCCCAAACATTTCTTGCGGGCCCATGCTATCGCCATGCAAAGAATGACGCTTAAATTAATACCAACTATTCCTGATATCACCATAAAAAGCCGGGCCGAGCTTGAAAAAGAGGAAGGTGAATTGGAGTTGGAGAGTAAAAACGATACGCCCGAGATTGGTGCGGGAAAAACATCGAAAAAGGGCAGGAAGGCTACGGCAAAGGAGACTTCTGAGCCCGAAATTAAGGCTGATCCCGAGACTTCGTCGGTGACTCCAGAGAC
This sequence comes from Priceomyces fermenticarens, assembly GCA_030574455.1. NCBI lineage: Eukaryota > Fungi > Ascomycota > Pichiomycetes > Serinales > Debaryomycetaceae > Priceomyces > Priceomyces fermenticarens. The sequence goes on along the minus strand of JAJMEZ010000003.1, from coordinate 88,976 downwards.
AATCCAACCTTCAGTGGAACCCGTGGCGTCCACTGCCACCGCAACCCCACAACCAGATTCTAGTGCCAATGGAGAGCAAGTGGAGGAGGAAGATGATGAAGAGGAAAATGATAATGATGCCGGCTCAGTTGAGGAAGAAGATGATTTCGACCCCGAGTTTCTGGCGTGGAAATCCATCACCGCCAAATCTCGTGCTGAATACTGCTCCAAGAGAGCAGAGCTCTTTGATTCAGAGTCAAAGTTGAGGGCAGATGCCCCTGCCATTATCAGGAGATCCCAGGAGATGCAAAACTTCAGTCATTACTTGGATAATCAAGAAGTGGTGCAGAAAACAGGAAGTATCATGGAGGGTGAAGAGCCCTACTTAATGGAGCTCGATATTAATGGTGGATTACCAGGATTCGTGTATCTGGGGAAGAGTGAAGAAGATGAAGAAAGACAAGAACAAAAGCTTGTGGATATTGATTTGCGACTGACAGGTAGTAAGCATTCAGGGTTTGTCTTACCCACGAATTCCGGGTTGAACAAGATGTATATTGAGAATATCAGCGAGATTCAAGAGATCAGAAAGATTTGTTTCAAGATCTCGTTGATTCGCCAAATGCAGATGCAGCTGTTTGTGCACCACACCCAAATGAAACAGCCAGAGGTGGAAGCGATCAAGGAGATCGACGTGGATCCTATATCGAGATTATCAAACCACGAGGCCTTCAGTCATGAAATCCAATATAATGTGTTGAGAAGAAATATGGGGAAGATAGCCATGCAAACAGGGTTTGAATCTGCCGAGCCACTAGCGATCAACACTTTGACGCAATTGGCAGAGAGGTACATGAGCAATCTTATCAAGTCCTTGAAATTACATTCTGAGTCAAACTCGACCAACATGCTCACCACAAGAGAGATTCTTTTGGTTTCATTATTGGAAAATGGTGTAGAAAAGCCCGATGATTTATACACCTTTGTCACAGAAAAGATCTTGAAACAACAAGAGAAGCTCAAGAATTTGCGGTCGAAGTTGTCTAATTTCCTCAAGGAGTTGCTCCGGCCCGGGTTGGAGTCATTTAACGAAGGAAACTTTGATGATAATAGTGAGCAGTTTGTCACGGGAGATTTTTCCAATGATATTGGCGACGATTTCTTTGGATTTAAAGAGCTTGGATTGGACAAGGAGTTCAATCTCTTGAGCTCGTCGGTGCCCATCTACTTGTTACACTCCAGACTCCACAACTCATACACCACTGGAGGCAGTGTCGATACGAAAAAGAAGTACTTGGATCTTAAAGATTTTGAGTGCCCCCGCATCACTGCTACAGATATCGACAATCAAATTGGGCTTTTGGTACCATTCTATAAGAAACTTCTTGAAAAATCCAAGGCACATTATGTCAAGAACCAGAAAAAGAAAGGAGAGTCCACCGAAGTGCCCGAAGATCTCCCCCTCATTGAAGATGATGAGCTTCCGCAAAAGCAAAGAAACACCCGTCCTCGTCTCCCCCCCACGGGGAAGATCTCGTCGGTCAAGAAAAAGCCATTAGTGGGGTCTTTCTTTCTCGATGACCCCGAAGCTAACGGCGATGTACCTGTATAATATGACTCATAGATATAAAGACATTATTTCTAGCTTTAAATTCATTGATCAAATTTTGGCGTTTTATACAGTCCGTTATCTATTTCCCACGAGGCAATTATATGATTTTAACTAGTATGGCTAGGAACCTAGAAGAAACGAAAAAGCCGTCTCTTACGGGGTCTCTAGCCAGACTAACGAAGGAGGAGTTCGAGAAGAGAGATCTTTTCGGGAGAACCATCTTACATTTATTGATTTTGGCCAATAGAAATGATTTGTTGAAGCATTTGTTCAAGAACATTGAGTTGAAAAAGATCTTGTTTCTATGTGATTACGAGAATGGGTGGAACTGTTTGCATTACATTATCTTCTACAAGAGGCTTACAAGCTTTACGCTTGTGGTTGATCTTTTAATGAATAATTCCATGGGGTTGCAATCGACTGCTTTGTACGAGTTAATGAAGTGTAAGGATAGAAATAGAAACACTCCTATGCAGCTAATGGGCAACGATTTCAAGGATTTCCTCTCGATGCCCGACTATATTGACGAGAAGGATGATATCTACTCGCGGTATCGATACGATGGTGGCGACGCAAGAAAGAATTTCAAATCGTGGTGGAACCCGAAACGATGTGGGTCTGATTTGTATGTATATGGGTCCAATATCAATAATACGCTTGGTGTTGAGGATGGCTACGATAAATCCATTCCTTCAAGGGTGCTGCATAGGTTTTTCAGAAGTACAAAGCTTCTGAATCCTCGATATAGACAGGTGTGTATCTCCAAGAACCATTCGTTAGTGGTGACAAAGGAGGGTGAGGTCTACTCGTGTGGCATTGGATCTAGGGGCAGGTTGGGACACGGCATGAAACATCTTCAAAATAACTTTACGTTCAAGTTGATCAAGTATTTCGACGGAGAAGAAGAATCCGTCGACGACTCGAGAAAGGCCATCAAGGAAGTTTCCATATCTAATAATCATTGTATTGCATTATCATCCTCCAACGAGGTTTATACGTGGGGGTTGAACGACTTTGCCCAGTTGGGGCCTATCTCCACACATAATTCTTCGACGGTGTCTTCTGAAGTGTTTGATGCTACACCAAGACGTGTGGCCAGTGGAGACTTGAAGAAGAATCTGCACCACATTAGAGGCGTGGATGTTTCTAATATCCATTCTTTAGCATTCACCAAGAACGACATTTACTTCTGGGGGTTGAATATAGGTCAAATGGGGTTTTCTTCCACTGCCGGAATGTCTAACGATTGTCGTATCGCTGGTGTTTCTTACAAGGGCATAGTGCAAGAGTTTCCCCGGAAAATCACACTAAGAGAAGATATAAAACACGTCAAGACTTGTGAAACATGTACTTGTGTCGTGACCACCAACGATGAAATCCATATTTATTACCAGAACCAGCATTTTAAACTTCCACGAGTGCCCGTCAAGGGCCAGTCGAACTTTGACGTGTTTAAGCCCACAGCACTAACGCAGATCGTCACCATCGAGAAAATATGCATGAGAAGCCATCAGTGCATTGCCTTGTTGCTTGGAAGTGGCGATGTGGTATCTTTCAGTTTACTGCAAGACATCAGAAACATCAAGTACGCTTATGTGTGGAAATCTTACGATTTGGACATGAGAGCCGTCGATTTGGATGGGTCTGAAGATGGCTCTATAGTGGTTTGTACCCGAAATGGGTCGGTCTTTATAAAGTCTAACCAGCCGAGACTGAGAAAGAACTCCGTGGCAGAATCTTCGATGTCGTCGACAAAGAACAAGTTTAAACGTTTAGAGTATTTAAATAGGGTGATGCGGGTCTCTTGTGATAACCAGTTCACATCGTTTTCCTTTATACGAGACGAAATCGATTCTCTCCCTTTCAAGATGGTGAAAAGTGACTTCTTTGTCGATATGGAGTATTTGAGTGAATTGTCGAATGGATCAGCCACCAGAAAGCAAGATCAACTCTTGAGCGAAAGAGAAGAAGACACCTTTTTGATAGATTTCTTTGACTATGACTATTCCAGACGAACCAAGGCATTAAGTCTTATGCAAGAGGACGACGAGGACGAAGATGAAGACTTTTCCTGTGATGATTACCTTTACTTGAAGTATTCTACGAGGTACGATAATAATAAGCCCATCAAAGCAAAGTTTCTCTATCGATCTCTAGAGACATTCAGGTTTAAGCTGCTTCTTCACACCAATTCTGTCAGCTTATCTCCTGATAAGCATTATGATTTTTGGATTCAAGTTAACAACCAAAAAATTGGGATTCACCGGGCAATTTTCGAAGCTAGAAGCTCTTTCTTTGATCGTATATTTAACGAGGAAGTGGAAATAGCGGAAGAGGGCATTGAAGGGTATGTAGACACCAAAAGAGCGATGTTTGTGTTGGAGAACGTCACCGATATAAGGTCAGTGGTTGTGTTTTGTCATTTCGTGTATACCAACCGGATCTTGTCGTTCTGGGACGATTATTCCTTGATGGCGTGCCCTCCAGATGTTCGCACCGTGAAGGATGAGTTTGAATCGCTCTTGAGAATGTCTAAGTTGGGTGATGGGTTCGGGAGCTTTACCAAACAAAAGGTGTTTTGTGAATCGATTTGTACCTTGATTGGCACTCCCAAGGGCGATTTTGTGGTCAAGTTGAAAGACGGGGAGCTTAGATGCTACCTGCCAATCTTACGAGCTCGTTCTGCTCTCTTTGAAACCCTTTTATCGGAGAGATGGGAGAGATCTTCATCTATAGTGTTGGAGAGTATTTCTGTGAAGCAATTTGAAGTTGTTCTCCGACATTTACATGGCATGAATGATTTGCTTTTGTTTAACGATTTACAAGAAACTTCCGATTCCAAAGACGAGTTCACCAATGAAATCTTGGAGTTGATCGAAGTTGCGGACCATTTGTTGCTTTTTGACTTGAAATCGCTCTGCCAGCTTGCCATAAAGGACATGATCACTTTGAACAACGTGTTTATTCTCGTACTCCATGCTCACTATTTGAATGCCAACAAGTTGTTCAAAAGTTGTTGTTGGTTTATTTTCAACAACTTGGATATCTTGCTCTTTGATTCTTCAATGCGAGACTTGCCCATGGACGTTCTTCGAAAGATGGAGCAGCTGGTGTTGTTTTTCCATGAGTACAAGCTGAGAAAGATCAGGGGCATTGTGCAGAGTATATCACCGTTGGGGGCGTTTTTCGAGTCCAAATCCACTGCCCTCATTACGCAATTCCTCTATGATGATCAAGCTTATAAGGAGAACTTTATGAGCGATAAGCGAGGGTTCAGTGCCTTTGAGCCCTTGATCGATATAAAGCTCAGGAATAGGAAAAAGAGTAGAACTTATTCCAAATCGATTGTCAAGGATATCTCAGACTTTAGAAGGAGTGTTCAAGAGAAAAATGAAAAGTCAGATACTTCCGATATAAAGAACGATTCGAGGCCTGATTCGAGGCCTGATTCGAGGCCTGATTCAGGGCCCGAATCTGGTATTGACGATGAATTTGAAGTCGTAGTCAGAAGAAAGAGCCTGCATTCAAAGCCATTGGAGCTTGATTCATTAAGGGCTCAGTTGGAGGAGAAGTCGGATCCCAAGAAAGAAAAACCCAAGCTCAAGGGCACTATCTCGAAAGTTTCTCAAAAGGAGCGCAAGAGAATGGCCAATGGCAGTGACTCTACGCCTCCTCCAAGACCTCTGGGATCGAGATCTGGGGGTTCATGGTCTGCGGCCGTGGGTGGAGCTTCTAGTTCCGAATCATTTGAGTCGGGTGCCCCCAACTTTGTTAGAAAAAGCAATTCCAATCCTTGGAAAAAGGCCACGGAAGACTATCCTTCATTGGAGACAAACTGCTCGTTATCTTTGAACGATATCATGCTTCAGGAGACATTGAAGGTCGAAGAAACCAAGATCCGCGAGCTTGAAAGAGTACGTTTAGAAGACATTCAACGAGAACAAGAATTTGCCAAATGGTGGGAAGAAGAAACTGCCAAGGTGCAAAAGGAAATGAACGGTGATAAGAAAAAGAAACCCGAAGTGAAGAAGAAGAAAAATGAACGGAAAAGAAAGGAGAAGAGGCGAGAAAGTGAAGTGAGAGGAATGTAACTTATTGATGCATAGAATATATAATCTAATCATGAAAGTAATTAATAGTCAACATCTTCTGGGAACCAGCCATTTTCTTCGAAGTTGACAAAGTATTTGTCCAGTACTGGTACCCCTTCTGTACGTAGTATCTTTGCCTGTTCAATCACACTACTGGAGTTTTCTCGAGGGGAGATCTTGCCCGCACTCAGTACCACTCTCCACCAGGGAATCCCGGACTCTATCTTTACCTCTGACTGGTCATTAAGCTGGTTTATTAAGTAGGGAAAATGCTTTAGGGCAGTACCCACTTGACGAGAATTTCCTGGTTTCCCCAAAACGTATGCGATATGGCCTAAAGTTAGAGCAGTTCGAGAAAAAACAGACTATACTTACCATAACTCGTGACGCGCCCGTAGGGAATCTGGTGAACCACGCTAAACACTCCAGCGTAGAAGGCTGTGTTCTCTTGCGTTAACTTCATGCTTTTATATAATGTGAAACATAAGGGAGAAAACGTCCGGTTTGCACGTGATGCCTACAACTTTTCTTTTTAGTTTCTATCTTTATTAACTATCTAATGTACAGACTAGTGATGCACTTACAAAGCTAACAAAGCACCGGCAGCCAAAGCAGCAGCACCTGCGACACCGTAAGAACCAGCACCAGCTTCGTAAGTGGAAACGTTAGCTGGAGCAGAGCTGTTGGCAGCAGAAGAAGCTGGAGCAGAGGAAGCAGCCTCAACGGAGGTTGAGTGATCCTTAGCTGGACAGTTGGTGACTTCGGTACCACAAGAAGTGATGGTAGCCAAAGTGGTTGAGTCGTCAGTTTGAGTGACGGTAGCAGCAGAAACAGCAGCGGAAGCAGCAGCGAATAAAGCGATGATTGAGAATTGCATAGTTGAGCGAAAGACGAGTAGTTGGATAATTGATTAATGAGCAAGACCAAAGTAAGAGGTGGAACCTCTTTATATATAGTGAAGGTCGTCTATTCGTAAGTGCAATTGTTGCACACACTCCCGAATTAACGAGAATTGCAAGCTCGAAATTGAAGTTCTCGATCCCAATTAGGCAAACTGTAAACAGAAATCGCATTCACGTCAAGCGCGTTTCGGAGGATTTAGTCCCACAACCAGCCGTAAATCTGCGGAATGCTTCTGATGCTGGCGGTGCTCCTACGCCATTAGATCGATCGAAGTACGGGGCTTGTTGCAGACGACGAAACGGGAAACACGACTGCTTCCAGGGGAAGGTACGAGGCGAGGTGAAGGGAACCACACAGGATGTTGCACCGCTAGCACACAGGCGTCACCCGGGAGATACCCAGAAATCACACACGAACTACACAGAAATCACGGAAATCACACCGCAAGTTACACCAAATTATAACGCGGAAAGGGGCAGTGATCTATAAATAAATGGATGTGTATTTTAGCTCTTAACCTTTACCATTATGTAAAGTTCGATATATATTTGGTACTTTTTTTCATCGTCGTCGACTTGAGGAAGTTGCGATTTGAGCGATTCGTATTCCACGCCTAAATCTCCTAACTCCAGTTCTCGCATCTCGACTTCCGCTTGCAACTCTTGAAGTTCGGAGTCCTTCCACACCGCCATTTGCTCAAGGATCTCAGAGTATAACCGGGGAAAGATCGTCAAAACAAGCATGAGGGTGTCCTTTGTTGTCAGACTCACGTTATCTTGAAGCCAAAACATCCAGTCGCGGTCTTCCACAAGATATACATAGTCTCTTGTTCGTATCACGACAAAATTAATGAGATGATCCTTGACGTAAATAAATGTGCTTCTAGCAATGGAAGAGCTAATTCGTTTGGTGACCCGAAGACATGCCACCAATCCCTTGAGAAACCTCCGTGGGGAATTCACTTGATCTTCTTGAATCAAGTTAGCTTCAATGGTATCGGCTATACGGTCTCCAGCATAGCAAAAGATATAGAGTATCAGCCCCAAGCTGACAACAAACAACACCTCCAACCAGTATTCGGCTATTAGGGCATGGATCCCCAACATGTACAATGTAAGTGAATATTTAAAGATGGTGAACCCATAATTGGCCAAAAACTGCCGGATTCCTCCCATTATCGTTCTTCCAATGCGTCTTGAGTTGTCTAGAACCACGCGGGGGTCTATCTGTGTTGCTGGAACATGAATAGATGGAGGACGACGACTATCATAAAGCAACACTTGTACCTGTTGCATCAAGGTGTTCCCGCGGTGATCTTTGAATGTATTGTGCAATTTCGATGCTCCTGAGGAACTCAAGAGCACGTATGGCTGGTGGGTGCCGTCATCGACAATGATGCATTGCGCCGTGTTAAGCAGCGCAGTTTGGGGGCCGTGCCCGCTATCTAGTGTTACCTCATAAAATTTGTCGCCTATATCGTCCTGTGACACCAACATATCATTAGTGGTGGTATCGTTGGAAACTACTCTTTCGTAGGTATCTCCGCGTAGACCCCATTGGACCCCATTGTCCAAAAGGATCTTTAGCGGCTCGAATCTTGTGCGTGGTGCTTCCGGCGGAGGATTATCGTTGGGTAAGAATTCAAACCTATTGGGCGACCGAAGATCTCGCCAAAAATCGCTGCTCAACACCCCGCCGGCTCCACTAACATTTTCTGTGACTTCAAGTTGAATCACCACGATATTGGACTGTGTTAGCATCTCCCTGCTCAAGGCGAGCACATCGTATAAATAATCGTCGTGGCCCCCAATTAAATGGGCTTCATAGTATAATTTGACCTGGTCAGGGAACGTTCTCGCCACAGAATTCTCATCGACTTTCTCAATGATCTTCCTCTTGAAATCCATGATAGTAGTTTTCCTATTGGCCTCGATCAAGCTCGATTGGAGGCTTTCAATGGACGATTCGATCTTGACCAAAAACCGGCTGCTGCTTTGGGCAAGCTCAAACTCCACCGGATACAACGGCGCTACGTCCAAATTGAGCACATCGTAAAGAGTTAATTCATCATCACTAAACTGCGACCCCAACCGTTTCAATATGATCTCATCTTCCACACCACGCTCCTTAACGTAGTCCTTGATCGATTCCAACGTACTGCTCAAGGGCTCTCGCAAATTAAGCGTCTGATCATCCCATTTGATCAAGATATCTACCATTTCTTCCATAGCATCCTTCGAATGCCACCCTTCCTCCAACTCAAGATCAAACACAAATTCCTGGTTTTCCTCCGCCATATTGAGGTCAAGAATGCTCCAAAACTTCTCGTCGTCCTGTAACTCCACGCCATCCCTGGAAATATGGATATATTTCGGCTCCACTTGGGCTCGAACCCATATCAGATGCTTCACTGCACCCACACTATGCTTTACCGTCGCCCGCACAGTATACTCTTCATGATCCCTAGGCCGAAAGCGGAGCTTAATGGGCAGGTTCATAATGATACAACCAATAGTAGTAATAGTAGTGGTGGTAGTGGAAGTAATTAATCGTAATTAGTAGTTGTTAGTCTTTTTATCTATCACTGCATACTGATAAAAGTTTCATAAAACAGATTCCTGTATACATTAACTCCCATTCCTGTATCCTGCACTATTTACAAGTCTATGTACAAGCTATTTCTTAATGGCATGGTACCGTTTACCTCTAAAGGCAAAGAGCTGACTGTTGGCCTGGAAAGTTTCTGTAGGATTCGAATCCACCAAGTCGAGTTTGGTGGAGCCAAAGATATTTTTTGTGGGGTTCATCAAAAAGTCCATCCCATCGTTCAAAGGATGGTTTTTCAACCAGTCAATTTCTCTTTCCATGTCATTGGCATGGTACCCGGTGACGAAAACGGGGCATTTCGATTCCAAAAGTCCCTTGAGCGACTTGTTCCATGCGACCTCGTCGGCCGTTTGGAACCCAGGATGGAACAAGAAAAAGACGTCCAAGTATGGATCAAAGGGGAATAAATCTTGAGTGTCGTAAACATCATGGAAATATTGGGTATGATGATAAAGTGTGATTTGCTCATCATATCTGTTCACCAACGGTCTCCCATAGGGTAAGTCCGTAGGTTGGAAGCTTCTTGTTTCATAGTTGAAATATGATTCTGGCCCAATAAAGTGGAATTCGAATTTATGATCGGGGAACAAGTACCCAAATTGTTTCCATACGTATCCTGGTAGCATGGCCTCCATCTTGGCCCCCACAATGAAGATTCTAAGGGCTCTTTCCTTAAAAGTATTTTCATCCTTAGCTCGATTGTAAGGGGGGTATAAGGTATATTTTAATGCTGAAAGCGACCTTAATCCCTCCAACAAAAGAGGTCCCTTCGGTGCCAACTCATACGGAGTGAACTTATGCATCGTCGAGGCCATAGTGATGGGGTAAGTCAATACCTTTGATGCTGCCGCCAAGTTGAATTCCGTGTTCATAGGATTGAAATCTCTGGTATAGAAAAAGGTATCCCATGATGACAAATTCGTGAGATAATCATGTTCCTGTGGGCCGGGGAAGATAAACTCGTCGAATTTTCTTCCTGATCTTAAATCATGCTCATATAAATTGACTTTTTTCAATAATTCATACTTCCTTTGTGATTGATATTCTTTGTCCGCTTTCCAAGCATCTTCTGAATAATGCGTGGGGATCCCTGAATGGGGGCACACAAAGTTCACTGGCTTCTTTGTTACGGGACAAAGGGCCTTTGTTCTAATGAATGCTGCTCTCATTCGAAGATCTTCATATGGAGACTCATCCCAGGTGTATAATGGTCTTTCTGCGGGTGATTTCCCATCAGAATCGTCCAAAAACAAAAGACGTCTAAGAAATGAAGCGTGCCTCTGCTGACACCTTCTTGAGACCCCAACGATCGATCTATTATACAACGCCATGTTTATCGTGCTAATATTTCGGGTGAATAAAAATTTAATGAGACTCTGCGATATATACAGGAGACGACATAAAAGGATATAAAAAGGATATAAAGTATAAAAAGTATGAATATTACATCTGCTATCTTTTAGCATCTGCTTTGCTATCTTGAATCGGCCTCGAAAACTTCTCGAAATTCCAGGCATTCTTCTTGGGATCCCATTGGGGTGGGTCGATGTATTGCCCCTTTTGGTCGAGCATGGTGTCCGGGTCGATCATGTGGAGGTGTAAGGATTTTTGCTTTTCGTGACCATTTCTTTGCACCATGACAAGATGCAAAAAGTTTCCGTGGATGTCATAGAGCTCAAACCATACCGTAAAGCTATCGGTCCATTGCACCAACTCTTTTTGACCCGGGATGGGGTCGGGCACTCTGAACTTGGAGTCGATTGCGTGGTAAAACACCTTGTAAAGCTCGTGGTATAAGTCATTGCCCGTGCCGGTGTAGATCATGATGGTACGAAGATTGTAGTATAGATCGAGGGTTGCAGGGGGTTCCTTGTACAGCCCCAAGTAGAAGTCACCATCCAAAATCGAAAGGAGAAAGTCGCCAATGCTGATCTTGTGCGTTGAAGGGATGGGGAATCGAGCATCTTCAAGGGGGGTCACCGAGGTGAAATTAAAGAAATCAAGCGGCTCGATTTGATTAAAGGGCATGATTGTGTGTTCGTCAACAGATTTACAATCGATGATATTCTGTGATTCCTCATAGTAATTGCCATTGAGTTCTTTGAATCTACAGAGCTGCGGCACATTAATTGTCATCTGATACTGGCAGGTCTTGATTTCATGCACATCGACAATCATCGGCGTAGGTCTTTCTGGATTCTCTGCTGGTCCGCATCTATATATGATTTCCACCAGTCTTGGTTCTCTGGTTAAATCACAAATTTCACCATCAGTCAATGTATGCATAAGGAATTTCGTGCCTCTAGAGGACCCCGGGATGCCACCTTGGAAGGGGATATCAAAGCTATCGGTTAAGATGAAATCAGACGCATCTAAGCGACTTTCTTTCCATGTTGATTGATTTTCTATCGCGATGTTCTTTTGCGTGGAATCAGCAAATCTCCCCAATAGATACACGTAATCCGGGTTCTCTGCCACGTATTTGCCCGTAGTGGCCAATTTCTCTAATGACAGATGGAATTGAGAGATCTTGTCGCCAAAGCAATACCCAAACGTCCAGTAATTAGTCAATGAATACCCTGAAAATATACACAGCTTCGTGGAAAACACCTTCCCCAACATCGTAATGGCATTATTGATCAACTCTTTATCGGACAAGTCGTCGTCTATCTGTATTTCATGCGGTTTGTGGTGGGGAATATGACATATATACCTTGACTCGTTAACCCTAAGCATCTCATACTGGCTCTCCTGGGCAAACAGTTGAGCCAAGTTCACAGGCACCTGAGCATTCTCCATCCTCACCGCATGCTTGGCCTCTTGCCCCAAGCATACCGTCAATAGTAGTATCCAGAGAAGCATAAGGAGAACAATGTCGCGATTTCGTGAAACAGTTTAGGTGTTTTTATCTACAAATTATTCCATTAGATTTCCACCATGTACCACTCAGAGTCGTCTTCTGATGTGGATGGACTCACCACGCCTCAGTTGACCAGTGGCCAGTTTAGCAAGGATGGTCCTCCTGCTCCGCCCAGACCACAGAGCCCTCCAGCAGAGGCCCCGTCAGAATTGGAGACGTATCTGAACCTAGACACCAAGCTTCGGCAGCTTCTACACTCCATCGACACCGGCGACGTCGAACTCGCCAAACGGGTCGATTCTGTATCAAGGAGATTACAAATCCTCAAAGAAAAGGCGGAGATATAACAAAGGTTATGAATGCAAATGTTAAGCTATTAAATAGTAAATGTAACTGTAAATGTTATGTTATGTTATGTTGTGTTATGTTAATGTAAATGTTTTTAGTGTTATCTTAAATTTAAAACTAATGCTAAATGTGTAATTAGTGTGAATGTGTTAAATGTGTTTCTGAATGTGTTGATAATTGCGATATATTAATCATGAAGCGTACAAAGAATCAGATAAGACGAGAGCGGCAGAAGCTCAAGAAGCAGAAGAGGGAGCCGGAGAAGGAGCAGGGAAAGATAGAGGCGAAGGCCGAATCGGACACGAAGGCGATAGAGACGAAAGCGGTAGAGAGCGATGAGATTGACAAGGATGAGATAAATGAAAATAAAGAGAATAAGGAGAATAAAGAGAATAAGGAGAATAAAGAGAATAAGGAGAATAAAGAGAATAAGGAGAATAAAGAGAATAAGGAGAATAAAGAGAATAAGGAGAATAAAGAGAATAAGGAGAATAAAGAGAATAAGGAAAAGAATGGAACTGAGATACAGAGCAACGCAGACGATCTTGATATTGACCTTGAGTCGGTTCCACCCGAGTTTAGGGCGATTTTCGAAAAGTACAACGGAAGAGATGACAGTCTGAGTGCTCTGGGCTCGGACCATCTGGACGCTCTGGACGCTCTGGACGCCCTGGCTCTCGATTCTGATGCCCTGGACTCTGATTATCTTGATCTGGAGGCTCCTCTTTCCAAGCGTCAGAGACGGAGAATAAACAAAGTGCCCATCTCCACCCTCAAGGCATCGACTTCGAGACCAGATATAGTAGACTTGCACGATGTCGATGCTAATGATCCATTCTTGTTGGTGGCATTGAAATCATACCATAACGTCATTCCTGTGCCTGGTCATTGGTCTGCTAAACGAGAATATCTCTCTACGAGAAGAGGGCTCGACCGTCCTCCATTCCAGCTACCTAAATTCATTCAAGATACTGGGATCCAGGATATGAGGATGGTCGATGATCGAACGTTGAAACAGCAACAACGTGATAGAGTGCAGCCAAAGATGGGCAAGCTTGATATAGATTATCTGAAGTTGTATGATGCATTTTTCAAGTTCCAGTCGAAACCTCGGTTATTTGCATTTGGGGAAGTGTATTTTGAAGGTAGAGAAGCCATGGATGATTATATAGATGAGGTGGCCGATATGAAGCCAGGAGTGGTGTCGGGCCAGTTGCGAGCAGCCTTGGGGCTTCCTGAACATGATGTCTCCGTGCCTCCTCCTTGGTTGGCTCTCTTTGCTGACTTGGGCAAGCCTCCAGCATACGAGACGATGGTGATCCCTGGCTTGGACGCACAGTATGATAATGATGGGTACAGAGCTCGTGTTGACGTCAAGAAGGTTGATGAAAGTTTAAAGGTCCATTGGGGGAGACCAGAAGCATATGAGGAGGAAGAAGAGGAAGAAAAAGAGGAAGAAGAAGAAGAGGAAGAAGAAGAAGCAGATGCAGATGCAGAAGCAAATGCAGATGCAGAAGATGAAGATGCACCAGTGGAGGTAGAGGAGGTACAACCCATGGTTCCAGAGGCTGACACCAAACTCTACACCGTCTTGGACCAAAAAGAGCCAGAATCTACAAAAGAAACTCCAAAGGATACAAACGAGCCTAAGCCCAAGTTCAAGTTTTAATCTTATATATTTGTAGCGTTACAATGTAAACTTATGCAATGGATGTTAAATATCAGCTAAAGGAGGTGCTGTATCTTTGATTTTATCGATGTGAGCACCAAAGGAAGAAACACATCTCGCCATAGTGGGAGATGATCTTGAGATGACATCGGTGAAATAAAAGTTTTCAATGGGGTTTTTCAATGGAGCACCAGAAACTTTAGACCCTCTATTCTTGATGACAATATCTTCGAATCCAATTTGAGCGAAATCTTTTGATACTGGTTCAATGACGTCGTGTCTCACCAAGTGAGGTGCAATTTCACTTAATCTAGCTCTCACGGCATATAAATCATCGTAAGGTAATGGAACACTCAAATATTCCGATAATGCTCTAATGATCTTCCAATCTTCACGAGCAGCATCAGGAGGGTTTGTGGCGGCACGAGTGATTTGTGCTCTACCTTCAGTATTGACATAAGTAGCCGATTTCTCGGTGTAGGCAGATCCTGGCAAAATCACATCGGCATAAGTGGCACCAACATCACCATGATGACCCTGGTAGATAACAAAAGCATCCTTTGGAATGTCACTCGAAGAAATCTCATCGGCACCCAATAAGTACACGATTTTAGGTTTGGTCTCCGCCACTGATGAGTCCAAGGTGACAAAGCCAACGTCAAGAGCTCCTGCACGAGAAGCTTCACGATGTAACAAGTTAAGACCATTCCATTCGGCAGTGTTGAAGTTTACGTTACGAGCAGCAAATTCAGCGACAATCTTGTAGATGGCACCAGCATCGGGAGAATCAGCAATACCAGAACCAACAACAATCATGGGGTTAGAAGCTTCTGCCAATTTCTTGCCTGTTTCACCCTTGAGTGCTGCACTCAAGGACTTGACGTCGACACCAAGATGTTCAATGTCGAATGTCGACTCAAATTCTTCACCAACGTAGCTGACTTCCACGGGAGCTCTCAACCAGCTACCTCTGATTCTAGCATTCAAAACAGCAGCTTCATGTCTTGGGTTAGTACCCACCAACAAGATCTGGTCGGCCTCTTCTATACCTTCGACGGTGGAGTTAAAGGTGTAATTAGATCTTAAATCCACGCCATATACATCCGAAGCTTGTTTAACATCGGTGGTGACATTTTCTGAACCCAACTTGTTCCAGAGATCTTTCAACACCACCATAGACTCCACATCGGTTAAGGCACCAGAGATGGCCTTAAGCTCATTAGGAGATGGTTTAATCTTACTGAAGGCGGCGCTAATGGTGGATAATGCTTCATCCCAAGTAGCAACCTCAAAACTATCGCCATTTCTGATCAAGGGGGTGGTCAATCTTTGTGTCTTTAACCCATCACAAGCAAATCTTGATTTATCTGAGATCCACTCTTCATTAATTTCGTCATTGAGTCTTGGCAACACTCTCATGACTTCCATACCTCTAGCATCGACTCTAACGTTCGATCCCAAGGCATCCATTACGTCGATGGTTTCGGTTCTCTTTAATTCCCAAGGTCTGGCTCTAAATGCATATGGCTTAGAAGTCAAGGCCCCGACAGGACACAAGTCGATTATGTTACCCGACAACTCTGAGTTGATGTTTCTTTCAATGTAGGTACCAATTTGAAGATCATTACCTCTACCAGAACTACCCAATTCAGGGGCACCGGCCACGTCATTCATGAATCTGACACATCTTGTGCAATGGATACATCTGTTCATGGAGGTCTTGACCAAAGGCCCAATAGCCTTATTTTCCACGGCTCTTTTACCCATTAATTCGGTGAATCTACCACGATCAGATCCGTATCTATGAGATTGTTCTTGTAAATCACATTCACCACCTTGATCACAAACAGGACAATCCAAGGGATGATTTTCCAATAACATTTCCGTGACTCCCTCTCTAGCCTTTTTAATTCTTTCGGAATCGGTATGAACAACCATGCCATTTTGCACTGGAACAGCACAAGATGCAATTAATTTCGGCATTCTTTCCACATCTACCAAACACATACGACAATTACCGGCGATGGCCAATTTATCATGATAACAGTATCTTGGAACCATCACTCCTGCCTTATCGGCAGCTTGTATAATAGAAGAACCTGCCTCGATAGAAACCGTACGGCCATCGATGGTTACTTGAACATCGGCAAGCTTTCTGGCACTGGCACTTAAGCCACGTCTTGATAAGCCAGAGCTTGATGCCCTTAATAGCGACGATTTCACTCTGAACATTCTAACGAGTATTATCGTCTTGATTCTATAAGTGCAGTGGTGATGTTTTTTGTACGTTATTGGATTTTTGGTAATACGATTCAAACAAATCTGATTCGCTAGTGTGGTCTTCGCGCCGGGTAAGCGTCCCCATAATAGAAAAAAGTTCTGCCCCCCAATTTTCCCCCTACCCCCGCGAAGACTAGCGACCACTTGCGGCACTGGCTCGCTAGATTACTTCGCTGTGCTATGAGTGGCCGAAAAAATCGGGCGAAAATTTCGGCCATCGGCCAAAATCGGAGTCGCTGCGCTCATTGGGCAGTCTACATTAAAACATTAACTGATTAAATTAATCCTATTGTCCTATTTACTCCTTCTTGTCGTCAGTCACGAGGAGAAACAACACCAAGGGAGTGACGATCCAAATCCAGTTCTTTTGGATCCACGACCTCGTATCCTCTTCCTCTTCGACCTCTATGGTTTCTCCCTTTTCGTTCTTTACCACCGTCTTCTTGATCACGGGCTCCGGCTTCTTCTGCGCCCTCTTGAGAGAATCTGGGTCCATGTTGGGCTTGGGGGCAAAATTTGGCTCGTGGACTTGTACGTCACCATGACCACCATTGGCCAATGATACCGTCAATGACTCCCTGTTCAGATCTAAGTATACCAAGATCAGCTTGTCACTTAAGGGAGCAACCAGCGAGTGGAAGGCGGTGACCGTCAAACAATCTCCGCCCGTGCCTATGCAATATTTTTCTTCCAAAGAGATATCAACTGTCTCCTGAGTCAACGTCGACGTCTCGGTATCGACCGTCCCCAACTTGATCTTCTTCCCTGAATCAAGCCCGCTAGCCTGCAACTGTAGCACCGTAGCAGTTGCCGTGGCCATCACCATGGCAATCGCCACCAATAATACCAACCACTTCATAAAAACCGATTTATTTATTATCAATTAAGTCGCGACTGCGACACGTTAACTGTTGACTTGACTGCTAACACTATTACTTCATCTCTATGAAACGGGAAGTCACCTTGGCTAAGAGGCTAACCACGCTAAGACGAGCGATAGAGAAGGACCCGCCGTCGAAGGGTTACCTTTTTTCCAGCATCCAGAATTGTCAGGACTATCTCAACTACTGCAAAAAAAACAGCATTCAGCTTGATTCAACAAACTTTAGAGGCACCTTGTATGAGCTAATGGCCATGGATCTCTTGAAGAACCGTCTCCACTGCAATGGGCTCTTGAAAGTTGGCGGTGCCAATGACCAGGGGGTCGACATCATTGGCCGATGGAATCTAAGACACTTTTGGGACCAGTCACTAAGTAGCTTCCCATTGACGAGAATAGTTCGCGAGATCAAGCAGGGCAATTCCATGCTTTATGAGGCCAAAGAGGTCCAGCAGGTGCTAAACTTCAAGAGCGACAGGGAGCGGTTCTCGCTAGAGACGGATATCAGTCTCTTGGTGCAATGCAAAAACTACCAAAAGAAAATCAAGGTATCAACCATCCGCGAGCTTACCGGCACCTACATGAACCACACAAGGTCTTCTAAGCGAAGCTTTATGTTTCTCATCTCGCCGTTGGGGCTCACGAAACAGGCACAGATCCTCATGGACACCCTAGACATCCCCATGATTCATTGCAAGCTATCGAGTCTCGAGGCCGATACCAGTGCTGATGTCTACAAATTGGCGAATTGGCAAGGGGGGGTGCTCCATTCGGTGTACCTCAACCCTTACGCCCGTGACGTTCTACGAGGCATGAATATCGAATCTCAAATCAAATTACTTTTAGCATAGTTAACAATTTAACCTATCGTGGTATACTCTTTTGACATTAGGAGCTGCCAGCCAATGGTACAACCCGTTGTCAAACGTGTGGGTCCCTGTGGTGTATTTCGTAGTCAATGTCGAGGCAGCAGAAGTGGGCGCAGCAGAAGTGGGTGCAGCAGAAGTGGTTGCAGAATCAGCAGCACTGGCTGCAGCCAGTCCAGATCCTCCCCCGATGAAGCTCTTCATTTGTTGAGCGAAATTCCCATTGCCATTGGTGTTTGCAAAAGCTGCAGAGGCGTCCCAGATGGCAACACCCCCGAAGTTTGCGCCCGACTTGATCTGGTTGATGGTGCTTTGCGCAGTGGAAGAGTCGACGTAACCTGAGCCGGCGGCAGAGGAACTTCCAGCAAGACCAAGAAAGATCTTGATGTTCTTGTTTGGAGCAGACAGGGCAAAATCTTCCCATGACTCCCAATTGAAACTGTTGCCCACGGAACAATAGTTGTTGTAGAATTGGATAAAGGCAAAGTCCAATGGCACTTGACTCAATAAATTGCCGACAGACTTGTCAGGATAGGGGCATTGAGGAGCTGCTGAAAGATAGTAAGTTTTGGAGGAGTCCTTGTCCATATAGTTTCTCAATTTCTTGGCCAAGGCCACGTATCCTACTTGGTGCTTGTTTTCAATGTCAAAGTCGAAACCATCGACAACAGCATCATCAAACGGACGTTGACTTCCAGAACCACCACCAAACGTGTTCCATAATGTTTGGGCATAATCCTGGGCTTCAGAGTCAGAATTGAATCCGTAGTTCCCCTTGGAACCCCCCATGGACAAGAGAACCTTTTTGCCCTGAGATTGACATTTTTTGATGTCATCTCCAACACTAGAGCAATGCGACAACCCATTGGACAATGAGCCGGAACATTCGCTCGCAAGGTTAAGCAGCGATTGTGGGAAGTTGTTAAGGAAACTCAATAAGACGATATCAACAGCATTTGACGAGCAATATTCGCCTAGCGAACTCTGAGATCCAGCAGAGTTTTGGCCCCAGTATACGGCCACGTTATTGGAACCACTAGCATCAAACGCATGGACGGCAATGAGGCCGGCAATAGCATAAAGAATTTTCGCCAACATAAGGAAAGACTGAAGTTAGTTAAGGAATGAATAGAGTTTGTAGATAATAGACATCATTAGATTACAGTAAGGTATTTATATATGATGGAAATTCCGCTTTTATTTTTTTCGGAAGCAACATTGACGTTTTTAGATGGTTAAGGATGCAGAAATGGTCTTGGTATGCAAAGGTGGGGGTTTTGAGTTACGTCAAGCTTTTTGACATCCTCCTTGTTAGGGTGAGGTTTTGCCTAAATAGTGTGCAACCAGCGAGGAAATTGAGAAAATGGTGAAAAATGAAAAAAAGAGAAAATATGATGAAAGCAAAGAAATGAACAAGAAAAAAAGAGAAAAGAGTATGGGGAAAGGGAAGGAAGAGAGGAAAAATAGCGAACAGGTTCTAGAGTACAGAGTGTTAAGGAATGTAGAATGTAAAAGTTCTAGTGTTTAACAGTAATGTCGGTGTTGAGACATCGCGCTTTTCGCAACCATTTTGGGCATCAGCCAGCATGAGTTTAAGACTTCGAAATGAAATAAATGGAATAAGTGGGCGCATGACGTTACATTGTTTATCCCCAACCCCCCTGGTACCTTAGATACTCGAGAAGAAAGAGGTGAAGAAAGAGAAGAATAAAGAGATGAAGTGGACGCGACAATATGCAGGAAAGCAAATGAATATTGATGAATTGAATAGTAGGGTGGGCATAAAACAATGACTTGTTGACGATAAAAGGATACGATGGGAGAAGGATGAGACAAATGAGAAACGATGGAGAAACGATTGAGAAACGATCGACAGACAGAATAAGATAAAATAATAGGCATAGACAACTTGAGTGGACTGATTTTTTTTTATTTCAGAGATAGAGTTTCAGAGTTAAATGTTGAGAGTTTCAGAGTCCGATCAGCGTATGAGTTATGCGTATCATAGATACATTGTTGAGTCGAAACTGTTTGCACAATCACGTTGCATTATTTTCTGACCGCGGCTTATTATCACATTCACTTCCAGTGGTTCCCAATTGGGACACCCAAAAAAGCAATAAACATATTAGGCTTAGAGAGAACAGAGAACAGAGAACAGAGAACAGAGAACAGAGAACAGAGAACAGAGAACAGAGAACAGAGAACAGAGAACAGAGAACAGAAAGACATAGAGGAATCAATGAGAAAAAATGAAAGGTAAGAGAGAAAGAGGAGATAAGGACAGGATCTGGACAGAGATAAGACATCTAGAAAGACACCCTGACAGATAACTACAGATATCTATAACTTTCTACAGTTGTCTACAGTATCCAGAGAGGATTTCGTCTCCTATTCGTTGTCAGGTGCAGTTTATGATCCAAAATTATTCGCCGAAATTTCGGCGAGTGTTATGCACCCCGCCCAAAAGGGAAACGCATGCTTCCACACCCCCATTATTTTTCGGCGAAATTTCCCCCTATGATTGGCGGAGACACTCATTTGTGTACCTTGTGGTGTCGAAATGGCGTCGTAATGGTCGAGAATTCAGCTGCCAGAAGGTATAAATAGGGCAATTTTTATCCTCATAGTCAAGTAAATCCCCATCATAAACATATTCAATGCCATCTGTACAATTCAATTCTACCAAAGCGGAAAAAAAGGGTAACGAACTTCATACCAAGTTCACCTATGAGAGTTCCTTAGTGGAAAAGGGACCCCAGGGGATATTGAATGTCAAACCCACAGCCATTGATTACGATTTTAAAGTCGATTTGACGGTCAAGAAAACAGGGTTATTGCTTGTTGGATTGGGTGGGAACAATGGTACCACTCTTGTTGGATCCACTTTGGCCAACAAACACAACATCTCTTTTGAAACCAAGGAGGGTGTCATTAAACCAAACTATTACGGTTCAGTCACCCAAAGTTCCACCCTCAAGATTGGGGTTGATCTGGAAGGTAATGACGTGTATGCTCCATTCAACTCGATTTTACCATTTGTGAGCCCTAATGATTTGGTTGTTGGCGGATGGGATATCTCCAAATTACCCTTGGATAAGGCAATGAAGAGAGCCAAGGTATTGGATGTTTCATTACAAAGCAAGTTGTATCCTTACCTTAAGAAACAAACTCCACTCCCATCGATTTATTATCCAGATTTCATTGCCTTGAATCAAAAGGGTAGAGCAGATAACGTCTACAATTCCGATTCTAAGGGAGACGCCCTCACCAACCAAAAATGGAAGGACGTTGAAAAAATCAGAAATGATATTAAAGAGTTTAAATCTAAAAACAAACTCGACAAGGTGATTGTATTGTGGACTGCCAACACGGAAAGATACGCCGATATCGAAAAGGGAGTCAATGACACCGCAGACAATTTATTGAAATCAATCAAGGATAACCATGCCGAGATTGCCCCATCGACAATTTTCGCAGTCGCTTCCATTTTAGAAAACGTTCCATACATCAATGGATCCCCACAAAATACGTTTGTTCCTGGTGTCATTGAATTGGCCGAGAAGCATAAATCCTTTATTGGCGGGGATGATTTCAAGAGTGGACAAACCAAGGTGAAGTCAGTTTTGGCGCAATTCTTGGTGGATGCTGGGATCAGACCTATCTCCATTGCCTCCTACAATCACTTGGGTAACAATGATGGGTACAATTTGTCGGCACCTCAACAATTCAGATCGAAGGAGATCTCCAAGGCATCGGTGGTGGATGATATCATTGAATCGAATGAGATCTTGTACAATGACGAAAACGGTAAAAAAATCGATCACACCATCGTGATCAAGTATCTCCCCGCTGTTGGAGACTCCAAAGTTGCCATGGATGAGTATTACTCCGAATTGATGTTGGGAGGTCACAACAAAATTTCCATCCACAATGTATGCGAGGATTCGTTACTTGCTACACCATTAATCATTGATTTGGTCGTGGTGACCGAATTTTTATCTAGAGTTAGCTACAAGAAGGCCAATGACCCCGATAGTAAATATGAGGATTTCTATGCAGTGTTGACGTTATTAAGTTACTGGCTTAAAGCCCCATTAGCAAAGCCAGGGTTTAAGCCTATTAACGGATTAAATAAGCAACGTTTGGGACTTGAAAACTTGTTACGGTTGCTCGTCGGGTTACCCGTCAACAACGAATTACGTCTTGAAGAAAGATTAGTTTAGGATATATTCATAGTATTCATAATATTCATGTTCATTTAAATCGTTTGTTAGTGGCTTTTTACTATAGTTTCTCACTTCTTTATCGGGTATCTATGAGGAGTGGCTTCCCCTCTCTTTCCAATTTGTTGGGCGAGTCCAACAGCGAGCGCATTAACCTGTAAAAAAACCCGGGGCATGTGCACACCAGGTCCCGCGCTGATAGCCCTAAACTGCAAACACCCTGAGCAGAAGATTTCCTTGTGATTATCGTCAAAAACTCCCACTAGCAACCCCAACTATTAATACGCTTATCGTGCTTTTCATAGAAAAAGTAGTAACGCATTAGTTAGCATTTCATGACCGCACTTACCGTTAAAGTTGGCGAGGCTAAGCCTGGCGAAACGGCCCCCAGAAGAAAGATCACGCAAAAGGATGGAGCTCTTGAAAAACCCGTCGACTCCAAGGCAACAAACATCCCTGAATTGTTGAATGAATGTTTTTCAAGAGGTGGCTCCAACAACGCTATTGGATGGAGAGAACTTAAGGAGATCTATGTCGAAACCAAAAAGATTAAAAAGATTGTTGATGGCGAAGAACGGGAAGAGAGTAAGGATTGGACTTTTTTCGAGAATTCCCATTACTATTACAATTCATATAAGGAGCTTCAACAAGTGGCACAGAAATATTCTCGTGGGTTAGTAGAGATTGGATTGGTTCCTGATCAACATAGTAAATTACATATATACGCTTCCACGTCTCATAAATGGATGAAGACCTTTTTGGCATCTGCATACCAGGGAATCCCCATTGTCACTGCTTATGATACTTTGGGAGAATCAGGATTGATCAGTTCGTTGGTGCAAACCGATTCTGAAGCTATCTTCACCGATAATGCCTTATTGGGGACCTTGGTGAGACCTCTTCAAAAAGCCCCTCATATCAAAAATATCATTCATGCCGACCCCATTGACCCTGAAGATAAAAGATTGAATGGAAAGCTTTACAACGACGCAAAAACCGCTAGAGATAAGATCTTGGAAGTTAGACCAGACATCTCTTTTTACTCATATGATGACGTGGTCAAGCTTGGTGCTGAAAGTAAAGATGATTCTCCATTACCCTCACCAAAACCTGATGATTTAGCATGTATTATGTATACTTCAGGATCCACTGGTACGCCCAAGGGAGTTATTATCTCTCATGAAAACATCTTGGCTGCAGTTGGTGGTGTCACAGTCAATGCCAGTAGGGCCTTGGTCAAGAGAGATGATAGGCTTATTGCCTTTTTACCATTGGCTCATATTCTTGAATTGGTATTTGAATTGGCAACCTTCTGGTGGGGTGGAACCTTGGGTTACGGTAACGTCAAGACCTTGACCGACGCGCTGGTGAGAAACAGTCAATCTGATTTGATGGAATTTAAACCCACTCTTATGGTTGGTGTCGCTGCTGTTTGGGAATCGGTGAGAAAGGGTATAATGGCCGAGGTCAAGAAATTGCCCGCTACCGTGCAAAGGATCTTTTGGCTCGCCTATAAGGGTAAATCCACATTTAATGCCTACCATATCCCCGGCGCCAGTATGTTTGATATCATTTTCAAGAAGGTGAGAGCAAAAACTGGAGGCCATCTAAGATATGTGTTCAATGGTGGATCCCCCATCAGTAATGACGCCCAAGTGTTCATCTCTAACACCATTGCTCCTGTTTTGATTGGTTACGGATTGACCGAAACCTGTGCCAACGGTACCATTTTGGAATTCGACCATTTGGAATTCGGAACCATTGGTACCTTGACTGGTGCTGTTACGGGTAAATTGGTTGATGTCACTGACGCGGGATATTTCGCCAAAAACAACCAAGGTGAACTTCTCTTGAAGGGTAAATGTATCACCAGTGGGTATTTCAAGAATGAAAAGGAAACCAAAGAGGCATTCACCGAAGATGGCTGGTTCAAGACTGGTGATATCGCAGAATGGACTTCTATCGGAACCCTTAAAATCGTTGACCGGAAAAAGAATTTGGTCAAGACCTTGAATGGGGAATATATTGCTCTTGAAAAATTGGAATCGATTTACAGATCTAATCATCTTGTGGTTAACCTTTGTGTTTATGCTGACCAACAAAAGGTTAAACCAATTGCCATCATTCTTCCTAATGAACAATACCTTAGACAACACATTCTTCAAGAAAAGGTGTTGAGTCAAGATGAACTCGATAAAAAAAGTTTCTCATCATTGTGTCAAAACAAGAAGGTTTCAAAGTCGGTGTTGAAGACCTTACTCACTACCGGTAAATCCCAGGGCTTAAAGGGTATTGAGATGCTTCAAAATGTTGTCTTGTCCGATGATGAATGGACTCCTCAAAGTGGTTTTGTCACCTCAGCAATGAAGTTGCAGAGAAAGAAGATTTTCGAAGAATATAAAGACAGAATCAAGGTTGCTTACGAGTCGTCTTAGTTAGTTGTATGAATTTTATTTAATCCTTATAATCGAATGAAGAAATTATCCTCCATAAATTACTTCGAAACACTCTCTGATTTGACTGATTGTGAATTTCTTGTGGATGCAAAGCTGTAAAAGGATTCGAGCCTTTTGTGGGTTCAAATAGCCACTGGCAATGGCATTATTATAAAATTTAATCTTAGGGAGAGAATCTGTAGGAATCATCCCATCCATTGATCTTTTGGAGTAGATTATGGGGATATCTTTCACCTTGGCCAAAATCTCATTAGTCTTACTCAGCATGCACCCGGCCCCCACAGTAGCGAGAACGAGTCCCTTGGCATTTAGGCCATTGACCACCAAGTCGATCATATCGTTATTGAATCCCTGGTGAGCATACAATATGGGCACTTCAGGTGCCTTATATGAGGAGTCGATATCAAAATAAGTGATCCCCAAAGGCTTCACTGCAGGGAAGTAGTAGTGGATGTTGTTATTGACAAAACTACCCAAATACCCCTGACCTATCGACTTGAAAGTATCGAGAGAGTTGGCATTTGATTTCGTGATGTAGAACCCAGACCCGATTCTATCGTTTAATGCTACCAACACCCCTCTGTTTCTCGATCCTTTCGACGCAGCAATCACAATCGCCTGGTATAAATTCATCGGACCATCCGAGGAAATGGCAGTGGATGGTCTCATCGACCCACAAAGCACAATGGGGGTCTTTGTATTGATTGTCAACTGCAAGAAAAACGCCGTTTCCTCCATGGTGTCCGTCCCGTGCGTGATAACAATCCCATCGTACTTGCTTGCTTCGCTAGCAACTTTTTTATAGATCTGCAAGAGATCTTCCTGGCCAATATCAGAGGAATCCACATTAAGCACCTGCTCATACTCCAAATTACAAGTATGCGACAAGTCAGGTATAGTGGCCATAAGGTCCTCAATGGTCATGTCGACCTTGTAACCAGCGGTCTGATACGCCTGCTGGCCCTTAGAAGCAATGGTTCCTCCTGTGCCCAAAACCTTGATCTTGGGGAGTGCCTCACCGATGCTCACTTGCGATGCCCTTCTGTAGCTCACCTTATAAATGGGATGGTCCACATCCACAAGATCCCGTTCCACGTCGATCTCAACATCAGAATCCAATGACATGCTTACTATGTAACTACCTCAATGCTGCCACAAAGGTTCCACTGAAACCACTAAAAGCTTTCGATCAAATGAGTTTCTTCACCATTTTGTTTCACGTGACGCATGATATATAGATAATTTTTCATCATCAAATAGAACTTCATGGGATTCTTTAGCAACAATACCCCCACGGTAGCTCCTAACAAGACAAAACGATTGGAATGCTGGGACGCACGGGACAAGTTCTTTGAGTGTCTCACGGCCAACAACATCGAAAACTCGTTGGACAAAAAAAACAAGTCAGTGGTGGAAGGTGAATGTGGAGGTGTAAGACAAGAGTTCAAGAGTAAATGTGTCGCCAGTTGGTTTAAATACTTCCAAGAGAAAAGGTATAGTGATATAATTCGTGATAGGCGGATCAAGGAATTGGAGGCAGAGGGCGCCCAGCCTTTGCCGTTTAAATTGGGACGATAAATATATGTGCATTAGTCTATTATACAGAAATGATAAGGGGGTCTCTGGAAGATACTTGATCCTTACCTGAGATATCAAAGATGGTCCCCCATTCGTAGTTGCCCTTTTCCAAGACGACAAAGGTAAGGTCGTATTGTGCTTGTGCTCCTGGTTCAATTACGTCTTGGATATGGTTTTGTAGGAGTCCATGCACCAAGAGTTTCCGATCCAACGAGAGATTGTTCTTTAAAACGGCTCCCGTGACATTAGACCCTTGCACAGGGTACGGTACTTGTCTGAGCACTCCGGTGATGGGGCGAGGAGAGTTGTTTTGGATCAATGTCCGGCAAACATAGAACTCATCAAGTTCAAGGTTTACGTTGCCGTCGCCTTCGAGTTCGGTGCCATCTTCACAAAGAATGGTGTTGGTGACTTCGATCTCCGGGTAGCACAACGCCTGCACCATAAAGCTCGTGGGACGGAATCCTCTCAAGGGGATGTTGCCGTATCTTTCATGCGATGCCTTCTCCTCTTTAACCGTCTCCCAAATGCCCGTGAGCCGATCGAGAATGTATTTACGAAGCCAGAACAGAACCTTCATATTGGCCTCTTCCTCAGATGTGAGTTGGTAGTTTTTAATAAATTGTTTATGCCTTAATGATGGGATATCTGCAAGCAAGGTATCATTCTTGGTGACCCTGCGCACGGGCAAGAGGAACCTCGAGGTGCTGTTTGACATAACCACCTCTTCACACTTGTAGATATCGTTCTCGGAGTTTTTGAACTCAAGTCTGGCACGGGCCTTATCAGGACGTACATTGCGCAAGTCAATAGCCAAGATACAGAAACTCGAGGTATCAGAGGACTTATTTATGTACGATACCACGTCCTTGAATTTTTCTGTCAATAGCGATGGGTCTACGGAAGATATCGACGACACAGAAGACAAGATCTCACAATTGACCATCTCCAAAAACGGCATCACCGAGAGATTGAAGGGAACTTCAATGAACTTTACAAATGAACGCGAAAGTCCCTTATTGGCGTACTCGAGAATAATTTTCAGCTGTTTCATGGCTCTTTTCCCCGTCATCTCATACTGGATCCTCACTTCGTCCCCGGGCTTGATTGTCTTGTGATCTTCAGAAAGAATCTCCTTGTTGACGATTTTAAACGGTTTTTCCTTGAGCAATGCCCACTCAAGTTCATACACATCGGACGCGGGGATCCTTTGTCCCAGGACAGCGAGTTTCCGGCCAATGTAATCCAAAGTCGAGTCCCAGAACGAGAACGACAAATAATTGATTTCTTCGTTAGAGGTGTTGACAAGAGAAATGGAGAACTCGTATTTTTCTCCCTCATAAAGCATGATCCACCGGTTGGTTATCAGAATGTCGTTCAATGCCAACAGGGGCTGTGGCGGGATCACTGTGAGTTGCAAAGAGCTCGTCAGTACTCGAGATTCGATATCATTTGTGATCAAGTTGGTGTTCACTTTCTCGAGCACGCGGTCGTTACTAAAGTTGATATCCCGTAGCCCAATAGTTTTTATCTTTTCGAAATTGTAGGGATACTCCTGATCTACAATATGAAAAAACTGGTGGCCACAGTGCGAAGCACTAATGGAGAATCCTTTCACGGTGAATTCGCCCAGCTTTAAAGGTTTAAATGCAATGGAAAAATGCTGTACTGACCGAGGAGGAATGACAAAGTCAAACACGTCATTATCAGGGTAGGGTACTTGATGACGCAATAATGAAGTCTTCAGTTTCCCATTCTCATAAGAAATTGGTTTAATGAGATTTTTCAATGTGACAATCGCTTCATTGTCGTCTGCAACGATAGTCAAGTCATGGATCTCAACATCAAAGGAAAACGGGTTCTGGAGTGCCACTTTCAACCGGTACACTTCATCTCTGAGCAAAATGGTCTCCTTTGACTCTGGTTTCGCCTTGTCGAACGGATTGAATATCAACGGATTCTGGAGCGAGTTGATGGACTTGTCGTCTTGTTCGGTGACGTTTTTAACCGAAGTATCGAGCTGCGAAATGGTGCTTGATGATTTTTCGTATTCTGCAAATGGCACCAAATCATCTCTTACCCTATCATTGATCAAGGTGACATTCCTCACCATGAACGGGTCCCAATACGCGACATCGAGTCTATTGGTAGCGAGAGCATTCTCGATTTTATCCTTCAACTTGTACTGGTCGTCGCTGGTCAAGGAATTGCAGAAACGAGTCATAAGCAACGTACATACTTGTAATAAAAGCACGGGGTCGTCTATGGTCTCGGCGAAATTCATACAGAGCCGCAAAACAAGAATCTTTAATGATGTCCATACACCCTCAGCATGATGGAACGCCTCTTTCTTGCTCGTTTCTGTCTCGCTATCTATGCGGTACACCACAAAGAGAAAGTCTAAGATCTTGCGTAAACTGCCCACACTATTTTGAATGTCGAATGCAGCACCTTGGGACAAGGATTCTAGGCGAGGATAAAGAGAGGCAAGCAAAGTGCGGAGCATAAGGGCCCTTTTCCGGAGCATGCCCATATCGGAGTAGATTGTAGCTATGGTGGAGTGGATACGACATTGGTCGGCAAAGTGAAGATCGCTCAATTGAAGGGCCAACACTTTATCCAATTCTTTCAAGATTTCGGATTTCAGAAAGAATTTGGAGTTATAGGAGTCGTTAATGAAGGGGGTCCTGTTCACCAAGTTCTCGAGCACGTCGGTGATGGAGGTATCGCCGCCCACGTAGAAGGCGAGCATGAACTTGATGAAGCGGAGCGTCGACTCGATGTACACCAAATCGGGTACCATATTGTCGTGGTCGTTGATGCTTGTGCGGTAGAGGTCGAGAGCTTTTGACGTAATGGCCTGGATGAGCAAGGGGAGGGGCAACGACGACAGGTCGGTGGTGGAGGTGATTGTAGCGAGACTGAACCCCCCGATGCTGGCGGAGGATGCGCGGGGGGACACGTTATCTCTCGAGGAGTTACTAAATGATTCCGTGGAGGCCCTACTTAAGGAGTCGTTGCTGATTCGGGCACCGCTACCGGTAGCCGTGGTGGCAGAGCCAGTGGTGGAGGCAGTGGTAGAGGCTCCAGTGGAGGCAGTGGCTGTGGAACTGGGGCCGGTGGCCGTGGAATTGGGGCCGGTGGCCGCCTCTGTCTTGTATTTGGGCAACAGGATGAATGAGTTTAATGCAGAGTTGAGGTTGGGCAAGGTATGACCAATGAACTGGAGCATAGCCAACGCCACGCCCAAGCCATCGAGGGCACTAGCGAGCCAGAGAAAGTCGTCGCCGGTGCGGAGAAGCACCACGGCCTCGCTGAAGCTGAAGGCGGCCTCATTGTAGTTTCCCGCAAGCAAATAGAGACTGCCGAGCAATTTCGATTGTCTGCCGGTGTGGCGCTGCAGATGCTTTTTCTTTGCGTCTGGCGACGCCATGACGGTGCTATTTTTGAACGAGCCGCTACCGATTCTCTTGCGGGACCTGGTGATGGTCTTAGTGAGGATGCCGGTGTTGTTTAGTGAGATGGGCGACCTAAGGGTGATGTTCAGGTACGACGAAGCGTAGGTGTCCAAATTGGACAAGAACATCCTTGCGACGTCACAAAGCACCGTGTTCAACGCCGTGATGTCCTTTTGCACCGACCCATTATGGAAAAACACCGATCTGAGCGAGTGGTCAGAAGGCGGGCTGAGCTGGTCGATCTTGGCGTCTGGCGCGTCGAAGTAGATCACCGCGTGCGAGATCGAGCTCGTATGAGTCTCCTTGAGCCTGGTGGTGGCAGCCAACCCCAGCTTGTTGTCGATGGTGTCAGTAAAGGGTCCAACACCCACCACAATAAACGTCTTTCTGAACGGCTCCAAGTCGTGGAGAAAGATCGAGTCGTCGTCCGGTCCCGAGGTCAAGTAATCAAAAAGCACCCTACCATTGGGGGACACCTGTGGGTTGAAATACTTGAGGCCCTCCACTGGCGTGATATCGATCAACCTCACCTCAGGGACGGTGTGGATAAGATCGACGTACCGGTTGAATTGCGCCATGGTGCACCCGTTCACCGGCACCAACAACGTCTGCACCCTCGACGGCGACGTATAATTGAATCTGTCCAGCATTGCTGGTGGATGGTGTAAGGTTAGTGTTAGTGCTGTAAATAATGCTGTAAAAAAAGCGCTGTAAATACTGTAAATATAAATGTTTCCCGACTGCACATAAGCAGGCTCGTCGAAGGCAAAATAGTTGAATAGTGATATTGAATATAGAGTGATATTGATATTGATTATTAGTATTACTGATTGTTAATTGTTGATTAATTATTGATACTGATTGTATATGCCCGGGTTAAGTTTTGATAATTACCAGAGAAATCTGTACTTGAGCACCAAGGGTTTTGGCATGCCCAGGGCCACGTCGACTGGTACCACGATCGTGGGGTGCAAATTCAAGGGAGGAGTCTGTATTGCTGCCGATACTAGGGCCACGGCAGGCAGCATTGTTGCCGACAAGAACTGTGAGAAGTTGCATAGGATGGCGCCCAAGATCTGGTGTGCTGGTGCCGGGACAGCAGCTGATACCGAGATGGTGACACAATTGATAGCATCGAATTTGGAACTTCATTCACTCTCTCAGGGCAGAGACCCGCGGGTGATCACGGCATTGACGATGTTGAAACAACACCTTTTCAAGTACCAGGGACATTTGGGAGCATATTTGATTGTGGCCGGAGTGGACCCCACGGGCAGCCATTTATTATCGTGTCAGGCGCATGGATCGACCGATGTAGGGGAGTATCTTTCATTAGGATCGGGATCGTTAGCGGCAATGGCGGTGTTGGAGACCAATTGGAGAAAGGATCTTTCGAGAGAGGAAGCAATGAAGTTGTGTGCACAAGCCATCGAGTCGGGTATCTGGAACGATTTAGGGTCAGGTTCCAATGTCGATATCTGTGTCATGGAAGAGGGCAAGGATGCTCAAATGCATAGGAACTACTTGACTCCCAACAAAAGAGGCGAAAAGAGTCAATCGTACAAATTTGCCAGGGGAACTACGGCGTTCTTTGACCAGAGTGTCCGTAGCTTGGTTGATGTCGAGGAGAGTGTGATAACGTTTGGCGATGCCATGGAGGTGGATGCTTAACGAGGGGCGTGGCCCTGAGTAGCTGCTCGCAGCAACCGGACGCTGCAGCAACCGGACGCTGCGAGAAGCAATTAGAACGAACCCATATTTAGCAGCTTAAAGAGAACGAGGTAGTTAGAATTCGTAGCAATAATGATAAGCTCAGCTTAAACTATAGATCTCCCATTGGGTGTTATTTCTCTTGGTTTGTTAGTTTTCTTTTCTGTTCTTTGACTTTCCATCGCGCTTTTGTGAAATTTCCACTGATATATAAACCTTAAATACCATATTTAATAACCAACGAAATGGTGGTGAATAATCCAAACAACTGGCACTGGGTAGACAAGAACTGTATCGACTGGTCAAGAGGATACTTTGACGAGAAGTTGATAGGTTTGGCGGCCTCCGAGGGCGAAAACGACGTGGCGGTGAAGTCGGTATCGTCGGTGGAGGGTGATGTCGATGTGAGTCAAAGAAAGGGTAAAGTGATTTCTTTGTTTGATTTAAAGCTTTCTTTAAACATTGGGGGCTTATCTAGTGGCAAAGAGTTTAGTGGATCCATTATTGTGCCCGAATTGGCCTACGATTCCACCGAAGATGATCTCCAGTTTGACATTAACATATATAATGAGAACAAGGACACCGAGGCCATCAAGCCGGTGATCAAGACAAAATTGCTTCCGCAGTTACGGAAAAAGTTGACTAGCTTTGGTGGCGACTTGATCACCACACAGAGTGCCGATATCCAACTTGATTCTGACCAGGTGAATTCGACCTACACAAAGGGTAATCAAGAGGTGAAACAGAAGACTGAACTGGCAGTGCCTAAGGCCAAGACTGAACTGGCCCCCAAGGCCAAGACTGAGCAAACGTCCAAATCCGAGCCGCCCCCCAAGACTTCTTCTACTCCTAAATACAATACGTCGACCATCCACTTGGAGCCTACTTTCAATACCACGGCCGAGCAACTCTACATCACGTTATTAGATATCGACCGCATTCGTGCGTGGAGCAGGTCCGATGCCGTGATTGAAAAATTTCCTCCAAAGGAAGGCTCTGATTTCAAAATCTTTGGTGGATCCGTCACGGGTAAGTTTGATAAAATTGTACCCAACGAGAGAATCACCCAGAGCTGGAGACTTGAAGATTGGAAACAGGGCCATTATGCCACTCTCGATATTCAATTGTCGCAAGGTGCAGGAGAAACCAAAATGGTTGTGAAATGGTCGGGAGTCCCCGTAGGAGAAGAAGAAAGAGTGAGAGACAACTTTGAGAATTATTACGTCAAGTCAATCAAGCTCACTTTTGGCTTTGGAGCTGTATTATAGGAAAGAATATAATTAGTAGGAGTTGAAGTAATTAATGAATTGTTCTTGAATTTCTATTGAACGATTGTAATATTGTCTTATTAGTTGATTTGTTCGAGATTAGGTCATCGCATCTCCAACTCGTGGAGAACGCTTACAAACGTAGCCTCGAATGATTCGCCAATTATTTTTCGACTATTCTGTGTTTGTCCTTCAGATTGTCATCACATTGTCTTTAGCTTGTCGCCAGATTGCTGATATCGGAGATTTGATTGGGCGTAAATTAATTGTTCATTGCACTCTGCGGACAGATTAACCTAATTAGGAATGTAAAAGAGAAAATGAGCCGACAGATCAATCTCAGCAATCTACTTAAACTACCCAACTGCTAGTTATTAAGGTTTAAATCTTATTCAAAGATGTCTGAATCAACTGTCGGAAAAGTAAGTAGATCAATTTAAAAGAATTGGGGCCGATTTATATACCATTGTACAAAACCTGCAATGGCAACCGCAATGTTCATCCCCACCACCTTGAAGGTTATGCTAACAATAATTAGACCATTACATGCAAGGCTGCTGTTGCTTGGGAAGCAGGTAAGCCATTGACCATCGAGGACGTGGAGGTGGCTCCACCAAAGGCTCACGAAGTCAGAATCAAGGTGTTGAAGACCGGAGTTTGTCATACCGATGCTTATACTTTAAGTGGTGTTGATCCCGAAGGTGCCTTCCCCGTTATCTTGGGTCATGAAGGTGCTGGTATCGTGGAATCCGTTGGTGAAGGTGTCAAGACCGTTAAGCCAGGTGACCATGTCATTGCTCTTTATACTCCAGAATGTGGCGAATGTAAATTCTGTAAGTCAGGTAAGACTAACTTATGTGGTAAGATCAGAGCCACTCAAGGTAAAGGTGTGATGCCCGATGGTACTTCAAGATTCAAGGCCAAGGGTAAGGATCTTTTACATTTTATGGGATGTTCCACTTTCTCCGAATACACCGTTGTTGCCGATATCTCCGTTGTATCCGTTAACGAAAAAGCCGACGCAGAAAAGACTTGTTTGCTTGGTTGTGGTGTCACTACAGGATATGGAGCTGCTACTATTGTTGCCAATGTTCAAGAGGGTGACAATGTTGCTGTGTTTGGTGCTGGTGCCGTTGGTTTGGCAGTAGTACAGGGAGCAGCTGAAAGAAAGGCCAACAAAATCATTGTCATTGATCTTAATGAAAATAAAGAAGAATGGGCTAAAAAATTCGGTGCCACCGATTTCATCAACAGTGGAAAGTTATCCAAGGACACCTCTATTGTCGATAAGTTGATTGAAATGACCGACGGTGGTTGTGAATATACTTTTGATTGCACGGGTAATGTGCAGGTCATGAGAGCAGCATTGGAAGCCTGTCATAAGGGCTGGGGTCAATCGATCATCATTGGTGTTGCTGCTGCCGGTAAGGAAATCGCCACCAGACCATTCCAATTGGTCACCGGTAGAGTGTGGAAGGGTGCTGCCTTTGGTGGGGTTAAGGGTAGAACTCAATTGCCTGGCATTGTCGATGACTATCTCGATGGTAAATTGAAGGTTGCAGAGTTCATCACCCACAGACACCCATTGAAGGACATTAACGTTGCCTTTGATGACATGCACCTGGGTGACTGTATCAGAGCTGTTATTTCGATGTAGTAATATACGATTTTAAGCAGAGATGAGAGACATGAGTAGATGAGTAGATATTGGGTGACGTGTGGAGAGATGAGAGTAAATTTTTTGAACGAGAGATGAGTGGATGGGAGATGAGACGACGCGGATACGACCGTAAGCTAGGTCTGCTGAAGGAGAAATCCCGGATGGGTCTCGGATAGTGTCCCAGATTTCCCTGGGTGAGTACTGCACACACGCATTTTCCTTCATATGGTTCGACATTATCCGGAGTGTCTATAGTCCGAGCGCTCGGCTCCGACGGCGCTTCTGATTGGCCAGACGAGTTTTCCTACTTGGGATCAACACTTCAAATTAAGATCCCCTAAAATTTTCATCTTCACTATCATTCGATATATTCTTGGTTAAATCATGTTCAAACAATTAAGTAGAACAGTGCCAGTGGCCTTAAGATCTTCTGGATCCAGGTTCTCCAGATCCCTTGTGACCGGTCAATTCACGGGGGAAAAAAAAGCCAATGGAAAATACACCGTGACTTTGATCGAAGGTGATGGTATTGGTTCAGAAATCTCCCAATCGGTTAAGGACATTTATGCTGCTGCTAATGTTCCTATAGAATGGGAATCTGTCGATGTCACACCTTTGTTAATTGACGGTAAAACCACTTTACCTCAACCAGCAGTCGACTCTGTGAATAGAAATTTGGTAGCATTAAAAGGTCCATTAGCTACCCCAGTTGGTAAAGGTCATACTTCTATGAACTTGACTTTGAGAAGAACTTTCCAATTGTTTGCCAATGTTCGTCCTTGTAAATCCATTGTTGGTTACGAAACTCCATATAAGGATGTCGATACCGTATTAATTAGAGAAAATACTGAAGGTGAATATTCCGGTATTGAACATACCATTGTTCCTGGGGTTGTGCAAAGTATTAAATTGATCACTAAACCTGCTTCTGAAAAAGTTATTAGATATGCCTTTGAATACGCCAAGTCCATTAACAAGCCTCACGTTGTTGTTGTTCACAAGGCTTCAATCATGAAGTTGAGTGATGGTTTATTTGTCGAAACTGCCAAGGAAATCGGTAAAGAATATCCTGATGTTGCATTGAGCTACGAATTGTTGGATAATACCTCATTGAAAATGGCCATGGATCCTGCTGATTATAAGGATGTCGTCATGGTTATGCCTAACTTGTATGGTGATATCATGTCTGATTTGGCCTCTGGTTTAATTGGTGGATTAGGTTTGACTCCATCAGGTAACATGGGTAACAAGGTTTCCATTTTCGAAGCCGTCCATGGATCTGCTCCAGATATCGCCGGTAAGGGTTTGGCTAACCCAACTGCTCTTTTGTTGTCTTCTTGTATGATGTTGAGACACATGAACTTGTTTCAAGATGCTGACAAGATCGAATCCGCCGTCTTAAAGACTCTTGCATCCGGACCAGAGAATAGAACTGGCGACTTGAAGGGTTCTGCCACAACATCTCATTTCACTGAACAAGTGATTAGCAACTTGTAACTTAGAGTTTCTAGTAAATAAATAAAACATTTTGATTGACCGTAGAAAATTCATCGTAAACGATTTTTAAATATGGCTGCGATGTCGCAGGGGGTATTAAGATTATTTTACTATTGGGTTAATTCAGTTGGTTATCATCTAGCAAATTTATTGAGAAAAATCACTTTGGATTGTTGGGGGGAAACGCAGTAGGGTGTGGATGAAGGACTCTGAAACTCCGCAAATTCGCCAGCTTATCGATTGCGAAATACCGGTGACAATTGACAACGAATTTAGTGAACAATTGGTGCAATTTGAAGGAGAACATAGCTGGCAGGCAACTGGCCTGTTACGATAATGGTCTACAACGTTTGAACCAAGGGTGCAATTATGGTGTTGGAGATGTAGTGGTGTTTGCACCATCATTTGTCATTGATAAGGAGGACGTCGAGGACATTGTAGAGATATGTAAGGTACGACAAGTAGAGTAAGAAGTAGACATAGTGTAAGGTTGGTGTCTGGGATCTTTCCCCTGGTGTCAAGGATGCTTAAACATCCCCCACTGAAATTAAAATAAATGTTATTAAGATATGATAGAAATATAGGTTCAGTAGGTCTTTGTTATTTATAGTTACCGTTCGTACAAGACATGGCTACAAGCCTTCTTGTCTATTCTAATGCAATATTAGTACCTTCGACAATGGCAACATGTTCGATGGAATGGACTCTGGCCTCGTAGTCCTCTAATGATTCACCTTTTTTTATGTCAAGCTCCTTCACTAATATCGGAGTACCTTTGTCGACTTCATTGATCACTCTATGGATCATGACACCACCTTTTTCTATTTTACCTTCTTGACCGGCTTTCCAAGCTCTATCTATAGCATGGGTACCTTCAAAGGCACCTGGTAACGCAGGATGCAAGTTTATAATGCTGATACCAGCCTCTTCCAACGGGGTAAGCACCGACGGAGATAATATGAGCATCCATCCAGCACAGACAATCAAGTCAGGTTTGGTGTATCCTTGGGTCTGAGTCCCATTGGTGTTCCCATAAATGAGTAAATTGGCCAAATGCTTGTTGAATTCTTCTCTTTTTTCTTGACGTCTGGCTTTTTCTTGTGGAGGAATGCCATTGTAGTAGCTTTTAAGGGCATGAGTCTTTGATGGTATCGAGGCATCGGCAGCTCTTGTTAATCCGTAGGCCTTTGCACTGGACGATATCACCTGGGTGATGTGGCCCCTGAGGTTTCCCAGCTTTTCTGCATTGATGAGGGCCTGGAGGTTTGAGCCGGAGCCGGAAATTAGCACCGTGATAGACTTCATGATGATGATGGTTCAGGAGAGAACACGATGAGTGAAAAATGCGAGCTTGCTTAGTGCGCAGGGAGCTAGCGCACTAGGCGCAAAGAACAGCGGAGGCATTCGCGAGCACCGGGGAGAAATTTCCTGGGGCCCTCGCAGCAAGAGGTCAGTAACTACGGGCATGATTGGTGGAAAAAACCATTGGTAAAAAAGGTAGTGTGCATACTAAATCAGGATAGAGGGAGGGAGAAACAGCACAATAGAAGAACGAAGAACAGAATCAAAGATCATGCCACAAGATCATGTTTCAAGGTCATGATTCAAGAAACGTTCCAAGATAAGCTTTAAGCATGATAATGAGTAATCCTAGCTTATCACCTGCGACAGTCGTGCACGCACAGAATGACCCTGAACCAAACCACCTCTGAACCATGACGTTCTCCAAGGTCCAATGACCCTCTCGCCTTCATAGCCATCTAGTAACCATCTTCTTTTAAAGCACCTTGTTCAATTGTAACTTTATTGGCCAATCTAGCGCAACTTTATCTTTTACGCCTGCGTACATCTCATCCCGGACCCAGATGTACCTCTGAAAATTTTTTTATCAACCCATCTTCTCCCCTCGTGCTTAAAAATTTTATCCTTCAATAACCAAGAGCAAGACCACAAATAACAAGATGGGTAAGTATTGCCACCACTATATTGATCAACATGGTTACTAACATCTGTAGTTGCATTCACTATTGAACAAATCCGTGGTTTGATGGACAAGGTTACGAATGTTCGTAACATGTCCGTCATTGCCCACGTCGATCATGGTAAATCTACTTTGACCGATTCTTTGGTCCAAAAGGCTGGTATTATCTCTGCTGCTAAGGCTGGTGAAGCCAGATTTACCGATACGAGAAAGGACGAACAAGAGAGAGGTATCACAATTAAGTCCACTGCCATCTCCTTGTACGCTGGTATGGAAGATGAAGATGTCAAGGAAATCAAGCAAAAATCCGAAGGTAACGATTTCTTGATTAACTTGATCGACTCTCCAGGTCACGTTGATTTCTCTTCTGAAGTGACTGCTGCCTTGCGTGTTACCGATGGTGCTTTGGTTGTTGTTGATACCATTGAAGGTGTCTGTGTGCAAACTGAAACTGTGTTGAGACAAGCTTTGGGTGAAAGAATTAAGCCTGTTTTGTGTATCAACAAGGTTGACCGTGCATTGTTAGAATTGCAACTTACTAAGGAAGATTTGTACACCGCTTTTGCTAGAACCGTGGAAACCGTCAATGTGATTATTTCCACCTATAATGATCCAGTTTTGGGTGATGTCCAAGTTTACCCAGACCAAGGTACCGTTGCCTTTGGTTCCGGTTTGCACGGTTGGGCTTTCACCGTTAGACAATTTGCCACTAGATACTCCAAGAAATTCGGTGTTGATAGAGCTAAGATGATGGAAAGATTGTGGGGTGATTCTTACTTCAACCCAAAGACCAAGAAATGGACCAACAAGGGTACTGACGCCGATGGTAAGCCATTGGAGAGAGCTTTTAACATGTTCATCTTGGAACCAATCTTCAAGTTGTTTGCTGCCATCATGAACTTCAAGAAGGCTGAAATCCCAACCTTGTTGGAGAAATTAGAAATCACCTTGAGGGGTGATGAAAAGGACTTGGAAGGTAAGGCCTTGTTGAAGGTTGCCATGAGAAAGTTCTTGCCAGCTGCCGATGCTTTGTTGGAAATGATTGTCATCCACTTGCCATCTCCAGTCACTGCTCAAAAATACAGAGTTGAGAACTTGTACGAAGGTCCTTTGGACGATGCTGCCGCTAACGGTATCAGAAACTGTGACCCTAAGGCTGAATTGATGGTTTACGTCTCAAAGATGGTTCCAACCTCCGATAAGGGTAGATTCTACGCTTTTGGTCGTGTTTTCTCTGGTACCGTGAAATCTGGTGTTAAGGTCAGAATTCAAGGTCCTAACTACGTTCCAGGTAAGAAGGAAGACTTGTTCATCAAAGCTATCCAAAGAACCGTTTTGATGATGGGTAGATTCGTCGAACCAATCGATGACTGTCCAGCTGGTAACATTCTTGGTTTAGTTGGTGTCGATCAATTCTTGTTGAAGTCTGGTACCATCACCACCAGTGAAACCGCTCATAACATGAAGGTTATGAAATTTTCTGTTTCCCCAGTTGTGCAAGTCGCCGTCGAAGTTAAGAACGCTAATGATTTGCCCAAGTTGGTTGAAGGTTTAAAGAGATTGTCCAAATCCGATCCATGTGTTCAAACTTTCATGAACCCATCTGGTGAACATATTGTCGCTGGTACTGGTGATTTGCACTTGGAAATCATCTTGTCTGATTTGGAAAATGACCACGCCGGTATCCCATTGAAGAAATCGCCACCAATTGTTGCTTACAGAGAAACTGTCGAAAGTGAATCATCTATGGTTGCCTTATCTAAGTCTCCTAACAAGCATAACAGAATCTACGCCAAGGCTGAACCAATTGATGAAGAAGTCTCTTTGGATATCGAAAGAGGCGTCATTAACCCAAGAGATGATTTCAAGGCTAGAGCTAGAATCTTGGCTGATAACCACGGTTGGGATGTTGCTGATGCCAGAAAGATCTGGTGTTTCGGTCCTGAAGGTACCGGTCCTAACTTGGTTGTTGACCAAACTAAGGCTGTTCAATACTTGAACGAAATCAAGGATTCCGTTGTTGCTGCCTTCCAATGGGCTACTAAGGAAGGTCCAATTGTTGGTGAAAATGTTAGATCCGTTAGAGTCAACCTTTTGGATGTTACCTTGCACGCTGATGCTATCCACAGAGGTGGTGGTCAAATCATCCCAACCATGAGAAGAGTTACTTACGCTTCCATGTTGTTGGCCAACCCAGCTCTTCAAGAACCAGTTTACATGGTCGAAATCCAATGTCCTGAAAATGCCATTGGTGGTATCTACTCTGTTTTGAACAGAAAGAGAGGTCAAGTTATCTCTGAAGAACAAAGACCAGGTACTCCATTGTTCACCGTTAAGGCTTACTTGCCAATTAATGAATCCTTCGGTTTCTCTAGTGATTTGAGACAAGCTACCGGTGGTCAAGCCTTCCCACAATTGGTGTTTGATCACTGGGCTATCTTGAATGGTGACCCAACTGACCCTACCACCAAGCCAGGTGCTATTGTCAAGGCCAAGAGAGAACGTCAAGGTTTGAAGCCTGAAGTTCCAGGCTACGAAGAATACTACGATAAGTTGTAAGCTTGACGTTAGCATGCGATCAATAATGTTAATAGCCTATTTGATTCTCTGGGAAAATATATATGTTTCACTATAATCCTTGTAGTTTAATGTCGTGTGTTAGTTGTGGGGTGGCTTAAGTGAGGTGGCGACAGTGCAGCTGGGGTTGACGCATAAAGCGCATGTTGACGCATTCATCTCGTCAACTTATTCCTACATTATAATCGAGGTTATATCTAGGAGTATTGTGACGATGAAAAGTATCGTGATGGTGGCTGTACTGCATACCCGGGCACAGATTTTAGTATCAAACATGCCAAGCAACCATTGTGCACTATTTATTGGATCGCGATTGGAAACAATAAACGACCTCAAATCTACTTCCTCCGGTCTCACCCATGACAGTTTTACCCTTGACACAGTGCTATCCCTTCCTCATTGTATCTCCACGCTTTCACGCGTGTCAGAGGCGTGGCTTTAAAGTGCAGCTCCCTGCTTAGTTGCTAGTGCAAGTAGTTTAAACTCTGTCGCAAACGCATGTACCTTGCCTTATTATAGTGACATCTTTACGGGCCCATGGTAATAACCGTTGCTATATATAGTTAAAATAAATTCGCGAACTCCTGTGAAATTACCTACACCTTGTTGCCTTGTGCTCAGATTAGCAGCCTGGTCCCGTCTGGGGAACATCTCATCCATTAAGGTGGCTAGAACGATGGTTAATCTTTCACATCCTCCAATAACGACAACCTCTCTGGTCGATCTCTTCGCATTCCCTCCTAATCGACCTGCAGATAATCTGCAGAATATCTAATATGTCATCATGCGCGCCGTGCATTTGGGCCTTGGAGATAGCAAATCTCGATGCCTTCTGTTCAGGATGGCATTGGCGCTTTGTCCGATGTTCTAAGCATAAAATATTGGGGTGATCCTGAAACTGATATGTTGATAAAGTGTAAGAAATTATGGATGGCCAGGATACAAGTGGCGTAGAAGTTGCCAGATCATTGATGAGTGATATCAGACAACAAGGATTCCAACCAGCATCGGTGTCGTTGCCCTTGACAATCGCTAGCTTCTTAATCATCGTGTGGAGTGGGATAAGGACATTTAAGGCAAAAGACCATGCATTCCGTATATTAGGGTTGCTCTTGATAGCTATGAATGGATGTAATATTGCCATATCTCTGACGATGCTGCCATGGATGCTCACTGGATCATTCTATGATCGTATTGCTCAATTAGATGACAAGACATTGGCCTTGGTCACCGATAACTTTTCCCAATCCAAGTTATTCAGTACAGAAAACAAGATAAAGCTTTGCAGTGCAAAGTACTTGTATCTTTGTTCCGCTGTAGCTGTGGTACTTTTCTTACGCTACACTATTGCCCTCACCAGATGCTTTGAATTGATAAATTCAAAACCAAGCAAAGATATAGAGTCAGGAGAGAAAGAATACAGGGAAGAGACAGATGAAAGAAAACCCAATAAGGTACTAGAAAACGCATTAATCTTTGTCTTTGAAGTGGCATTGTCGGGATTCATTTTCCCTCAGGGCTTGACTTTGAATACTAGTCCGGTCCTTTTAGCGTATAGAGACACTTGGTCGGTTAAGATCGACCATATATTCTACTGTGTTCTGTTTTTGATGTTTTACGATACATTTACGGAGTTTTTGATTATCCCCAGCTCCATGGAAAGAGCTTTGGAAACCCATTTGTTTTTTTACGGAAGGCTTCTTTGGTGCTTCAATTGCGTGATGCTGATGTGCTGTATCTGGAAAGTGTTTTTCTTTAGAGACCTTCTCATTAATTTGTATTTCTATGCCAACTCGGTGCTTTCACAAACCTTCTCCTTCTATGAGAAGCCCAATTGTATTTTCACTTTAACTACAATGAACTACCTTGTGAACCCGATGAAGTCACGACCTTGTTTCCAGCACAAAGTATCATGTTCCGCCGATGAGGCCACAGTGACATTCTTGACCTTATACGAATGGCTCGGATATAACTTGCTGAACTTTTTAGTGCTCTTGTCGTTTTTCAGCTTAGTGTTTGTTCCGTTTGTATTGTGGGTGTTGGTTGATCACTATAGATCGTCTGAAGCAATAGAACCGACTGCCATCACTATTTCAGACGAGAAAGAAATCTAAACGAACTAGCATGACTGTATACTTCTATATATCTGGGCCAGAGGCATAAAGACCTGCACCCGTATTATTTATACCGATCCTTTTAAAATATCGCTGGAACAGCATTATTATTTAAAGCACGCCCAGACGGGTGGCCGTTTGAACCCCCAGCCCATGATCGGCCCGCTGAATCCGTACATATACTATGGTGGCTTATTGTAGTGGAAGCATAGAGGAGGGCTTGAAACCAAGGCAAGAAGCTAAGTCTACTATAGTTGAAGGAGGAGAATATTACCACGATATCCCCTCTGAGTTAGCCCTATTTGGCACAGGTGCGGCGGGCACCGATAAGGATTTCGCAGCAATCAACCAGATGGTTATTACTGGGGGGCACAAATTAGGCGTATGTGGTGTCAGAGTTCGGTGAGTAGGCTCCCGAATGGTTGTAATGATTACATATCGAACTCGGCTATAAGGATTAGCGTTGATCTTGATCGGTTCGCAACGATCCCTGAGCATACTACTTTGGGAATCAAAAAGCATATACATCGACCTTTGCATTTTCGTAAACGTTGATGATTCTGCCGTTTAGACAAGATATATTATGATCTCCTCAGATAGAATATGTCTTTGGCCAAGCCCAATGGAACAATTATGGATCATGGATCATTGGTGAACTATCTTAGACGTTTGTACTTAGTTTTAGAATCAACATTTCTATGATGATCAGAGCCAAATATTCAAATCAATGAAAACTTTGGGATGAATAGTAGTCTTCATGGTATAAAATGGAAAATGAAGCGGTGATAGGACTTGGTCTGCGAGTCGACGGCACTTGTGCGTAGACGGCGGATTTTACGGTTCTATGGTGAAACTCTGATTTTATCGGATTTAGTATAACGGAGTTTGTGAAGAAGTATAAAAAAAGCTCAATGCTGCCACCATTTTTTCACCTTTAATCAATATGTCTTTTCCACACAAGCTTCAATTCTCTTCTGAGAGTGGCCCTATTGCCGACGCATTACTCCGTGCAGCTATTGCCTTCGACGTTAATGATTACTCCTTGTTGGAGAGTGCTTTGACCGAGCAAGATGCTGTTTTTGACTTGAACGGTACAGTTTTCAATGGACTCAGCTCCATAAAAGAAAATGTGTTTGATTTCGTTGGCAAAATGGATACTACTCACACAGTCAGCAATATCCGTGTCAACCATAAAGAAGGTGACAGAAAAGCGTATGTCACTGCCACTGCGGTGGCCCAGCACTGCGCACCAGGAACAGGAACAGTTCCAGAGGCCCCAAAGTTTTTAGCAGGAAGCAATTATCATCTTGATCTTGTCTTTGATGAGGATGCAAGTCTATGGAAAGTAAATAAGTGGACAATGAAAATCGTTTGGACCCAGGGAGACGGCTCAGTAATGAAGAGATAAGTAGGTGAATAAATGTTCATATAATTCATGTAAAACTGTACTAAGACATCAACGAAACAGACCGTGCCTGACTTCGAGGTAGGCAAAAATAAATGGTCAGGCGAAGGGTATTCTTTATCCACTTGGTAGCCAATGTCGCACTTGATTTCCAATCAGCGATCCAAGTCTTTACATTCTATGTGGAGATGACCGCAAGTTAGAGAAAGAGAATTATTATTTTATAAGGAAAGTTGGTCTATTCTGCATTTCTAATCCATATATAGTTTGAGACATGGATTAAGATGCCAATTATGAATTATTGAATTTTTAGTAAAGTAGCTTGCTCTAGCAGTCTTTTGTTTTCTAATTTCTGATGGCCTTTCTGGTATAGCGTCGATCTTTTGATTGAACCAAAATCTAACTGACACATGTTTTCTAGAAAAGATGAGGCCAGTCTCCAAGTAAG
This sequence comes from Priceomyces fermenticarens, assembly GCA_030574455.1. Taxonomy (NCBI): domain Eukaryota; kingdom Fungi; phylum Ascomycota; class Pichiomycetes; order Serinales; family Debaryomycetaceae; genus Priceomyces; species Priceomyces fermenticarens. The sequence goes on along the minus strand of JAJMEZ010000003.1, from coordinate 44,503 downwards.
ACTACTAGCACCGGACTGAATTCCCGAACAAAGATGCCGAATTAAATTGTGTTAGAGCTCTCAACAAATTGGTCAAATGTTATATCAGGGTAATTTTCTTCAATCTTTTGTTCGACCGCCATGACCAACATTACTGTAATCCAGATTAGTGACAACTTCACTGATCTAAATGAAAAACTGTAAGTCAAAGTATTTTGGAAGAGATTTAATAGAAACGTTGCCTCCGTTAATCATTTGTACCGAGAAACAGAAGATGCATGTCTTTATCTTATTTAATAGCTATTTGTCGCTAACGATTGATTCAATATCTTGAGAAAAATTACAAGCATGCATTAGGGAGAAGCATGCTTCAACAACTTGTTTTGATTTACCAGCAATATCGACAAGATTGTATAGACTCATTAAAGATATGATGCAATTGGCCATACTATCATTAAATAATTTCAATTGCAACTCTGAATCTTTCGGATACTTTTTAATGTTCTTTAGAAGAATGCCTATCAATTCGGCGTAGTATATATTGTAGAATGTCAACTCCTTTGAGAATTAAAGTCTTATAGTCAATGATATCTTTTCTTTTAAATTGAGTCAAGATTTGCAACCTTTATTTATGACGTAATGCAAAACGCACCGCGAGGCTCGCTTATTTTAAATATTTAAGCTACATAAAACTGCTCTGGATACCTATTCAACCCACGAAAGATATCAGTGCCCTCCTGTCCAGTTTGCACAATCGCAATGCATAAGCCCTTAATTGCTTGCTTGTGATATGGTGGAGTCAACGTGCTGTCTAAGTCGTCCTTGAGCGAGTCATGCAAAACTCGAAGATGATATCCCAAGTATTTAACCATCGATGGTCTTTTGTCCCATTTTGCTGTTAATAAAGCTTCGAGAAGTGCCAAAATTGTCGTACTGTCAATCTCATTAGCGTACAACAGCACCAAATCTGGGAGGTGTTCATAGAATACCTTCTCTAATGCCGATGGCGCCATGTTCTTTTGTGACCTTTTCATTATCAAATCAATATAAAATGTGAGGGTAGATAAAGATTCATAATAAGATATCTCCATAGCATAGATTGATATGGCGAGATCATTTACATTCCGGCTGTAATACTTGATCAAAGTCAAAATCGGCTCAATCAAAGGTGCCCTCTCTGGAGCTAAAAATGCGTTCAAGATTCTCTCTTGACCATATGTAAAGGTCTCGTTTCTCTTTTGTGAATATTCAGAATCATGGTCATCTGTGAAGCACCCTAACTCATCTATGATCAGCCAATGGAATGTAGCCATGTCTACTAATTCCTCGAACTTCTCAGTGTTTAAGCTTTCTACGCTAGCAAAGATAAACTCTGTGATTTCAGACATCATATGTTTTCCATCTTCAAGAGTCACGGGATTTTCTGGTATCATATAATATAAGCCTCTTATAATATCTTCATCTGTCACTAGTGGAGAGGACTTGCCTCGCTGCGATGATAGAAACGAAGATGCAAAGAGAAGTGAACGGAGTTTTTCCTTATCTTTAACCCAACCCTCTAACAATAACGACAAAACGTACCCGTAAATCTTGCTATTGTTGAGCTTTAAGGCATACTTAAAAAGATTTATCAAGCAGTCTGTAGTATCTGTACCATTCAAACTGCTCAAGACATTGATATCTGATCCTTCTGATAAGCCATGGTCATAGTGAGAAGCAGTAGTAAGGAACCCAAGAATACCAAGAATATCTTTTTCTTGTACTTGGTTCCAATTTTCGATAGTAGTAACGTTCCATAATGTCCTTATAAGGAACTTCCACACATTAAACTTGTGACTGAATATAACAATGTGGGATTCAGGTGTAGAGATATGCGTGGCAACGGTTCCTCTTTCAAACTGGATCAGGTGCTCTTCACTTTTTTCATATGGAGGGAAGGAGATGTATGTCTCTCCCAAAACAACTTTTGCCGAGTCCTCCTTATCGTTCTTGAAAATCCTGTAAAACTCTTTATCTGTAAAGGATGCTGCATACGTATTCGAACATACTATTTCATACAGCTCATCTTCAGAATCATCATCTGACTCTGGAGAATCTTTACTCGATTGGAGTTCTTCATCTTTAAAAGGGGCAGATGGTTCCACAACCTCAGAAGAGGACAGCTCGTCGGCACTATATTGGGGGGATCCATAAGTCGTAAGCTCTTCAAGAGCATCATCGATCAACTCAAGATATGGCGATATCTGGGCCGGAAATCTCAATCTATCCTTTTCGATATCACTGCTTCTAGCCGTTGAGTCCTGCCAATGCAGGTATATTTCTGGAGGTAAATTTAAGTTCAACTGTCCGATATTTTCCACCACGGAGTTAGCAATTCCTAACAGGAGCCAGTGATTTGCATCACTTCCTATCCAGCGTCTTATATGTCTTATCTCTTCCAAGAACTTTAACTCAGAGTATGATATTACAGTTGGCTCAGGAATTTCGGGGTTCTCGTGCTTAATTCTCTTTTGTAGCAAAATCCATGAGTACCCTATGACTGCGCTAGACTTCAACTCGTTTCTGATGATTTCGTTTATCTCGGTAAAGAACTCGGGGTCAAAATAGTCAGGAATAGGTAAATTTGGTTTGCTTCCCCCATTAATGAGCTGTGCTGATATGCATATAACGTAAGATTTAATTTTGATGAACAGTTCTTCATCGTCGACGAATGGCTCTAATTCATATCCAAATTTGAAAGCCGTTACTACGGAAAACCATTCTCTAACAACCTGCTTTGAAGAGCCCACAGTATCGATTAATTGACTAAGGCCCCGTAACGAAATTACAAGAAACATGACGTAATCGTTGAATAGGATTTTGTTAAGCCGTGAGTCTTTTAAATTTTGTTCAGTGTTCTTCATGAGGTTCCCTATCACCTGAATTCGTTTGACCGTATAGTTTGAGACGTCAATTCCATCAAGGGTTATACCATCAAATGGACTCTCTTCGTCCCTCTGTCTCTCATTATAGTATGCTAGCTCTCTTATCGATTTGAAAAAAATATATCCAACAATTCGTCTTTCTTTCAAGATAGCTTCACAATAAAATAGTATCCTCTCATCTTCATCGTTCTCGGGGAACCTTTTGCATATTTGAACAATTAATGTCAAAACTTGATTGAAATCCAATTTGAAGATCTTGGCCACCTCCTTTGCATCGTTAACCTGACTCTCTTTGGCACCAGATAATGAAAGGTTTCGCATATCGTCGCTTAAGCTTCCACTAAATGGGGATGGATCTAAAATTACATCCTTCTTTTCATGTAAGACTTTTTTAAACTCATTTTTGATATCCTGTTTTGTACCTTCTTCTTTACTAGACAGAGAAGTATACAGGTAGAAGCCTCCTTCCTCGTAACAAATTCTCTTGAAGGTCCAATCCTCACACCTCATTTTGTTAATAAAATCGATCTCGCTTATCTAGCATTTTCTCAGTTTATAAGTTGTCGCGATGAGTCAATCGAACGGGGCTTTGATTCCATATAAAGAAAGTCATATGAGTAACTATTACGAATACTAGGCTGTACGTTGAATGGTATCGTATCAGTGACCTAGAAGTCGAAAAAGTGCTTAGGTCGGTACTGATAGAATTATATATGTCAGAGTTGTACATTGTAGGCATTACACTGCTACGAGCTCTATGAATACTATGTTCCTCAAATTTATTTTAAGAAGATTTTGGAGAACAGAAACATTTTAAGCTGAAGAAAATTTATTGAATATTCTTAGTGCAGAATGAGTCTTTTCAACACACTATATAGCTATACTCACAATCATTCATGAGGCTGACTTCAGGTAAATTCATTATAATTTATATTCTACATTAATTTTTAGATGTAAGAGACTTATATATTTACGAGGTAATGCATCAGTGGCTCTTGTCTAGGCTGTGGTAAAAATTAAGCTATAAATCTCTCGACATATTCATCTGACGAAAGATTCTCTGCGTCTACATTGATCTTTCTCTAGTTATGGGCATGTCCGAATTGGGAAAAGGCGTGAGGGTACAAGATTTTGCAGCAATAGATCTAAGCATGTAAATTTACTTAAACGATATACACCTGGGATCAGGCTTAAGCTCTGCTCCCATTATTGTCATCGGTATCGAATACGATCTTTGTCGATCTGTGGTATTTAACGTGACCATGTGGGGCCCTTCCCTTAAGATCAAAGACTGCTTTGAGCAGATCCCTAAACTCTAGCAATGAGTCCATCGCCAACTTGAAGAATGCTAATCTTGACTGAAGCAAAAGATAGATCGCTACTGAGCTCTCAAATTGTAGGGACAGATTTCCATGACATAAGTCAGACTCATGGAGAAATTGTACGTTAAAATTCCTATTTTCCTGAAAACAGCCAAATCTTACGAGACAATTACCGAAAGAATGTTCAGATGCTATTCGGTTTCTACTTCATGTGTTGACTTCTTGGTGCGTGACCAAAAGTGTTGAACAAAATATTAGAAGGTTAACTTAGACTGCAGTCTTTAGTCTCTTCCAGACTAAGATTTACAATTCGACAGTTATTGAATACTGGAAGGTAATCACTTCATAAGTTGTTCCCCAACAAACCTTCTTGCAGATTGGGACTTCATTAAGACTTACGAGATAATGCAACCATATTAAAGTATGTGTAATATTGCTTTTATAGTTACCACTACATTGCGCTGTCCACTTAGGTTTGAAGCTATCTTCTCGCTCAAAGACAGATACACATTTGCTTGTGCAGCAAGAGCTGGTGTCGTAAGTCGCTTGACAACGAAATCGCCCTTAATCTTAAATTTTTTGCACCAATTCACAAAATTTCAAATTTCGAGATACATCATCATCTATCAAGCAATAAAAGTGAGCTACGAGATAACACAACGATTTGAGTATATTTAACACCAGGATGCATTATGTAGAAATAAATAAACTTTTATCTAGCGCCTACCTTGTTATCTCAAGGAGGAACACTTAACACATAAAAGCACCAATTTCTTCTCCGAGTTTTACATGGTGTGAGAGTAGTTGAACCTTCAATCTTTCCCACTTTTTTGATAGAAGAAAGTTTGGTATGTACATGAGGCCGAACATTTTAATGACTTAATTGAGAAAAGGTCGTGATTTGAAAGCCAGTCAATGTTGAAGCATTTGAATTTAGCTCAGCTTAGCTGCGAAATGATTGAAAGCAAAAAAATCACGGCACCGAGATTCAAGATGCGACATATTCAGCTAGTCGATTTTTTGAGTCAAGATTTAAGCCACCAACGAGAAAGAAACATCATCAATACTAATGTTCAAATGTTCCTTGTAGATATTAGAGTAACAGGATTAAAAACTAAAGCGAGTCAATTAATATTGCGCTATTATTTTGCTGCTGTTCCCAGATCGAGTTAACCTATAATTACACTTCTTGGCATCTTCATTTCCAACAAACCTATGAAAAGTAACGTTTGCATTGTCTATATTATTCACTGGATTAACATCTTCGCTCCAAGATGAAAAGTTCATCACATCGGTTTCAATGGAGCTGAAATCATATTGGCAGTCCACTAGAATTGAACCTGGGCCATGAATATAGCTTCTTTCCATCAGGCCATCTCCTTTCTGGGATTTTTTTAATCTCATAGGACTAAATACCCAAGAACCGTTGTTGTGAATTTCTACAATTGTTAAAGAAGCAGCATCCTCAGAGAATGCATCAAGTGTCGTACCCACTACGTAGTAACTCACGGTATCAAGCTCACCAAAGAAAGGTTGGTATCTAAAAGTTACACCATTGCTACCAGTTAAAGTTATAGGACTACTGATTCTCATCGGAGCCTCTGGAAGTTGTGATACGAACAAAGGCGAAATGCCGTGTGGGTACTTCAATGCGGCACGACTAGAGTTGCCGTTAGCTTTGCTTAGGGCCACAAACTCAACACACCATCTAATTAAGGAAGTTCTGATAGAGTTAAAACACTCTCTTGAATAAAGCTTTGCCCTCCCATTTAATCGACGGCCGTAACAACTTTGAAAAATATTCTAGGCGTTAGGTGACTCGTACGCAATTCCAGACATCAATACTAGTCCGGCCTGAACATTGGTCAAGGAGACAGATGCAATTCCTAATAGAAGTGCTACCCAGCATGCAGCGGAATATATCTGCATAGGATTTCGAAAACAAAATTAAAACGTAAATTATTTGTTACTCTTTAGAATAGGATCGTGCACGGGTCAAAAGATCTATTTACGACACAAAAATATGTACGCAATAGTGTCTCGAGAGCCATAAAGTTGTGACTTATGTTGATGCTAAAATAGAAATCAAATAAAATATGGGAGACCTACCAGGAACTCTAGAGATCTCTATGCTAATATATTGCGCTTGTGCTACCACTATGTATTTTATGGCAACCTTTGCTTAAAAGATGACTAATAATTACGGTAGCAATTTGAATCATGGATAGTATTAGCTAGGGACTCCCAAAAAGGAAATAAAAATTGGCTGTAGGGTATTTAGGGCATTATTCAGGTTTGTGTGGTTTTGTTTCACTGTCCTATCTCCTATCAGCGGCTCCTCTCTCGCATCATCTAGACCGTAGTTTCAGATTAATCGAACTTCATCTTCATTGGTCATTCACTGTTAACCAAAACCCAGCCACAATCAATGCTCCACTCGTAAAGTATCCAAGGTTAATATTAGAGTACCTTGGTGGTATTTCTCTGTTTCTCTGAAACGAACTGCTGAGCAGTCGCAAGGTTTCGCAGCCATCGATGAGGGATTTAGACACTAACATTCATGCTATATATATGCTCTTGGTTTTGATTAACTGCGGAACAAGCCAGGTCCCTGTAGGCGGAGCATGAAGCATGATCCTTGTGCTTAGTTTGCAAACTCGGTCACTGATGGGACGGTAAATCTCAGAGAGCAGTGGCTTCTCGACATCCCTATACAGTTTTTTGTGGGTTGTCATAATAGGTCTACTTTCACGAATACCGATATAGCGGGCAAGGAAAACGGGCAAGAATTACGTAAGATCTAAGATTACGAGACCAAGTCTTCTCTAACAGCTGCTACATGTGAACAGTTTCTGAGTAATAATATATCACTGGAATCCTCATGTATGTGGTCCGAATCGGGAAAATTCGGAGGGCCACTAACTTTTCGCAGCAATTAATGAGGTTCCAAATTATCCTAAAACAATATTCATATTATATATGTAGGGAGGGTTCGGTCAGCAGCAACCTCACTTGCCAGAGTGTGTGTCCAGCACTATCCTTGTATTCTTTACCTTGACGACACGGTTGTACTTGACGTGGCCTTGGGGAGTATCCCCATTGATCTCGTATATGGATGTGAGCTTGTTCCTCGGTTCTCTGGCGGCGAGTCCCTTTCCAAGTTGAACACGGTTGACCTTTATTGAAGTGTCGGGGCCTTCAAAAGTAGTGTCTCTACTCTTTACAAGTGAGTATTTTTTGTCCTCAGTACCCTTTTCCTTGTACACGAAAGGATACTTTTCCTTTTTGCCGATATACACCACGGTCTTTCCTTCTTCAGTGGCATTCAACAGTTGAAAAGTTTCTCCATGATGCACCAAATCAAAGTTGAACCGAGCATAATTCTGAGTGTTCTCCGTCGAGGCATTATACCCCAGACTCACCACAAGGGCCTTCTGGGTGCCGTTTTTCAAGTTGAACTCCAATTTGCTGGTAGAATACGCCCAAAGCTTTGATGCCACAATATGCTTTCTTTTCCAAAACCAGGGAAGCGTGATGGAGAAGGATTCTTGGTGATCGTCTATACTCAACAATTCTCCTGTGGCAGACTCCACTGCTGGGCTCTCAAAGACCAATAAGCTAGCAGAGGTGATCCACTCATCACCAATGAATGGAACACTATTTTTCGAGTCATCTACGCCATTGGTGATGGCTATAGAGAAATCCTGGGGGTTTTCCCATAATAAGGCCAACAATGGAGTGATGTCGAAATCATAAGTGGGCAAATCAAAGGTATCTGTACTGACGACCGCTTTCCATAAATCGGACAAAAATCCTCCAGAAAACACAAGCGGTTCAGGGGCATGCACTCCGACTTTTTTGCCGTTGATATAAAGATTCACGAATCTCGCGGGCCCATGTCCTGCCAGCTTTTTGTCCGCACCCCACACTTTGCCAAAGGTACTCTTGAACCAGAACTCTTCATTGGCGTGGCCAGAGGTCTTGACCGAGATAATGGCACGCGAGGTATTTTGACCCAATTGGGGAAGTTTCCCAGTGATATTTTCATGAGGGAAATGCTTCACCGGAGATTGTGACACCGATCCGAAGGTCAAGGGGACGAGCTTGTCTGCAGGATGAGACTGATTTGATGCAATATCAACATCCTCAATGGATTGTTCACCGTCATCAAAGAAGTCTAGAGACAATTGCACGTGGATTTCGCCTGGGTGAATATCGTTTATGGCATTGTGGATTTCAAAGATGAAGGGATTTTTGCTGTGGAACAAGTGGACGTACTTTGAGAGATCCTTTTGGAACGAGGACGATACCTTGTAACCGGGAGATTCCACTGTGGTTGAACGCCATATTTCGACACCAGCGAGGGAGAAATGGGCCAATCGTGCCAATTGGGTACCTGAGACAGACACATTCTACGTAGCAGCAACACGGTTGAAACTAATGTCCGGTGGGGTGTAGTTGCCAGTGAATGGCTTTGAGAAGGTGCCGTTGAGCAAGACCAGAGTGTGGACGGAGTTTCCTCGGTAGACAAACGGGTTGTCCACCTCGATCACCTCCTTAGAGTCAATTGATTCAGGGGAATCAAGAATGGTGTCCAAGCCATCGATCTTGGGCACTTTTAAGGGATAGAGTGTCAATGCAAAGCACAATGCAATCACCACGCAATGACAGGAATGGCACGCACGGGGCCAATTGCTGAAGACCGGAGGTCTGACTCGTTGAATGGGAGTTTTTCGGCCATGGTTACAATGAGATAGAGAGGTGGAACATGATAAATTTATAGCCGTAGACGTTTAGGTGCAAAATGGCCGCAGAAGGGTGGTGTGCATGTAGTGACCTCTACACTTGGTTGCAGTAGAGTAGTGGCGTTAAAGAGGACTATTTTGAAGACCGGTGAGATTGCTAGATGATGGGTGAGGCTTGGATTCCATATGTTTGATTATAGTTTAGGTATGTTTGATATTAGGTGTGACATTTATAGTTTTTTTTGATGACTATGTACACGCCTGGGAGTTCAATGGGAGATAGTGCAAAGAGGGTTATATCAAGAAACAGTGTCATAGGTCAAGCGTAGATAGCGTAGCATAGAGAGTAGCATAGACAGCATAGAAAATAGCATAGACAATAGCATGGTAAGAATATCAAGCAGACGAGCAGAGAAACGAGCTTATGGGCACGAGCATTGCATCACGACAGAGCATTGCATCATGGCAGAGCATTACATAGAGCATAAGCATAGCATTAATGTTTTAACCTGCAATATCGGCTTTGCCTGCTGCAGCTCCGATACCACCGATTTTGCAGCCTGATCCTCTCATCATCTCTCGTCGATCCCGATCACCAACCACAATCCGACCACCCTCCACGAAATTCACTAAGCATCTAACCACATCTACCCACGTCACCAGCTATCTAAACCACTAGCTATCCATATCACCAACTATCCACCCCATTTACTCACTGTGCTATCAATGCTATCTTGACATAATTACCTTTTATCGCGGCTGCGCCTGCCCGATACGGAAGGCGGTACCGCAAAAAAACCAAGACATCTTATCCTGGGTCCCGCCTACCGAATGCGGAAAGAGAATCCCCAATCCCAACCATATAAGAATGGTCATCACCCTCTTCCATAAGTTATTAACCATTAACCATGGAAAGATTGCAACAACTTGCCAAGCAGTCTGTGTCGGCAAGCTCGGCCCCGCAGGCGCCAGCTCACCCTTTAGACCCTCTTACGGTCCAAGAGATCCTGACGGTGTCGTCGATCTTGAAATCAAAGTTCACTGATAAGAAGCTCACGTTCAATACGGTCACGTTGAGAGAACCTACTAAGAAAGCTTACTATGAATGGAAGGAGAAGAACGGGTCGCTTCCTCCGAGATTGGCCTACTACGTCGTGGTGGTCGAAGGAACCAATGGTGTTACCGAAGGTGTGGTGAACATTACTGCGCAGACGGTGCTTGAAGTTAGAGAACTCGACAGTGTGCAACCGATTTTGACTCCTCAGGACTTGCAAGATACCGAGGACATCATTAGAAACGACCCTGAGGTCATTAGACAGTGCAAGATCAGCGGAGTCCCCGAGGGAGACATGAAGAACGTCTACTGTGATGCCTGGACCATCGGGTACGACGAGAGATGGGGAGCCTCCAGAAGATTGCAACAGGCATTGATGTACTGGAGATCCGACGAAGACGACTCTCAATATTCGCATCCGTTGGACTTTTGTCCCATTGTCGATATGACTGCGAAAAAGGTGATCTATATAGATATCCCCAACAGAAGAAGAAAAGTTTCGAAGCACAAGCACTCGAGCTACCACCCAAAGCACATTGAAGAGAAGTTTGGTACAAAGGAAAACCCCAGTGGGTATAGACAGGATGACACTCCTCTTAATGTCACACAGCCCAATGGGGTTTCGTTTGACTTTGATGGCAGAGTCATTGAGTGGTCCAACTTCAAGATGCACATTGGATTCAATCATAGAGAGGGCATTGTGTTGAGTGACATCAATTATAACGACCACGGTAAGGTCAGACCCATGTTCCATAGAATCTCGTTGGCGGAGATGATTGTGCCGTACGGGAACCCCGAATTCCCTCACCAGCGTAAGCATGCGTTGGATATCGGGGAGTATGGTGCTGGTAACTGTACCAACCCGTTATCACTTGGCTGCGACTGTAAAGGTGTTATCCACTATATGGATGCGCATTTCCCCAATAAAGATGGGGAGCCCATCACCATCAAGAACGCCATCTGTATCCATGAGGAGGATGATGGGATCTTGTTCAAGCACTCTGACTTTAGAGATGATTTCCAGACCACTGTTGTTACCAGGGGTAAGAAATTGATCATTTCGCAGATTTTCACGGCTGCAAATTATGAATATTGTTTGTACTGGACCTTCAGACAGGACGCCACCATCAAGTTGGAAATCAGGTTAACAGGGATCTTGAACACCTACATCGCTGCCGAAGACGAGGATGCTGGTCCTTGGGGGACCGTGGTGTATCCGCAAGTGAATGCGCACAATCATCAGCATCTTTTCTCGTTGAGAATGCACCCAAGAATCGATGGCGATAATAACTCTGCTGCCATCAGCTTGGCTTCTCCGTCACCATACCCTACTGGCTCGCCCGAGAATGTCTATGGTAACGGGTTCTTTTCCGATAAAAAGACATTTAAAACGGTGAAGGAGTCGCTCACTCACGCTCTGCCCTGCGCATCTTGGGACATGTTCAACCCAAGTTCCATCAACCCATACTCAAAGAAGCCGGCATCGTACAAGTTGGTTTCGGCCTTCTGTCCGCCAGTATTGGCTCAAGAGGGCTCTTTGGTGCGTAAAAGATCTCCCTGGAGTGCCTACACCACCGAAGTGGTTCCTTACGAGGATGAAGACCATGGTTACGGTAGACTTTTCCCCTCGGGAGACCATGTTGCCCAATGGAGTGGAGACGGTCCAAGAGGCATGAGGAAGTGGATTGGTAACGGGTCGGACGCCATCGAGAACAAGGATATCTTGTTTTTCCACACCTTTGGTATCACGCACTTCCCGTCTCCAGAAGATTTCCCCGTTATGCCCACAGAGATATTTGACTTAATGTTGAGACCAAGACACTTTTTCAAGGAGAACCCTGTGCTTGACGTCAAGCCATCCTATGCTAGAACCACAAGCGAGGTCAAGAGCGGCGCTACGGGCACCGACACCTGCTCGCTCAACGTCGACAAGACTTCGCAGTTGGCTTTCAGCAAGACAGGAGGGTGTTGCGGTAAATAGAGAATTAATACATGATCGTGATTGAATAATTGTATTGCCAGAGTTGGATCTATAGGTTTGCTTTCCTTTGTAGCTATCCATGTTTCACTTAGATAATTGCTGCGTCGTCGACTGCAAAATTCGTTTAGCTTTCAGGCTCGATTTTTGCAACTTGTTGCAAAATTTTCTTTGTGAGAAGTTCAAGTCTGTAATGATTGTAAATAGAGCCTCTTTTCGACATGAAGTGAATTTCCTCAAACTTGGCCACTAAAGCTTTCAAGTTCTTTTCTTTGTATTCTTTTCCCTCTTCTTCATTCTCCTCGTCCGAGAAATAAGAGTACGTCTCACCAAGCGACAACTCTTGCTCAATAACCCTAAATATGATGGTGCAAATGTTCATACAGATGCCATAAGTTACCCTAAGAGTAACCGGTAGTAGAAAATTTGCATTCGTATCCAGAAGAGGTGACTCGGGACCTGAAAACTCGAGACAGAGCTTAAAGATGCCGAGTGCTATCTCGAGGGCCAGGGCCAAATATTCTGTGGATGTCTTGTGGTCAGCTGCCGATGCTTCTCTGAAAAGGAGATAGTACGAGACATACAAGTAGTATGAGCACTCCAATCTCTGGATAAACTCGTGGGAGCCATCAGAGATCTCATCTATCGATAACTCACCGCTTCGAATAATGTCATTGAAGGATGGAACATTTTTTAGTAGTTTTCCAAGATCATCCATGACTTGAAAAAGCATCTTTGTGTCGACTGCTTCGAAAGTAACGGAGTCCAAAAGTCTTTTTGTCATCTGGTAGTATTTCAGCACTGGAAAGCTCGACGCCTTTGCAGGAATCACTAAGCTTGCCTCGTTAACAATGCGAAGCTCGCTCTCGAGAAAGAGAAGCAGCGACCCCGAGTGGAACGCAATATATGCGTCAAAGAAGGCTATTTGAGTCATCATATGTCTCCAAACGCTAAAGCCCTTCTCTGTGATAAGGCCCGGTAGGTAAGCCGGATGCTTCCTACACATACCATGACATCTAGTCATCTGAACTAGGGTGCTCAACAAGATTGCTGTTCTAGAAGAAGTAATGTCTCCCTCAGGGGCAAAGTACTCGTAAGCTATCGATAGCAACAATGTCTGGAGTGCTGTCAATTGGAACCTAGCAAGACAATCGTTGCTCAAGATGATCTCCACGGCCCAGAAAGTGAACTTCGCAGGTATACCGACCTTGTTGGGCAGATTCTTTGACATTTCGGAACGTCTTTCGTCTTTACCAGAAAGAACAAACGAAAAGCGAAGAACCACCAAGAATAGGGCAAATGTACTTTTCTTATGAAGAACGGAGCCAGATATTTCAACTTTATCTTCATGCTCACAGAGCAAAAAAGATGCTACCTCGTCCCTAAATGTTCTCTCGTCAATGAAAGAAACCAATGAGGAGCATTTCAGAAAGAACGCATCGATTAAGCTGTAGGTTGTCTTTTTATCGGGCAATTGGCTTGCTATGGCTTCATATCCACAAAATGGTTCGGTATAATCATAGTTTTCACAGATTTGAGGATCGGCATTTTCAGCTAGCTCTTCAAATACAGTTATTTGCAGTAGCTGGTAGTCAATAAAGATAAACAGCAAGTAGGAGTCACTCATTGAGAGTCCCAAGGCTGATGTGGGCCCATAGTACGAAAATCGTCCGTTTTTGATCACGTAGCCATCAAAAGTAGGTTCCGCAATTCTCTGGTTCCCTGTTGAAGATGTACTTCCCGTTGGAGAACCAGTGTCTAGTGGCAATCTTTGCTGGTCAAATGACTTTTCCAAATGTTCGATTCTTGTTTTCAAAGACTCGATCTCTTTGGAGCTATTTTCTGATTCTTTCAGCCATCTTGGCTCTTGGTACTTGCATATGCTGGTATGACCAAGCCTTGAACATGCTGTGCAACTTGGCCTTTTCTTGTCGCATCTAACTTTTCGCTTTCTACAGACGAGACACGACAGCGAAGGGCGTATTCTTTTCCTTATCTTGTCATTGCTCCTTCGTTCAATATTCATTGACGTCGAAGGTCTTACTTGACGTCTCAAAATGTCGTGGGCCTTCTCAATTTGAGAATAGAGCAGAGGAGAGAAGACAGAATCCAAAGAGAAGAGAAGAGAAGGCAAAGTTAGGGCTACAATATACGGATATGAAAACTCACTCTCAAACATTTATAGTGTCTGCAATAAATATTGTAATATTCTAGTCTACATGGACCACATTAACCATTGACCTGTCGCACGGTTTGCATTGACCTCTCTTGAGCAAGAAACTATATTGCAAATATACCTATGAAAAAATTCACTGTAAGACTAAATATATACCTATTCTAATGGTAATTCTACGGGAAACGTTTCGCCGTGGTCGGCAGATTTGCTGACACTCTCCCACTTTTTTGCTTCTTCGATCTGGGCCCGAGAGTAATCCACAGCTAAGTTCACTGCATCGCATCCAAGAAGCAAATGGGAGGGAGGCTCCGCAGATTTAACCACTCGTAACATGATATTTGCTGCTCGAGAAGGCTCTCCGACTGCAAATTCCTGTGACTCCATGCTATCCCTCACCACGCCCACACTAGCCTCATAGTCTTTAGAGATAGCAGCTATCTTCATAGAGCTTCCTGACTACCCTGTCTTGAAGCCACTGGGCTCCACAACAACAACTTTGATCCCAAACGGGGCCACTTCTGTACCAAGGACTCTAGAGATACCATCGACTGCGAATTTTGCAGCCTGATAAGAACCGAGACCTGGCGTTCTTCCGGTTCTACCCCCTACAGAAGATATTTGAATTATTATGCCTCCCTTTTGCTCTTTGAGAATAAAAATACATGCCTTGGAGACGTTGTAGACACCCCAGAAGTTTGTCTCAAACTGGTTTCTGAAATCGTCGTCCTTTTCATGCTCGATTGGAGTGAGATTCGCGTAGCCAGCATTGTTGACCACGACGTCAATGCGTCCGAAAGCACCCACAACTTTCTGTAAGACGTCCGATGCGGAATCTTGAGATACATCGAAGTCCAAGAGAAGAAGTTGATTCCCGTATTGTGCTTTTAAATGTAAAAGACTATTTGAGTTTCTTGCTGTTGCAGCCACTTTATCGCCTGCTCTTAAAGCCTCGAGCACCAAAGCATATCCTAGTCCACGAGAAGAACCTGTAATGAACCAAATCATATTCCTGAGCAACTTTCCGGGATTTTGGTGGACATGGCCTGGTCTATATATGAGGAATGGCAGAGTTGGATGTCGTGCTTGCATCCATTTAGATTTTCCGAATACGGTATCTCCGGCGACGATATGGCCGATATGGCCGATATAGCCGATATGAGCGAGCAAACCGGGCACGAACACCATTTACTTATGAAAATGTTGGCAAGATAGCGCTACGGCAACTATCGACGGGGAGGATTTCGCGACTTGCCTTGTATATAGCTAGTGTTTTGACTATTTGTGGGCTATGCTATTGAGTCTATGCTATTGAGTCTATGCTATTGAGTATAACCCACGCTGACGTGCACCTACCGGTTGCAAACTTAAATCCAGACTAAAGAGCAATTTAATGCCAAATCCTTATCGACAGACACTTGGATGCTCTAGTTTCTCGACCTTATAAGATACCACCTTTCTGAAATAGCGAATAGAAACTTTCTCATCTTTAATCAAGTTGGCAGGGCATCATATTGACTGATTTCACCTTATCCAAAACCAAAATTCTATCGCTATCCAATATGGTAACATACGATGCGCTATAGTAAGATTGCCATTCCTTGAAGCATTTAAGATAGCTCGATGAAAAACATGTTGTACATCAACAGAAGCGGTATCTTCATCAAGAATCAAAATCTGTGACTTATTTGAAAAAGCTCTTGCTAATGTCAAAAGTTGTTTCTGTCTACTTGACAAGCTTGAGCCTCGCTTTGAATTCTGGCACCGAATCCGACATCATACGCCTTGGATTTTGGACTAGGTGATGTCTGATGAGCCACTTCTTTCACCTTTCTTTCTATTACTCTTTCCTATCCATTTCTACTTCTTTCTCAAAATCTTTCTTTTCATTCTTGCTTTCAAGATCTTTCAAATGTGCAAGGTCCGACACCTTCCAGAGCCCTTCATCAGTATATTTGTCGAATGGATCAAGACTCTTGTTCCTTTATAGTATGTGAATCCTGTGGCATAATGTTAGATGACTTCTTAAACCATAAAGTCCTAACTTTCTGATATCCTTACCATCAATTAGTCAAAGAACTCTTTCCTTCTCCAGTTCTTACAACTCCAATCTTTTCTCCAATAAACAAACCGAGGTTCTTCAAAACAAGATCTAAGTGTAGTAGTATTTTTAATTCAACAGCACCATTTAGAGGCCAGTTTGGTCTGGTCTTGAACTGAATATAGCAGTCGCAAACGATTAGAGCGGAGATAGAGCTTATCGTGTGCCATCTTGAAAAAAAAATGTAGCATGCAACACTTCAAACGAATATAGGCTATGTTTATATGCCTAAATCTATCAAGCTAAAGCTCTAATCACTTCGACACCATTAATTGACTCCTGTAAGTGAGAAAAGATGGGACTTCTTGTAGGTAATAGTGATAGATTTTAAAGGGCAAGAATGAGCCAATGAGTCAAGATTGACTATAGGCATCAGGCATCCATATGCACAAATGTGCCAAAGTTGCAGGGTACATGAATTTATGCTTCATACTTTATGCTTTATGTGGGCCCTCGACTATATGCAGTACACCATCATTTAAACAAAATTTTCAGCTCATCAATAAATCATCATCATGAAGTACGTGATTGAGCATATGGAGGAAGGGTTCTCCGAGTGGGTCACCATCGAGTATCTTCAGATGATCAGGGAGGTCGGCAAGGAGAACTTGGTCTTGACGTCGTTGCCTGCGGGCACGACGGAAAAAGACATTCCCCAGAGACTCTTGGACCATGGATTACAGTGGACGACAAAGGAAGTGATCGAAATTGATCAGGGCAAATTGGATCGCAAGAGAGTGTGTTTATTGGATCCAGCGGCCGAAGTTGAGTTGGAGCCAAAGGACGGAGAGGACTATGACTACTTTGTATTTGGGGGGATATTGGGGTCGCACCCGCGGATTGATCGTACCGGGATCCTTAGGGAGAAATATGGGTTTGCTGGACGGAGATTAGGGAGCCTTCAGATGACTACCGACACCGCGGTGCGCACCACGCAATTGATAGTGAGCGACAAGAAACCATTTAGTGACATCAAGTTTATTGATTATCCCGAGATCCGCTACAACAAGTATGAAGCTACCGAGATGCCGTTCAGGTACGTTGTTGATGGCGAGGGCGCTCCCATTCTTCCTGAGGGAATGTTGGAGTTGATTAAGCATGATGCTGAGCAGAGTATTGACGATCTTTTAATGGAGTAGACAGTAAATAGTGAATAGATAGGCAGGAAGAGTAGCGAGTTCGGTAGATTAGGGAGGAGTGCGGTACGTTTGCGGCAGGTCGCGGGGGATTCGCGGCAGATTAACGTATCGCCAAATCTCGCTATTTTCGGGCGTCACTGATTTTGCGGATCTCGCTATTTTCGGGCGTCACTAATTTCGCGGACCCTTTTCTTTGCGACCTCGCTAGGGCCCGCGCTAGATCTTCAGTCTCTCGCTGCTCGCACTAGACTTTAGGAGCTCGCGCATCATGAAGCCCGCGGTGTCCTTGTCTTCGAAATAAGAGACGTGGGCACTGATGGCAGACACTAGCGAAAAGTCAAACATCCCCGTGGGAAGACAGTAGTCGACGCGGCCCGAGCGGTTGGCGCCGTGCAATAGCGACCGCTCCTTTGGCGACGGCTCCACCAGCTGTTTCGACGTCAGCTTAGTCTCGGGCGCGGCCAAGCTACTGAGAATGTCGCCGAGCGCGTCCTCGCTAGCAGCCACCTCCTCGGGCGAGCGCTCGCTATCGCGCGAACTTTCTGCTGCGCTGCCGTCGCTGCCGTCGCTGCCGTCGCTGCCCGCGCTGCCCGCGCTCGCGCCCAGCTTCTTGTCGCTGCGCCTGAACCAGCTCGACGTCCATGAGAACTTCTCGGTAATGGCGTCCCCAAGATCCACTAGATCATTAAACTGCGTGTGGATTCCCTTGACCGCAAACGGCACCGGCTCGGGCTTCAACTTACTGAGGCCCGTCGCTATTAGCGGCTCCATGCGGTAGCTTACCGGGTCGCAGGGATGGAAAATGTTATAGAGACTGTCGCACTTCGGCGCGCTGAAGCTGTCGCGCGCCACGTCGGGGGAAAAGTCGCTAGCGAGCAGGCGTCGCGACACTATGTTCCGCTGCTCAAGGAGTTTAAACATCCCTAAGGGCGACCCCACGCAAAACAAGTTACTGACATCAAAGTCCAATTGTCTCTGGTACGATTCATGCTTGGATCCCTGCGCCAGAAGAATATCAAACGCTATCGCCGACCCTAGCGAGTGGCCCATGATGTGCACCTTGCCCCGGAAATTAGGGTTGCGCTCCTTGTACGTGTGGTGCACCCTATTGAGCTCGTCGGTAACCACGCGAAAGATTTGTTCCACGTAGCGAGGCTCGTAGTAGAGCAACACATCAAGCACCACGTCCCCGAAAACGTTACGCAACGACTTGACGCCGTCGACGTTGATTTGCGAGAGGCTAGGGAGACGGTAGTCGCCATCTTCGTCGTACGACTCAGGCTGTCGCTCGGGCTGGAAGTCGATTCGGTGTCGCCACGAGACGGGCAACACTTGGATTCTGTTGTTGTATGATTTTTGTGCCATATCGGGCATTGATTCGGTGAATGAATCGGTATCGTGAGACGGGTCGCAAGACGAGTCGCGAGACGAGTCAACGCTCGCTTTTTCAGAGTCACCAGAGGGTTTCTGAGCAGAGTCAGAAGCAGCGGCGGCGGCGTTAGCGGGTGAACTTTCGTTCTTCGCAGCCCTTTCCTCGCTAGCTTCTCTGTTGCCAGCATCTTTGTTACCTTCGATGCTAGCACCGTACGCCAAATCCTGGTAGACCTTCTCGCCCTGGTACACATCCTTCATGGTATTCCTCAACACATTAATGCTATGAACAAAATTAATAGACTCGTACTTGTGCCCCAAGATCTGCCCAATCCCGTGGATACAGAGCACCAAGTGGTCAATCTCCCTGCTGGACCCCTCCTCAGAAACATCAACATCGAAATCAGACTCAAGAACACTCTGGAGCTCCTCGGGATTGGGGTTCTCTCCCACCACCACCTTATCAACGTCCTCTTGAGCATCGCTAGCGTTCTTCTTACCTTCGCTCAGAAACATCCTCGTAAACTCGGAACTGAATGAGTCGGCGATTCCGGGAATGGGGTTTTCTGGAAGACTGCTGAGAATACTCTCGCTAAACCCGTCAGAGTACCCTCGCTGGATTCTGTCGACAGAAAGCAACGCCGGCTTAGACCCAAAGTTCCGGAGCACATTCACTTGGAACTTGCTCGACATCGTCCGTGGGAACATCACCGCATCCTTCTCATTAATGTAAAGCACCACCTTGTCGCTGTTCAACTCTAGCATATCGGGCTCGCGGCCGAAATCCACCTCGCTCTGTGCCTCCGTCGCCTTAGCGCGCGCGTTATCGACGATCTCGCGGTTGAACTTGGCGGTGATCTCCTTAAGACTCATCCCTAAAATCTGCGGGTCCAGAGAACTTGGCGACACCTCGCGACTTTGCGAACTTTGCGAACTTTGCGAGTCTTGCGAGTTATTTTCCGAGCGGTTGCCATTTTTTTTGTCGCGGTCCTCCAAATACTGTTTTCGATCTCGATACCCCTCCTCCACCATAGTGGCAGTCTTTGTATCCAAGGGAATGCCATTAGAATAGAACCACACTCCTCTCCTTACCTCATAAACTGGACCCTGCCAGTAAACGGGTGCGAGCTGTAATGCCTCTAAATCCACTTGAAATAACTTGTCTTCATTAACCTCCACCAAGTTCCCTCTGCCCTTGCCCTGAGCTATCTCCTGGAACCGTCGCTCTAGCCTCCCCGAATCGTAGTCTGAGAAGGGAATAAACTTAGTCGGTTCCTTCACCTTGGTATACCCGTACCATTCAGGCTTGGACTCGGGGACATCAGTGGCATAGTACCATTTGGTCTTAACTGGAGGACCATTAACCGTGCTATATAGCATACCATATACGGTCAATGGCATCCCACACCACTTCTTTGCCCTCTCACTATCGGTGAGCCACCTTCTTGGCACTCTCCCTATCCAATAACCATACATAGCGACTTCAGATCAAGTTGATTGCTACAATCAATATAGTCTACAGAGAAAAGAGACATCCAGAAAATGTCGCGGGACCCACGAAAATTCCCCCACCAAAATTATCTACAAATCTTCAAAACTCAAAACTCATTCTATTTCATACAAATGCTCTATAACCTTATCATGGTGGGTGATATATAACCCCCCCCTTCTATGTCAACCCTGGGGGCGGCAAGGTAAAGTCGCCGCTGGGCCACTCGAGGACCGCAGCCTTGGTAAAGTCGCTGTACCAGTCGGTGCCAAAGATTTTGCGGCCAATCCTGATGAATATGTTGATGTTGTCGCTGCTCTTGAGGGCATTGTCTATAAGCGACTTCAAGTCGGTGGAGTTGAACAAGTCTCGCAAGTTGAGAGCAGACATGTTCTGCCCCACAAAATACTCTATATCGTTAATGAGCACCGACACGGCGTCGTACTGGGCATTAAGATCTCTCTGTAAGGTCGAATCAAACACTGGGTCCTTCCATTGGAGGAACCCCGTGGCATTGAACCCCGTGATTAGTGGGGGGACGACGCCGCCACCAGGATCATCGCGTCTTAGCGATTCAGCCGTCTCGACAATCGAATCGTACCCCCACCGTGAGGCCCCCGAAAGAAAGAGCCCCACCAAGATGCCCTGAAATGCTATCGCGGTGCGGCCCCTAGTGGCACACCCAGGGAGTAAAAGCATCGCTAAAATGTAATGGTGCACCCGTAAAGTGAGATTAGGAAGGTTTGCCAACACCACAAGCCCCAATATAAACAGCAAATAAAGGTATAAATATTTCTGGAACCGACCTGATTTCCAGATCTGATATGCCTGGATCACTGCACACAGGGCGATGGTGAGGATTATACCCCCCACCGCCAAAATGGCACCCGATTGTGTCTTCAAATCTGCAATGGTTAATCGGTCTACGGGCAACCTATCAAAGGTCAAGTTGTTGAGAATCCCAAGCCAGAACAATGGGTACCATAGTAGAAGTCTCGTGAGAGCAATGGGGTCTTGCGGTTCCTGTAGAGTTCTTTTTGCCGAGCATTTCCATAGTACGTACAAGATAAAGCACGAAGGAAGAAATCGTTCCATGCCAACACTGACGAGCGCGGCAAACCCCGTAGTGTCTCTGGGGTCTACCGAGAGCGGCGGGTCCGACGTAAGACAGATGGTCCAGAACCCTACGATGGTCAAGACCCAGTAGAAGGCCATTCCTGATGCCATGTACACCACGGGAGCCCCCAACAAGATATTCATCATCAAGATGAGAAGCCGCGGGTCTTTGCAGTGATGGAAATCTGGATGGTCTGCTGTGTTTAGTGTCTTGAATATGAAGGATTTGTCAAAGAATGACGCAAACGGCACCGAATCACTGACTCCGTAGTGGCCTTTCGCCGACGCAAAAGACGATTGCGGGCCACTTTCGTATGAGATCCTGGCGCACCCGCCAAAGAACGGCGAAACCGTGCCCGCGTGCACCGCAGCACCGCAGGGGAACGAGTCCGCTCTGTAGGGCAAGGATATTTGATTTTTAGACTTGGTGGAGGAAGAATCAATTGACCCCCCACCAACATAAAATCCTCGATGCTTGACATTTTCATCCCCCACCGGGATGAAAGAATACGTCCACGAATCCCTATCACACAATGCCGGACATCGGATCAACACATCCTTTGTATCGTCGATGGAGGGACACTCATTGTCCACACCACACGCAGCGTTTTTACCTCGCCAAAACCCCAGATCCCCACGACAAGATAGCGTCATCACCTCAGTATCACTTGAATCCAGGTATGGAGGCACTGTCATATACGGTACTTGCACATGGTACCACAACCCAAACCAGAACACGAGATAGCACCCTAAAAACGCCATTCGGAGCTTGAATGGAGTTCGTTGAGATACCTTGGCTGGGAACCTCTCCCATATTCCCAACCAATGTAATGGGGGTGGTGGTGGGTCGTCAGGCTGTGAAGGTCCGTACCACAATTTATGGAAAAAAGATGTAACTTTTCCCCTGTCACGAAGCGTTTCATCCATCAAGCCCTGTGTGGGTTCCCGGCTGTCATCATCGAATTCTGGCGTCGATATGTTCGGTTCTTCCGATTCCGATCTGCTGGCCATCAAACCCTGGAAATTTTGTAGCTCTATTTGCTCACGAGGTCCACTTTCATCCCTTAAACTCATTATATCACATCACACAAGTCTTAGCCCCCATTAACCTGCAGAAAGTTGTTGAAAATTACGCCCTGGAGTCCTGCAGGCAGTGCGCTCTCTCCCCAGGAAACGGTGACCCCACCGACAATTAGCGACGCGCGCCCTATAACTACCGCGGCAGCCCAAGCCGCAAAGCTGTCTCATCGTCGCTAAATCTCTGTCTTTTTTTTTTTTTAGCTCGCTACGCTCGGTTTGGCCTGGTTGTATCGGTGGAAAGCTTACCAGAGAGAGCTTGTAGGTAGCCTTAGGCTAGCGTAAGATCTCTAATTAGAAATATTCAAGGACTAGCTGCAGCAGAGACCATTTGCTGAAAACCTGTGCTGCAATGGCCAACTCAAAGCTAAAATACTTATAAAAACCAGATCTTATCATATTCAACTCTAAAGAAGCCCACCACGAGCGAAGCGAGCAAAAAAAAAAAAAAAAAAAAGGAATAGTGACATAGCTAGCGCGCCTTAGCGATACCTTTCGCTAAAATTACATTTGTGCTCGCTAAAAATGTGCGGTTTAGCTCGTTCTTGCTGCTTCTGTCTCGCTACACTGGGCGGTATGCGCAGTCTTATCTATACGTCATTTTATTGAAAAACAGTGGTTCATGAAGATGAAATATTATACATTCGTAACTAACCAGAGCACATGGTGCACGATTCGGGGTTATTAATGGCACAAGCAATGACCTTGGAGCTAAAGATGTCGCCATCCTTTTCGCCAGAGGCTTCAGAGGCCTCCGCAGCCTCACCATCAGCTTTGCTAGCTTCGCCAGCTTCGGTGTCTTTAGCGGCTTCTTTGGCTGGCGCAACTGGCTTCTCCTCGACTGACAACTCGGCAATGGAGTTTTCTAAAGAGGTTGGCTCGGTGGAGGCCGATCTGGTGGAGGAGTCATCACTCTTGGTGGTGGTTCTGGGAATATATTTTCTCTTGTTCAACTTGGCCAACGAGGCGACAGTGTCACCTGCGACGTTTGCTGAGTCCTTATCGACAGTGAATTGGATGGCGGCAGCGGCACCTTGTGTTCTCAAGTAGTACATACCGGTCTTTAAACCTTTCTTCCATCCGTAGAAATGCATAGAGGTCAATTTACCCATGGTGGGGGATCTGATATGAATGTTTAGCGACTGTGATTGGTCGATGAAGGCGGCTCTGTCTGCAGCCATATCGATAATATGCTTCTGGGAGATTTCCCACACCGTCTTGTACAATTGTTTGATCTCATCAGGAATGTTTGGCAACGATTGGATCGAACCATTGTTTGCAATGATGTTGTTCTTCATGGCATCGTTCCAAAGGCCCAAGTCGACCAAGTCTTTCAACAAGAACGGGTTGACAATTTGGAACTCCCCGGCCAACACTCTTCTAGAGTAAATGTTGGAGGTGTATGGCTCAAAACACTCGTTGTTACCCAAAATTTGCGACGTGGAGGCGGTGGGCATTGGGGCCACCAAGAGGGAATTTCTCAATCCGTGCTTAGCCAAATCTTGTTTCAAAGTGTCCCAATCCCATAATTCTGTAGGCTTTCTGTTCCACAAGTCGAATTGCAAGAGACCCTTGGATGCGGGAGAGCCTGCGTAACTCTCGTAGGCACCTTCCTCTTGTGCCAATTCGATGGAGGCCTCGACGGCACCATGGTAGATGGTCTCAAAAATTTGGATGTTCAACTCTCTGGCTTCCTGTGAGTCAAAGGCGATTCTCAATGCCATGAACGCATCAGCCAACCCTTGCACACCGAGAGCAATTGGTCTATTTCTCATGTTAGAGCGCTTGGCTTCGGGAACAGGGTAGTAGTTACGATCAATGATTCTGTTCAAGTTACGGGTGACGACCTTGGAAATCTCGTGGAGCTTCTCGAAATTGTACCACGAAGACGTGGCGTTGGTCTCGACAAACGATGGTAACGCAATCGATGCCAAGTTACACACGGCTACCTCCTCGGGAGAGGAGTACTCGACAATCTCGCAACACAAGTTAGACGACTTGATGACCCCCAAGTTCTTTTGGTTGGTCTTTTGGTTACAGGCGTCCTTGTAGAGCATGAAGGGCGTTCCGGTTTCGGTCTGGGCCTCCAAGATGCTGTACCACAACTTTTGTGCCTTGACCGTTTGCTTCCCACGGCCCTCTTTCTCGTATTTCTCGTACAACTGTTCAAATTCATCGCCGTAGACGTCAGACAATCCAGGGGCTTCGTTGGGAGAGAAAAGCGTCCAGTCCTGGTTCGACTCGACTCTCTTCATGAACAAGTCTGGGATCCACAATGCTGGGAACAAGTCTCTTGCTCTGATCTCGTCCTTTCCGTGGTTCTTTCTAATGTCGACGAAATCAAAGATATCGGAGTGCCATGGCTCGATGTAGATGGCAAAGGCACCAGGTCTCTTGTTACCACCCTGGTCGACGTAACGAGCGGTGTTGTTGAACACACGCACCATGGGGATGATCCCGTTCGATGTACCGTTAGTACCGGCAATGTAGGCCCCTGTGGAACGGATATTGTGGATGTGCAACCCAATACCACCCGCACTCTTGGAAATTAAGGCACACGTCTTGAGGGTGTCATAGATACCTTCAATGGAGTCCTCCTTCATGGCGACCAAGAAACAGGACGACATTTGCGGCTGTGGGGTACCGGCATTGAAGAGCGTGGGGGACCCGTGGGTAAAGAACCTTTGCGACATGAAGTTGTAAGTTTCAATGACTCTGTCGATATCTTCTCCATGAATACCCACTGCCACTCTCATGATCAAGTGCTGTGGTCTCTCAGCGACTTTCCCGTTGATCTTGAGCAAATACGATCTTTCCATCGTCTTGAACCCGAAGTAGTTGTAGTTGAAGTCACGGTCAAACACAATGGCCGAGTTCAATTCGTTGGAATATTTCTGTACCACATCGTACGTCTCCTTGGAGATCATGGGCGAGTGGAGACCAGTCCTCGGGTTCACGTACTCGTACAACTCCTTACTCACTTGTGAGTACTGCTTTGTCGTCTGCTTGTGCAAGTTTGATACCGCGATTCTAGCGGCCAAGATGGCGTAATCTGGATGGATCGTCGTCATGTAAGCAGCGGTTTCGGCGGCCAAGTTGTCGAGTTCTATGGTGTTGACTCCAGAGTAAACACCAGAGATCACTCTTTGGGTGATGGCAACCGGCTCCACATGGTTATTGTCTAATCCATAGCACAATCTCTGGATTCTGGCGGTGATCTTGTCGAAACGGACGGGCTCTTTGCGGCCATCTCTTTTAAAAACGTACATAACGATAAAGAATAGATGAAAGGGAAGGGGGAAAGCCTGGCGCTTAAATAGTGGACGCGTCGCGGTATTTAATTGTTTTTAATGTTTTTATGAATCTTTTTTTTAAGAAAAGATTATCTGCATTTTCTTGATAGAAGAGGGAATTGCTCACGTGCCCCATACTTAAGCGCCAGAGACACCCTGATTGCGAGGGTTTCCGGTCACGCATCTTAGTAATTCTTGTTTACTTTGACGCGTCACGCGTTAATAGACGTGTGGCATCGATGTTATTGGGTCTATATAGGCAACGATGCATCCGAATCGGAAGCTGAAGCGATGATAAAGGACAAAGAGGGATCAGAGGATGACTTCAAGGGATTAGATCAGTTATCAGAGCTTCGGCGACTTAGATTTATGGCAGAGAGAAAGCACAATAGAAATGTTGTAGAAACGATGGTTAAGCTAAGGTCGTACTAAATCAGCCTAAGGTTAGGTCGATAAGTGGAGCTAGAGACAGCCATTTAGACAGCTACAGACAGCTAGACAGCTACAGACAGCTACAGACAGTTCACATAGATAACTCATATAGCTAAGCCTAGCCAAGCACATCTTATTGTTAAGCTAGATCTTGCTGCCAGATCTCAGCTGACTAGCCCCATTATTAAAAGAGGCCGCTAATCTAAATATCTTATACGTTATTGATTATCTAAGCTGATAGTGGCCTCAGATCGTTTTACTTTTTGACACCTCTTATATGCAGTACACGAACCTCAGTCAATCATATTGTACAATTTTGGAGAGTATGGGCCAATTGCTGGCTCAGAGGAGCAATTGGGTGTCTAGAAGGACAATTGGTGACGTCGAGTGGTAATTGAGAGCCAGAGGTCAATTGTTCATTCTGATAAGATTATTCACCTTTGGCTGGGATTTTCAGACGCATCTCTTGGTCTGGTGCTTATATGTCCTTAGTTCATTGCGTTCCATCCATTCGCCCTTTTCATTCGTTTCTTTGCTCTCCTCAATTCGTCTTGTTCTCTAGTTGCATTCTTGTTCTCGTTCATTTCTTTGCTCCCTTTGTCTCCTCTCTCTCTTCTTTTCTTTCCTCCTCTCTTTCTTTCTTCCTCTCTTTCTTCGTTCTTCCTCTCTTTCTTCGTTCTTCCTCTCTTTCTTCGTTCTTCCTCTCTTTCTTCGTTCTTCCTCTCTTTCTTCGTTCTTCCTCTCTTTCTTCGTTCTTCCTCTCTTTCTTCGTTCTTCCTCTTTCCTCTCCTCTACACTCTTTTTCAGCTAACTTTATTAACTATACATTTAGCTACTTCGGCTCCTCTTTGCTCAAGTCACTATAGGTTAGTATGCTCCTTATCTCTGTACCTGTATCTCTATCTTCTGTATACTCACTTTATGATCTTTTCCAAGTCAAAGTCACCGCCTTCATCCTTTGGAGGAGGTGGTGGTGTGGCAGCTGGGGCCTCGGCCTTCTTGGTCAATTTCGGATAAGCAACAACCCCAACAGCAGATCCCAAGGTAAGGATTGCAAGCTAGACGTTAGTATCACTTCAATTGCATATTGGCAGTATACCTACGATATGAGATGGAACTTGTTTTCCAAGGATAGTATAGTACGACACCATTTTGTTGTTGTGTCAATTCCGAATCGTTATTCATTTGCCAGTTAAATTGTCTAGAATGAGTCAGCGATTATGTAAGAAAAAAATGTCATCTAATAATATATTACATAAGCAGCGAATACAAAAGTGCTTCAACCGATTCATCTGCTTCAAACTACCACTTATTCCTTTGTCAAGGCCTCCCCCTCCCGCCAGTAGTTCTCTATGCGGAATCTGTTGAGAACACCAAACAAGTCTTCGTCGTCGGTGGTATTGATTACCGACCATTTCTTGAACGAGAGGTCGCGAAGCTGTCCTTCCCACACTACGGTGCACTTGTTAGGCTGCTGCCAGTCGATTCTTTGCGTAAGGAGCTTCTTGTAGAACCGCATGCCTTTCGCTCCTCCCTCTACAACAACAAGCGTGAACCGCGGGTTGATAATACATAGTCCCAAAAGCCCCAATTGCTTTGCGTTGATATCGACCTTGAAATTGTGTTGCGGGTTGTCGAGACTCTCGATGCGGTACACGGCTGCGACGTAGCCACGATCAAGGTCCTTCTGCTGCTTCTGCCAGATCTTTTCATGTCGTTGCTCCTTGGTGAGTTTCCGCTCCTCATTAGCCCTCATATGGGTCTGGTACCGATCTTCCACCTCTTGTCGTACTCTCATCTCTACGGCAGTGGGGTCCCTAATGGCCTCGTTGGTCAGCACATTCATTAAGTTCGACAACTTGACCTTGGGAGGCGGCGGCGGGATCAACCCTAGCTTGATGCGGTCCTGCTGGTCCTTAAGCCGTTCTTGCCTCTCATTTCTGCGTATACGCTTCTGCTCCTTCTTGGTCAACATGAGAGCGGTTTCCTGCGGCATGTGCTTTGAGTACGTGGGCGCGAGAAGCACAGGGTGCAGAATGTATATCGATACCGGAGCCTGCTCGCTATCCAACACCACGTCATCGCTGTAGGACTGTCCCTTGAGGTAGGGTCTATCCCACCACTCCACGGCGGGGGGGTAAGTCAATTTGAACGCCTGCTCTCCTAGAAGCTCGTCGGGAGCGAGGCCCCTTCCTTTTATGGCGTCAAGCCGTTTTTGGTGCTCGAAAGCCTGCTGCTGTCTTTCACGCTCTTCGTTGGCTCTCGCTACGTACTTGCCTGGCTGGTTGAACGTGAGGGTACGCGAGTGACGGCCGCCCACAGCGCTCTGGTCCAAATACGGGTTGATGGATAGCGGGTCAAAGTTTCTTCGAACGCTGGTGTTGTGGTTACCATGGTTAGTGGTTCCAGCCTGAACCGGGTTGGCACTTGACGGGAGCGAGGTGACCTTTCTACGTAGCAAAGGATGCAATTCGATATTGAGTCCTTTGGACTGCGAAGCAGACGCAGACGGACCAGCAGCAGATGAGCCAGAAGCATACGGAGCAGAAGCAGAAGAAGACGAAGAAGCCGTCTTATTCGATTCCCCATCCTTCACGAGTCGTCTTTTGGCGGCCTCAATCCGCGATTCAATGTCATCTGACTTCCCAAGCTTCCCTGACTTCCCTGGCGTCCCCGATCTTCCAGACTTCTCGACCCTTCCTGTCTCCCCAGACCCACGAGAGGGGCCTCGAGTCTCTTTTCTCTCTGTCAATGCCCTGTAGCCAATCCTTTTGGGAGACATGTCTTTGCAGCACACCCACTTTTTCGTTGATGACTTTTATGAACCCGCCTGCACATAACCCCGCGAGCAATTAACCGCCCAGAGCCAAAAAAATCCTATAAAAGCAGCTGATCCCATTTACAGCAAATCAATAATCACAGCCAATTTGCTGCTTTGCATCCGTATTTTGCTATCATTTTGCACCGCTAACCACCGTGTTGCTACCATTGCATTGCACCATAACTAGCAGTCTTCTTGCTGGCTCTTTGGCTCATTATTGGCTTTTTATTGCTTTTGCAACAGAATGATTATCTCACGAGAATCTATGGAGTTACCACCCAAATTGAAGCTATTGGTAGAGGAACTAAGCCAATGCTCAATCAAGGAGTTGCCCCTCAAACTAATTGAACATTTACTGTGGGAGGGCCCTAAGGGTGACCTTCTTCACTGGATCCCCGTGTTGAATCGATTCGACGAAATCTTTGAGAATCAAATCAAAACATACGGCTTGGATAAAGAGAACCCGGATCTAAAAGTAATGAAGGATGGTGACCAGATTTTGGTGGCCAGTTGTTTGGATTTCACTCATTTATTATACGAAAATTGTGCTAATAGATCGATTTATAATAGTACCGAACGCATTTATCTGTTGATTAATAGTTGCACTATCGAAGTGCGGTTAAAGGCATTGGAGTTGGTGGTGGCGCTAACCGAAAGGGGCGCCAGGTACTCCCCAAGACACTCGGTGCCGAAGCAAGTGAAGGAACGTGCCATTGCCATTGCTAGAAGCTTCCCGCCGCCAGTGCCGTCTAATTTCTCCCATGTACATAACGATGAAATGGCCGTCGCTAGCACCCATGAGCCCACGGTGATTGGGGACCACTTTGCATTAGTGGACTCGATAGACCCTCAAAAGAGGTTTCCTTCCAAATGGAAGTCGCTTCATTTCCAGTACTACAAGTCGGTGAGAAAGGAGGAGGAGAAGAAGGAAAAGGAGAAGGAGAAGGAAAGAAAAGAAGAGAAGAAAGAAAAGAAGGTAAAGAAGGAAAAGGAAAAGAATACAAAGAAAGAAAAGAAAGAGGAAAAGGAAAAGGAAAAGAATGTAAAGAATGCAAAGAAAGAAAAGACAGAAAACCACTTTGACGAAGGGCTCTTTACGTTCAAGCTTTCAGAGGAGAGCGTGCGAAAGATGTCGCTCCAGGCGATCTTTGACAAGGGAGCAGATGTCATCTCCGCCGACGCGCTCTTTGAGTTTGGACTCGTAGCGCCGGTGGTGAAGTCCTTCAGCGCTAGCGACAGCGCAGCCCTTGAGCTCCGTCAGATGCTCCTTAGGATCAAGTGCTTGGCCATCGCATTCACCAGCTGTATTCGCCCCAGCGACTTTGCGTCGTCCAAGTTGTTTGAACCAGAACCCTACATCTTCAGCTTCCTCGTCGATATCATCCAGCCCGAGACGGCACACGTTAGTGCTGGTCTCTACTACTCTGCAGTGAGAGCCCTCGAGTGTATCTCCGCCAAACGAATCTGGGGTGGCGACCTCATCAGGAGCTTGGGCGGCACCATCGGCCACGGCACGCTCTTCCACATCATGCGAGACATCAAGAAGAACATTGAGCACAACACCAACCGCGATTACGAGTACGGGTACGTACATTTCTTCAGGATGTTGCACAACTTGATCGAGACGCGGGCAGCGCAATTGGCATCGGGTGGCATCTTGGCCGAGCTCATGTCGTTCTTGGGACTCGAGACGGCTTTCAAGCGCACCATTCACGCAGCAGTGAACCTCATACGGGTGTTTTTGGCGGCATCGCCAGACTCTTTTGAAGGGTTTGTCAACAAGAATGGGTTTCTTCTCATCATTGGCACCATAGGCTACGAGGTGAGAGAAGCGCAACAACCGCATCGTAAGCCCGACTCCGACATCGATGTCATGGAGTATTCGATTCCTTATAGAAGTGCAACATATATTGAGACGTTATTTGACTTGGTGACACATTTGATCCGGTCGCATGTGGGTGACAGGCTCCGCAACCTTTATGATTCCCCCTTACTTAAAAGCTTGAATGAAATTATATTGCATCCCAAAGTGTTTGGGCCCTATGTTTTGAAAGCGTCGGTAGACGCGATCTATTCGATCTTGGATAACGAGCCGACGGCGATCTCTATCTTGAACGAGGCCAAAGTGATTGACAATTTCTTGGGTAATCTTGAGGCATTGTTCTATCCTTCAGGGGCGCTCTTATCGTCGCTCTTGGAGGCAGTAGGCGCCGTGTGTTTGAACAACGACGGCCTTAAAGCCGTCATTGATAAGCAGTCGATCACGATATTCTTTGGCATCTTTTTCGATTCCCAGTACGCGCTCGAGATGCTCAAGTCGGACTGGGCCACGACGTTGGGGTACTCGTTTGAGGAGCTAGGGAGACATTATCCGCTGTTGAAGCCGGTGATTCTCGAGCAGATGAAGCTCTTGGTGGAGCAACTCAACCAGTTTGTCAAGCAGCATGTAGCGCTCATCAGCTTCTACACATCATCGTCGGGGTCGTTGTATCATCTGCACGATGAGGACGACTGTATTGAGGAGACCGGTGCGGGTAGCATCGACCACTGGAAGAACAACGATGTGTCGTACATTCTCGATGCGGTGCTTGTGTTTTTAGGGGGGTTGATCCATGAAGGTGGTCAATGGAGCACCGACGCCATGAAGGAGATCCGGTACGAGGACTGGGCCACGGTGCTTGCCAACAAGAACTCGACATACGATTACACGAACTCGGACGGTCTTGCGAATCTCATGGAGTTTCTAAAGTTCTTTGACGACGAGAACCGCGACTACGGGTTGCCGGTGCTTGTGAAGATGTTGAAGCAGGAGCTTGAGCATCCGATAGTGCAGCAATACTTGAGCTATACTGGCGAGTCATTCTTTGCCCGGGTTGACGATACTGCGAGCGAATTTAGTGCTTCCGACGCCTCATTGACGCTTCGTCACTTGAACGCCGTGCACACGCTTCTCTACACCCTCACGGAGATCTACGTGAACCCGGGACTCATGTTCCACGAGCGGTACCACCAAGTAGCGGAGTTGTTTGGCGGATATGGTCTTGCACTCACGCGAGATCTCGGCAAGCTTCTTGAGCGTAGTGTGGTGGAAGAGATTGCTGTCCGCACGCACATGCCCGACAAGCCGGTGATGATGACCACACCGTTGAACGATGGCAAGCTCGACGTGCCGCCGTTGCAGGTGTTCCCGCAAGAACCACCAGCAAAGCCAGAGAAGGAGCCGTGGAAGGGCACCAGCGCCAAATACAAGAACTCGCTCCAGCTTCGGTTCTTTGCTGCGCATTTCCAGAACTACATCTCGGTGTTGTTCAGCTCTGTAGGGCGGGTTGCGATGCACAAGCGCCAGGAGATGGCGGACGCGACGTGGCGCCGAGACGCTGTGGACATCACCATTGAACTCGGGAAGGTGATGACGTCGCTGTTGGACGTGTCGCTAAGCAATGCGTACTACAGGCACAACTATCTTTTGGTGATGGTGAACATTGCGCTGTATGTGATGTCCCTGCGCGGCAGGAATAAGGACGCGGTGCAGACGTCGCTCGTGGTGTCGCTTATCCAGCATGGCTTTTTCCAGAAGCTCAGTGCCATTGGGCTTGATCTCTGGCGCGAGGTGTTGGCGCTCCCCACGGAACAAGCCAACAAGAGCAAAGACCTCAAGTATATTTCCACCGACGAGGGCAGTATCATGAAGAATGCTCTCAGCCAATTGTTGGTGGTGTTTGCAAAGTGTGTCAACTGCGAGTCGATCGCCACGATTCCTTCGGGCAAGTTGTTTTTCCATGATGGATATGATAAGGACCCTGAAAGCACTCTCCCGTCGGCGGTGTTGATCCAAGTACGCAGCGTGGCGTTGGAGTTTATCGACGGGGTTATAGAGATTGAGAAAAATTCTGGTTCTGGTTCTGACTCTGCTGGCTCCACCGCCATTCCCACGCCGGTGGTGGACCAATTGATATTTACCGCGAAACAGACGTGGCAGGGCCGCAAGGAGCAGGACGTGATGTTTCTCCCGTTGGACTCGCGCAACGTGGCACCGCCATCGGAGCAAGTGGCGTACTTGATCTCGCTCGGGATGCCCGAGGCCGACGCCGAGCACTATTTCAAGCATCTTCACAGTGTGCTGGACTTGGCCACCAGCGGCCGGCCCGACTGTCCGCAGTTCACCATTTCCAGCGACAGGTGGGTCGAGTGTGCTGCGGCGTACAAGGAAGACCCAGTGGACCTCCAGCTTGAGTTCCCGCGGTACGTGAGCGAGGAGGAGCTCCGTCGCCGTCGTGACGAGGGCATGCGCCATTTCTTGGACGACTGGGTCACTATCGCACAGCGGTTCCCCAAGACGGTGAACTCAGTGGCAGACTTGCTCCTTACGGTGGTGTTCCGTGCTGCTGATGTGGTGACGAGTCTTTTTGACCATGTGGTGACGATGGTGGACGTACAAGGCAAACGGAATGATGAGTTGGCAGTAGTGATCCATTTGCTTTCGCTTGTGCTCCATCACGAGCGTGCTGCCAACTCCAGCGGCCATGTGTTTGCGCGGTTCCAGCACTTTGTCATTAGCGAGCTCGAGAACAACAGCGGTCGCATTAACGATGACTATTTTGCCTACTCGCTCAACGTGGTGGAGCAGATGCTTATATTTAGGGACCACCCCGTGGCGCAGTACAGCAAGCACGACGCCATTAACAGCGAGATCAGCAGCGACCGCATGCCGTATCTCATTGACGGCACGGCAGCAGACAGTATTTTGCAGCGTCTTCTCGCCGTGGACACCGTCACCAGCACCAAGACCGCGAGCGTGGTGGCAAGGATCCTTATACTCTATGCCAAGGAGCACGCCGTGGTGATTTCCACGTCGCCGTTAATCAAGGCGTTGATACAGTTTTCCAGGACGTTTGTAGAGACCAGCCCCGAGCAGTTTGAGGCATACCAGACATCGATGATGGTGTTGGTGCGTCGGTGCTACGAGTCGCGGGAGTTTTTGCGTACCATGATGGGCATTGGCATTGACGGGGTGTTTACCGGGCTCATGCGGCCAAAGAAGGATCTCCAGTCGGCGCTTCGTGAGAGTGCTGCGCATGCGCTCCGGGACCCTGACGTCTATGTCGAGGAGTTTAGCAAGGTGGTGAGAATTGAAGGTTATGACGGGACGAGAGAGTTGTATCCGTCCAAGATAACCGTAACCAAGGAACGAAACGAACGTAGCGAGCGGGGAGACGGCGACGGCGACGGTGAAGACCAGGGCGAGGGCCAGGGCCAAAGTCAGGACCATAGCGAGCGCCATAGCGGCCACAGCGACGTGGAGATGGAAGACGTGGCCCCGGTGCCTGTAAGTAGTTTACTTCGCGGTAGTGGCCAAAGTGGTGATGCTAGTGGTGCTACCGCTACTGCTACTGACACTACTGCTGCTGCTGGTGCTAATGCTTCTGCCCCCAGCCTTGTTCACGTCATCATTACCGAGCTCATGAGTGTGCTGCGCTACAACATCTTTGGCGACGCCAAGGAGGAGTCTAAGAAGCCGCAGCCCAAGCCCGTGTACCGCTACGTGTGTTTTCTTCTCCAAGGGCTTTCTGAGCTTGTGGGCTCGTACAAGCAGGCGAAGCTCGAGTTCTTGACGTTCTCAAAGAAACAGGGTTCCAATGAGGACACGCGGCCGCGGTCGACGGCGCTCAACTTTTTCTTCCACCAGCTCATCCCCACGAGGAGCATCACCAACGGGCACGGTACCGAGCACGAGCGGCGGACGGCGCTCTCGTCGCTCGCTAAGCTCTGTCTCATTGCCCTCATCTCGAGCTGTATCATCAACGAAGACTCCATCGCCACGCCCAAGCGCGAAGACATTGACGTGGCGTGTATCCGGAGGTTCTTCTTTGACATTCTCCTGAAGGTGCTTGCAAGCACGAAGACGTTGCCGGTGGTGGCGGACGAGCGGTACCAGAAGCTCCTGGATATCTTGGACCTCTGTGGGTCGATCCTCTCGTCTAAGTCGCGCGACATTGCGTACCCACTCTTGGACTCTACCGCAAGCAAGTACGACCAGTACTACTTTGCGAGGGCATTTATAGAGAAGCACATTCCAGACCAGATCACCGCTATTTTGGCGGAGATTGACCTCAACTACCCTCACAGCGGGCGGATCTTGCGGGTGTTCCTTAAGCCATTGCTGATGCTCGGGAACATCAAGACGGAATTTGCCGAGATGTTTGAAGAGGACCATCAGGGCGATAAGGAAGAGGATGAGATTGTGCCTGATGATGGTGAAGACGGTGGTGAGCGGGAGGAAGCGCCCGACTTGTTCCGCCACTCGACGCTCGGGATGTACGACGCCGAGGACAGTGACGACGATGAAGTATACTATGACGACGATTTCCCCATGGAGCTCATGTCGAGCGAGGAGGAAATAGCGAGCGATGGGTCGCTGGCGCTTTCAGCGATCGATTCGGGTGACGACGAGGACGACGAGGTCCACGGGCGGCCCGAGGGCATGGAGGAAGACGGCTACGATAGTGAGACCGGTAGCGAGGAGTTTGGTGACGACAGCGAGATTGAGATCATTGACGAGATCGCCATGGACGACGGCGAGGGCGATGGGCCCGAAGAGTACAGTGAGGAATATGGCGACGAGCCCGGCGACGAGGAAGGTTACAGCGAGGAGGGCGAGTTTAGCGAAGACGATGGTGAAGAGTATAGCGAAGAGTATGGCGATGGCGACGGCGATGGCGAGTTCACCGGTTTCGCTGACGACGAAGACAACGATGACCTTGATATTCTCATTGAGGAGCTTGACGACGACGAGCGGTCGTACGGATCGGAGCCCGACACCAGCGACAGCAACACGGCGAGGACCCGGCGCAACAACCTTGGGTTCCACGCCCCTCACGACTCAGACGATGCCGACAGCGGCAGCGACGACAATGATATTGACCATGATTCTGGGTCTGACAACGAGTTTAGCGACCGCAGTGGGCTCATTGGCATTGCTCCTGGCCGCGGCGCGGGCGGTCATGGCGGTCACCACAACCATGGGTTTGGAAGTCTTCCATCGATCTTGGAGAGTTTCCGTGCCGACCGCTACAGCGTGGGCGGATTCCTGGCGCTCTTGAGTAGTGTTTTAGGCGGCGACGGATCGCGGTTCAGGGGCTCGATCCATATTGAAGAGGAGGAGCCCACAGTACACTTGCGCGGCCCGCACCACCACCACGGGGGCACGCCCAGCTTTGAGCGGACGTTTGAGAGTGTGTTACAGTTGGGACCACGTCGTCCCGCGAACGAGGAGTCGCTAGCGGTGATGGACGTGCGGTCGACGGCGCAGCGGTGGTCTGATTCCATGGAGATGTTTTACGAGAAGGATAAAGACACTGCCGTGAGCGGACTCATCCCTGCGATCGTGGCGAGGATCGAGGACCCCAGTATCACGCTCTTTATTTGCAAGCGCGAAGAGGCCGAGCGTGCGCGCCATGAGCGTGAAGAGAAACAGCGCAAGCGTGAGGAGGAGCGTCGTGAGCGTAGAGAGAAGGAAGCTGCTGAGCGTGAGCGTGAGCGCCAGCAGCGCGAGAGAGAACGTGCCGAGCAGGGCCACGGCGATGGCCACGGCGATGGCGGCGGCGAGGGCGGCGGCGATGCGCTATCGGAGGGCCAAAGCGGTGGCGACGAGTCTGGCGCAGCTGACACTAACACCAGCGCCACCACGCCGGTGATGGTTCGTATTGGTGAGCGGATGATTGACATTAGCGGCACCGACATTGACCCCGAGTTCTTTGAGGCGTTGCCCGACGATATGCGGCAGGAGGTGTTTACCCAGCACGTTAGGGAGAGGCGCGCCAATGCCACTAGCACAGGTACCGACGCCAGGGAGATTGATCCCGACTTCCTCGAGGCGCTTCCCGACCACATTAGGGAGGAGATCTTACAACAGGAGTCGATGGCGAGACGGTACTCTGGGTTTGAATCACGTCTTGATGACGATGACGATGAGTTTGGCGACGACGATGGGTTCTTTGTCGAGGACCGTGGCGAGCGCGAAGAGAGACTCAGCGGCGGCATCGCCGCCACGGAGGGCAGCGGTGTTGGAGGAAGCAGAGGAAGCAACAGCGGCAGCGGCGACAGCAAGAAGAAGCGCAAGCTTGGGTTCTTTACGCCGTTAGTGGACCGTTCAGGGGTGGCTGCCGTGGTGCGGTTGCTCTTTGCTCCCCAAAGCATTGGCAAGAGAGACCATATCCACCGCAGTTTACAGTATCTCAGTCGCAACAAGCAAAGCCGTGTTGAGGTGATGAGTTTATTGTTGGAGGTTCTTTACGAGGGCATCGGGAGCCAGCGAGCAGTGGAACGGAGCTACGCCCAGATAACGCTGCGCGCGAGCGCCGGCGGCAACGCTAGCGGCAACGCTAGCGGAAACCCTGGCGCGGGACCACAAGGATCTGCTGGTACCAGTGCTGGCAGCGGTGCGGCCAGCAATGCCTCCGCTACGGCCACCGCTGCCACGGCTACGGCTACGGCTACGGCTACGGCTGCTACGGCTACAGCGACGCTGGCGGCACAGTTCCCCCACGGAGCCACGCCGGCGGTGGTGGGAATGCAAGTACTCGAGGCGCTTCTTGATGTTCTTGAACACAATGTGCACCTTCGCTACTATCTCTTGACGGAGCACGATAATGTGTTCTTCTCTAAGCGCGCCAACCAGAAGGCGAAACGCGCCGACGAGGAGAACCGGTACCCGATCAATGTTCTCTTGCTGCTCTTGACCAAGGACCTCGTTAAGGAGGAGCACACGCTAATGGACGTGCTCACGCGGGTGCTCCAGATCAGCACGCGGCCGCTAAGTGTGCTCAAGAAGTCGCAGGACAGCGAGCGCACTCCGTTGGGTCCGCCGGTGATTCCGGTGAAGAATTTCTCGTCGATGATCCAGATCTTGACGGCAAAGGAGTGTTCCAACAGCACGTTCCGGCGTACCATCAGTGCGATGGAGAACCTTTCGGTGTTGCCCAAGGCGCAAGAGACGTTTTTGAACGAGCTTTCTGCGCAAGCCACGAGGTTAGGGCAGGTGAATACCAAGGAATTGGCGCAGTTGACGAGCGAGCTTAAGCAAGGAGACACGTACAATCCTGACGGCAAGTCTGTGGCCAAGTTTAGTGCTGCGTCGTCGGACCAGGCCAAGTTGTTGAGGGTGTTGACGGCGTTGGACTACATGTGTAGCGAGAAGCGTGGCGACACCGACGCCACTAATAGTGGCAATAATGACGCCAGTGGCAGTACTGACCCCACCACGCCCGAGCGAAGCGAGCCAGAAAAAAGAGCCGAGCGCAGCGGAAATGCTGCCGACCGTTCTAACGAGACCTCGGGCACTGGTTCTGATTCCAGCGACCCATCCAGCGTCTCGCTCACAAACCTCTACGACAGCCTTGCGCTCGGGTCGCTCTGGGATGCGCTCAGCGAGACGTTGCGGGTGATTGAGGAGAACGCAAAGCTCACCAAGATAGCGACGGCGCTTCTCCCACTGATGGAGGCGCTCATGGTGGTGTGCAAGCACAGTAAGGTGAAGGATCTCCAGATCCGGGACGTGGCGAGGATCGAGCGCAAGATTGACTTCACCAAGGAGCCGATCGAGCTGCTTTTCTTCTCGTTCACCGACGAACACAAGAAGCTCTTGAACCAGATGGTGCGCACCAACCCCAACTTGATGAGCGGGCCGTTTGGCATGCTCGTGAGGAACCCGAAAGTGTTGGAGTTTGACAACAAGAAAAACTACTTTGACCGCAAGCTCCACGCCGACACGTCGCACAACCCTAAGATGCTGGTGTCGGTACGTAGGGAGCAAGTTTTCCTCGACTCGTACCGGTCGCTATTTTTCAAGGCCACCGACGAGTTCAAGCGCGCTAAGTTGGAGATCAACTTTAAGGGCGAGGCCGGGGTCGATGCCGGTGGAGTCACTAGGGAATGGTACCAGGTTCTTTCACGGCAGATGTTCAACCCTGACTATGCGCTCTTTACGCCGGTGGCCTCTGATGAGACGACGTTCCACCCCAACAGAACGTCGTACGTGAATCCTGAGCACTTGTCGTTCTTTAAGTTTATTGGGCGCATCATTGGTAAGGCCATTTATGACGGGATGTTTTTGGACTCTCATTTTTCTCGTGCCGTGTACAAGCGGATCCTCGGTACTGCTGTGTCGCTAAAGGACATGGAGACGCTAGATTTGGAGTACTTCAACTCGCTAATGTGGATGTTGGAGAACGACATCACCGACGTGATTACCGAGGACTTCTCGGTGGAGACTGACGACTACGGCGAGCACAAGGTGATTGACCTTGTGGAAAATGGGCGCAACATCCCTGTTACTGAGGAGAACAAACATGACTATGTTCGTCGCGTTGTGGAATACAGGCTCCAGACGTCGGTGGCCGAGCAGATGGATAACTTGTTGATGGGGTTCCATGAAATCATCCCCAAGGACTTGGTGGCGATCTTTGACGAACAAGAGCTTGAGTTATTGATCTCTGGTTTACCAGACATTGATGTGGGGGACTGGCAGAACAATACTGTCTACAACAACTACTCGCCATCGTCGCTACAGGCGCAATGGTTTTGGCGTGCGGTGAAGTCTTTTGACAACGAGGAGAGGGCCAAGCTCTTACAGTTTGCCACGGGGACGTCGAAGGTACCGCTCAATGGCTTCAAGGAGCTTTCAGGTTCTGATGGCACTTGCAAGTTCAATATCCATCGTGATTATGGTCCTTCTGACCGGCTCCCGCTGTCGCACACCTGTTTTAACCAGATAGATTTGCCTGCGTACTC
The DNA here is from genome assembly GCA_030574455.1 of Priceomyces fermenticarens. NCBI lineage: Eukaryota > Fungi > Ascomycota > Pichiomycetes > Serinales > Debaryomycetaceae > Priceomyces > Priceomyces fermenticarens. Next base: position 4,701 of record JAJMEZ010000003.1, on the reverse strand, counting down.
ATCGTACGAGACGCTTCGTGGAGCATTACTTCTTGCAATTACAGAGGGTCATGAAGGGTTTGGAATGGCGTAAATAGTCTATATAATAAATAAGTTTGATTATAATCTCTAATTTCCAAACTCGCGTATACCGGAAATACCGCTATTAGCGGGAATAGGGTACAGTCGCAATTTGCGGCTTTTTGCCGGCCCTGGGGCTTTGCGGCGTGGGGCGCGCATTTTGCTGCTCTCGTTTGCATAAGCATTGGGCGATCACCGACGGAACGGAAAACCCCCAACGGCAATAAGCACACATCCGTGAGGTCTCCCATCAAGAGAGGGTTCTTTGCCATCACGGTGCTAGACTTATGTCCTTACCGTCCAACTATTACTAAAATCCCTCAGCAATCTCCTCAAGGTCATCCCTTGCCATGTGTTTAACAAGAAGAAAGTTCTTTGCATTCACGGCCTCTGCCTCTTCATTATAAAGATTCGACCGCTTGATAAGGTCTACGGGTCTAATGGTGATTCTTCCCTTTTTAAACACGTATTTGGTCAAGGCAACGGCACAAACTTTATCCTTGGACACAAATTTCGAAATCACGTAAATCCATTTGTTATCCCAGGCAAATACCTTGCTGACAATGTCGTACCGTTGAAACAACTTCAATTCCCTCTTAAAGGTACATTCCACGGTTCCAATAGGACAATAAGGGAAATTGGCCACACTCTTGCCCTTAAACTCTCCATTGACATTGTTGAAAGCATCGAGAAACGACTTCTGAAACACCTTGGTTACGGTATCACATCTAGCGACATCCAAATCAGCAAAGTATGTCGAGTTGGATTTGTGCAAATATGGATCAATCTCCATAAATGACACGTACGTCTTGTAAGTGGTAGCTTGAAACACGTCTAATTTGTTTTTGCCGTCAATCCCGAAGGCATTAACATCTCCATTCTTGTGGTATTCTCTTCCCTTGATCACCAAATTCTTGACAACATAGTAATAGAATCTTACACACCATGCCAACGGTACTGACTTGCAGTTGACCACCGCAAACGCCCACGCTAAATACGTCCAAACAGATGCCATTATCGTTTAAAGACAAAGATATTTGATGCCATCGATTCAATGTTAATAGACAAGACGTGCGCGCGCCAATAACGACGGGGGCACCGAAGCGAGCGAAGCGGACTAAGCTTAGGGCCATGCGGCCCATCCTCGGCACCAATGTACTAAGGCTGCGCTGTTACTGCTCGGTTGCGCTGTTACTGTTTTGCTGCACTTCTGCTGAGCTTTTGCACTTCTGCTGAGCTTCTGTACTTTGTTTGCTGCTACTTTTGTATCCAATTCCCTCTTTGTTACACTCGTTCTATTTGGTATGGAGCTTGGGATCGGTTGGTACCCTCTTGTTTAATCAGCGTAGGCATTCGTCATTGTATTCCACCTTCAAAGCGTTGGGGGAAAAGCAATATAAGCAACGGTTCCTGCAGCCAGTGCATGTCAATTGTCCATTCTTGGACCGACAACCTGAGTATAGGATAGTTTAGTTGCTTGGTTATTTTGTAGAGTTCTGGTTGTAGATGTACATAATCATTCGGTTCGTAAGCCTAGTCCTGCAGCAACCGAGGTCTACAATAGCAGAAACCAACGACAGCCTAAAAGTTTTGGTTTTCATCTCAGCCGAGGAATGCTACAGACCATCTTGCAAATCCAATCCGATAAGCACAGCAAAGGTGTGCACTACTACGATCGATGTGGAATGCTTGATATCCTATCAAATGGTTGCATTATGGGAACGTATCGCAGCAATCATTGGTTCAAAGATGTCAAGAAACGGCCCTGGCCAGGTATGAACGAGACATTGCTCGCTATGAAACTAGGCTGGTAACATTTGACCTGGAAACTGAAACCAGTCGATCGAATGTTGGTGGTCTAGGGATGATTTTTGCACCCAATATGCGTCGCGGCACGTGACGTGCAAACGATGTTGAATTATTATGGAGCGAGTGATGATAGGTTATTCGACTTCGAGCTGGCAGTGTAGGAGATGGAAGGGGATATTTATTTGGATGTGTTGTTTGTGTGGATGTGTTGTTTATGTGGATGTGTTGTGGTATGCCTGTCAATACTTTGGTTTCTGTTGTTGCTACAGTGTCCGACAATGTCGCGGTGAAAAGACCCGATCTAGAAATTTCAAGAGAACTGAATGTAGAGCCAACAAGATAACTATCCAGAAAACTCTTCTAGAACAGAATCTGGAAAGCTCAAAGTGTTTGATAACACTGTGCAAAGATGGTTAGTGCTGGTTAAGGTTTCAACAATTAGAGGTCTTAATAGTAACATTTTTCTCATTTTTCTCACTTTCGCAATATTCTACAAAACTCCGTCCCACGTACGTCCTCTGCGTTTTCCGACTTTACCTACTTGACATTAATCGTCATTTCCTCCAAGTACACCTTTAAGACATGACTTCTCGTTCGAATCTCTACATGCTGCTCTAGCAGGCTTTTACACATTTTTAACCATTCCTTCATATACTATACATTCATCAATCCTTCTTTACCTCATTACCATAAGGACATTGGCCCTTTTCTATATGCTCATTGAGCCAATTATCGACATTAGTGAAATATTGATGACACATACGACAATTGCCACTCACCTTGTTACGTTGGTCCTTCTTTGTTCCTCCAGGATACTGGAAATGGATGGCCTTCAAGTGATTCTTGAATGTGTCACATCTACTAAATATCCCCGTATTATGACAACAATGATCCCCAGTTGAATGATTCTTATAAGGACATTTGAATTGACCCTTATCGGACCCAATTTCTTTCCAATGGCATTTAACATGTCTCAATAAATCATTTGGTCTAGCAAACCCTCTACTACAATAGGTACATACATGAGGTCTCGATGTAGGTTTTAAATGGGTCGACTTATGAGTGGCCAAATTCAGAAAGTATTGCTTACATTCAGGACATTGCTTCTTCTTTCTTGGTTTCCAATTAGATTTCCTCACATCGCCATCTTTTATGGCCTCGATATCAGAAGGGGTAAATTTATCCTTTTCAAATTCCACACTCGATTCTCTCAGCACCTTAAAATCATGATCATCATCGGTCTTAACCGGCAGAATAGGAGGTCTATAAGGGTCTGACGAAGCTCTTGAACGAACTCCTTCTGGCACTGCCTCCGATACGCGCGCAAATTCATGACGTAATGTCGGAGGAGTGATGGGGCTGATGGGGTGCTGCGACGTGTACTCTGACGAGGCAGCGATGGCTGGTGCGACGGCTGGTGCGACGGCTGGACCCGAGAGGGCTGGACCCGAGAGGGCTGGACCCGCGACGGTTGGACCCGCGACAGCTTGTCCCGCGACCGAGACACCAGTGGCACCACCGGCGTTAGCAGAGGAATTGGCGACGTTCACCGACATCGGCACGCTAACCGCACCACCGTTGCCGGCAGATCTCACCGCTTCCCTCACTGGTAGCCCGGATCCAGATGGCGGTATGCCGAGAACTGACCCGTTGGTGTCATGGGAATAACCCAGTGATGATCTTGCGAATGGTGATGGTACCAAGTATGCCGATGAACTATTCGTTTGGTATCCAGGATTTGGAGGTGGAAGGGTGTTGAAAAGTGGTGGTAACACTTTTTGGTTATTATATTTTGGTATATCCAACAGAAGCGAGTTGATCGAAGGTAATCGACAATGAGTCGACTCCCCACTGTATGGTAAGAAATAAGCCCCCATTTTAGTCCCTTAGCTTAACATAGAAATGGACTTAATTTCAAGACAAAAAATGCCTGCGATTCAGTGGTATTTAAATCACCGTCGGGTAGTCGATGGAATTTAAGCAGACTTTCGGTTCCCGCATCGAATACGGCTGAGAACTGCCCCTATCAATCATGGGAATAGTGTAAGCTGCTTACGAAGCAATAACGCCCGAAAGTCACCATTATCCGGATAACAGGGGCGTCAAGATTTTTTTTTAGGTTAGTGCCAGAAAATCGACTTTCCTAAAAAAGTCCCTCACTAATGCTTACGGCCGTAGGGAATATGCTATCTTTAGTAGATCCGCGTGAGGCTATGGAGACAGATTATCGATGTTGTGCTTGTTTAGTTAATGTCTAATTTTCACTTGTTATTAATTGTGTTTATTCTCTGAGCCTTGGGCTGGCTGGATCTGATTCGCAATCCGCGAAGGGCAAACTATTGCGTATATCGAGCTCTCCGCGACATCTTTGCCGCCATGCCGACCCCTCGCGATAGTCCTGCCTTACGGCCGCTCGCTGCGACGTTTCGCGTTGCGTTCTCGCTGGGCTGCTAAACCCGTGGGGCACACTGCGGGACCTGGAGCGAGAAATCGAGCAAAATAAAATCTCTCGATTGTACTTGATTGATTGTGATCGATGAATTCAGAGTTTGCTATTGTGGTGTTTTTGATTGTGAGATCTTGATGTTGCGCTTGCTTGCTCTATTGTCTAAATCTACCCGTCTCTATATTCTTTGTCTGTGTTTGACTCTTGTTTCCGAACCTCAGCCGCGCCCGCAGCGCTCGTTCTAGGGCCTCGAGATCGTTTCTAGGCTCCTACTCCGAAACACGCTAGAGCGCAACAGTTAAAGTGGTAACAATCGTTGATGGTGGCAGTGAAAATAGTGTCATTTACTCCGTGTTTTCCGTCTATTCCCCCCCCCCCCCCCCCCC